>JAMXBB010000011.1:16425100-16829028 GCA_024138015.1 Lumnitzera littorea
TATTTCCTTACCAATTTCATTATATACAAATAGCAGGTTAGCTTGTAGTCTTGTGGATAATCCCTATTTTCACAATTGCATAAAACACATTGAGTTGGACATGCATTTCATTCAAGATTATGTTTCGTTAGGTTTCTTACAACTGCATCATGTTACATCTTCACATCAACTTGCTGATACAATGATTAAAGCATTGCCAGAATCTCAACTATCCTCTTTACTGTCCAACTTAGCTTTCCATCTGCATCCAACTTAAAAGGATGAGTAGTTGTGAAATCAACAGTAAATGTCTTTGTAAGATATGAGAATTAAATAGATAAATATTTTGCGTGTATTGAGTCTTATAAATACTAGAGTCTTTTTTTTTTCCTCAAAATTATACTTGCTTTTATATTCATACTACAAAAAATTAGGTTTTAAGTAAGGAGTAAAATCCCAACAAAAAGATAGAAGTTCTTTATAGATTTATAAGAAATAGTTCTACTGCAATGCATGGTTGCAAAAATGTCTCAATTTAAAAGACATAGCAAAGATGCATCTCCGCAAAAAACTAATTGGTAAATGTCACATCCTTAGACCTACTGCAGTGGCACATCTCTAAAAAAAGAGTATTTTCTTAGGGACATGTCCATGCAAAAAATTATTTTCATTTTTTTTAAAACTTTCTACAAGAATATATCCTTATAGAAACCTAAAATTATGAACAAAAATTAATAATGAAATGTTCTTTATAGAACCAAGATATACAAATATGTAATTTCATTTTCTAGTAAAAAAACTGAAAGAGATTTAATTCAAAAATTTTTAAATTCATATTTATTGCATGAAAAATAAAAAAAACACATGATATTTGAGAATATTTATAACATCATTTCAATTATTTACTTCGATATATTATTTTTATTTTTTTTAAATATTTTGAAATTTAATAATCATTTCCAACAAAAATAATTACACTAACAAAATAAAATTTACATAAAATTTTCCATTAAAAATATTCACAAAAAATTTCATATCATATAACAATGAATAATGCATCTCCACTTACATTTAACAATTATATTCAACATTTCAACAACACCTTCATCTTGACCAACAATAATTTAGATTTGCAATAGGAATCTTTTTTTTTTTTTTTTTTTTGAAAAAACACTAACTTTCTTCACCTACAATAAAAGAACAAAAAGCATTTCTTAGGTCCTGCAATTTTGAGCACAATTCAAAGTGTAAAAGCATTTCCTAGGTACTGTGAAGCAAAAAAAAAAGAAAAAAAGAAAAAAGAAAAGAATGCACCCCCCACCCCACCCCCACCCCCACACACAGCTGGCGGACGCCCCAAAAAGAGAGAGAGAGAGAGAGAGAGAGAGAGAGAGAGAGAGAGAGCACATTTAAAAGTAATCACAAAAACAAACACAATGTGAAATCGTGTGGATTTTTGGGGAAGGCTAACAATATTGAACTTTTACTTAATTTATTTATGTTTTCAAGGCATTAATTTGTTAATTAAAAAATCAAAAGAGAGGCTCAAGAGAAGAGAAAGATGGGAATTAGTATTTCGTAATGCTCAAAGCATCCGAGTCCCAATTTGTTATATGAAATCAACATTTAGTTGGAACTTTTCATTAACTAAAAGCAGTAAACTCAAAGTTAGTTTTTTACTTCCTAATTAAGATATAAGTGTAAAGAAATTTGAAAAATGAACAATTTGTAATTTTAGCAATTCTAAAACCAAGTTCAATGGTTGAGTAAGTGAAAAACATGACTGTTACAATTATGGAGAGCTACCGTTATCGATCAATTTATAACCAAAGAGCATAAAGTTAAATAGCTCATACAATTGGTTAAAGTCCCACCTTAATCGAGGTCAAAGCTTTGGAGAAACTAGCGAAGTCGCATGATTAGATTGAAGTCGTCGATCATGATTTGTGGTTTCTTTTTCTCTTCAACTTATTGAAGTACGTGAAGGTAATATTTCCTTGATGTATATGATTTGCCCGCAACCTTCTGAGATGTTGTAAAGAGTATGGCAAATTTTCATTTGTATTTGATGTACGTGGAATCTTAAAGAGATATATCATAGAAATGAATTTAACTTTCTCTTAAATTTTTTTTTCATAAGAAAATTCATATGTTGGCCAGCTGAAGTATTATTTTTTCCTTGAAAATACATTTGTGTAGTGCTTACAAGTGTCACTCAAGTGTCGAATGTAATTAAGAACAATAAAGACCTTTAGCTTGGTCGGACATAATTAAGTTGCGGATACACTTCGTGGCTGTGGGAAGGTGAGATTTGAGTGGATGAGGAATGTTCTAATCGGCCGATGTAATAATGGTACGTTTCATAGATCATCGGTACAATAAGATACGTAAAAGCTTTAAGCTATTAAGTTTTTCTTAATTTCTCTCATTTTAGCCCTTAAAGATATTATCAAATATAATCAATAGTTAAGTTAAAAAGAAAGATGATGATATCACGTTAATATTGTAGAGTATTTTAAAAATCAAAATAATTCTAATTATTAATTTATAAATAAAAAAAATTAAGAGAATACAAATTGAGATGATCCAAATCTAAACCTTAATCAACTATATACTATTTAGATCACTTTATAGTATATACAAGTAAATTATATATTGACATGATGAAATTTTTGTAAGAATAGCCTCATCTTTACAATATCCAATTTAACTCGTGTGTCTACAATTTATATCTTCAAGATAGATTTTTTTTTTTCCTCCAATTATTATACAAATTTAAAAATGGGAGAATAAAACTTAATCCATCCAATTTAAAAAATAATATTCATACCATTAAGTTATAAATATCTTTCAAAAACATTATTATAATACAAGTAACAACTACTCTTTTTTCACCCTCAATGATTCCTATTTTATTTATAGAAGTAAAACTCCAAGCTAAACTGTTCAAAATTCATAATTGTCCAAATTGCCATTAAATACGTTTTAATAAGAAAGGGAGTTTAAAAAGGAAATTAAAATAATCAAAACAGAGAAGATTTAAAGCCAATAATTAATGGCAGCAGGAGATTAAACTACACAAGAGGTGGGAATAAAGTCACAAAACAAAGCAACCCGATACACCCAAAATATTTTAAAAAGGAAAGAAAGAAAGAAAAGGGAAAAAATTAACTTTGCCCAAGTTATTTTCCCAAATTTTCCTTATTTCCATTTTCCTTCTCTTCACACTGCCTAATTATAAGATAACCCTCAGACCTCAATTTTCCAATGGAATCTCTCCACGTGTCAACATAACAGACTTCCTTAAGACACCAAAGCCTCTACTTTTCCATTGACCACAACCTTGTTCACCACATCATCAACAACAACTCCATTACTAGCCACCTTTGACTTTTCCAAAATCTCAACACTCCTCCTCTTAACCTCATCAACAAATGCCTGGATGTTCCTATCCGATGAGCCGCCTTCCACCACCGCCGCCTCCGCTGCCACCTTCCATTTCAACGCGTTTTGCTTCATCTCCTTGGCCTTCGGTCCCCTAGTAGCCTCCAACAAACACTTCTCCACCACATCCCTGGTGATCAGCTCATTCGCTGCCTCACCCCTACACATTCTCACACCAACCTTAAACACATCAACCAAGTACTTAGCATCGGTCACTTGGTCTCCCCATTGTGGGAAGGCCACCACCGGCATGCCGGACGTCAACGCCTCGATCGACGAGTTCCACCCGCAGTGAGTGACGAAACAAGCCACTGATGGGTGTGCCAGAACTTGCTCTTGAGGGCTCCATTGCACCACCTTACCCCTATCACCGGCTTTCTCCAAAAACCCTTCTGGCAACTGCAAAACTTGATAGCCAGAATCCTTGTGTGGCGGCTTCATAACCCAAAGGAAGTTGACTCCAGAGTTCAACAGCCCAAAAGCTATCTCATCCCACTGGTCCTGCTTCAAATACACAACACTCCCAAAGGAAACATACACGACTGACTTTGGGGGCTTCGAGTCGAGCCAGTCGATGCAGTCATCAGCCTTCATGAAGTCACCGCGGACATTTGCGTTCGGGGCTTTAGGGTTTTTGAACAAGGGGCCGACAGTTTTGATCGGGCATATTTTGGACATGTACTCAGTGCACTCTTGCTCCAGTTCCTGGAAAGTGTCCATGAGGATGCAGAAGGGCTTGTCTAGGTTTTTGTATTGTCCCATAATTGCCCTTCTCAGGAAAGGGTAGGGTGTAGTTGGATACAAGAAGCTAGGGACCTCATCATGTTTTAGCAGGGGTATGCATGGTAATTGCACATCGATTTCCATAGCATTTTCTGATGGAAATGGGACCAGTCCATGGTAGTAATGGTAATAACATGAGAAACAAGCACACGACTGAACCCAGAGCATTGCTGATGGTAACCCTAGGCTCTCAGCAACATCAGACACCCAAGGAATGAAAGGATTGTTGATTAGGCAAGTAACGGGACGGTTCATTTCTGCGTTTTTCTTGATCATTTTTGGGATCAATTCCTTGCCAACTTTCTCTAGCTGGGGCAAGTATTGATCAAGGTCTTGCCTCCGGGGTTCGTCTTCGTCCCACCCGTCTTCGAAGAACTCGAATCGGATGAATCCGTCGCCAACTGGGGACGGTTCCTCACCAATATTGCTGGCTTTCCTCATTTGCTTGCCAATGCTTTCAGGGGTAGTGAAAGTCACAAGCAGACCCTTCGAAGCAAGTCTTTTTCCGAGCCTTAGAAGTGGGTTAACATGCCCTTGGCCAGGGAATGAAACTAGGAAAATATGAACAAGTGATTCAGACCCCATTTCTCTTTGGGTTAATTACCTTCTAGGATTGGTTAAGCAAGAGGTAAGAAATTAAGAAGAGAGAGAGAAGATGGAGATTGCTAAGGTGAGTGTTGTGTGGTTGATGGGTGGAGTGTTGAAATGAGAGTAATGCAAATATATACTTTCTAGGAATTGTGCAGAAATCAAACTTTCATGGAACTACAACAAATGACCGTTAGGTGACTAAGAAAGTGAGTTTGAAGGTTTGGTTTAAATGGCAAAATCAAAAGTATAACATTAGCTAGAAGTAAGAGGGACTCTTAGCTAATAGAGAGTTGGTGAATTGTTTCTGGTATATTTATCTTTATGTATTGAGTAGTCTCAGATTCTGAGTCAGCATAGATGTTAACTCCCTCTCATCTTCCCTCTATCAATGATTCAAAATCTTTGCGAAATTCGCCAGTTTATAACATGATTTATGCAATGACGCAGGGAGGATATGACCGACTCCAAAAATTGCCCCCAGAAAAGTGTGAATGTCATTGAATTCTTCTATTTACTATAATTCATGTTATGGGGTTAAAAAAAAAAAAAAATCGAGGGTAGGGTCCTTTTGAGATCTTATGTCCCTCGTCCTGATTTCAATAGGTGCACTAAGGGCAACTCTTAAAAACCTTAACAATAATTGAAGTCATGTGCTTATTTAATGTGATAAGTGTTACCCTCTAATGTTGTATATGCTGAGAAGTATAGACAATTTAACTTATTCAACTTTTAATTAGTGATTTTATAGCTTTTATTATAGTAAAAAAGCCTTATAATATTTATATAACATTTGTGTTATATTTTTTCTCCCCCAGTTCAAAATTGTTCCATCTCGGTGGAAAAATAGTAATCATGCCATAAGGGTCTATGCACATGTACATGCATTTTTATTTTTTATTTTTCTAAAAGACAGGGATATGTTGGAGAATATCAAAATGGGATATATTGGAGAATATCAACATTATTCCATCTTGATGAAAGAACGTTAGTCATATCATAAGGGTCTTGATATATACATATTTATGCAATTTATATCAAGTTGTGGTTGTCTAAATCGAATGGACTAAGTCGTATGGTTGGAAGTTAGCATGAAGTGTGGTTTATCGTCTATAAGTGCGTCTTTATTATCAACTTAAAGTCAAGAAACCTAATGACTGGTTGGATGATTAAATATGGTTTTCCTTTTCTTCTTATTTGTTTTCTTTCGTCTACGACAAGCACTCTGAAAATTGTCATCATATGCGTGGACGGTACTTTACTGAGCGTTCAAATCGAAATTATCATTACTGGATAATCATGAATACGTTCAGAACATGAAGTTATCGACTAATATAATGGAGGAGTGATATCACCAATTTTTTCAATAAAATACCAAAGGTAGTAAATATTGATTCATTGCAAGTTAGAATCAATCATGGGAAATCTTTTAATAGTGTGGATTCTTATTTCCCTTGTAAGTATATACAATAAAACTTAAATTTGTTTGTTAATACCAATACTATGGATACCTTACCTTATATCATTTATCATATCATATGAAATTATATATATATATCTCCTATCATATTCTCTCAATATCATAAGTCATATGCACATATTAGTAAAATTTTATATTTGTACAGTAAAATAGGAAGTTTTTAAAGTAATTCTCTCTTTTATTTTATCCTCAATTTACTGTTTCAAGCCTATCATAACCAATCACATACATATATTTATATAAAAAATTAATATATAGTTATGAAAGTTTATTCCACCAGTCTAGTGCATATAATTGGTCCGAATATACAGACGAGAGACAAAAAGTTGAGAACAATAAGTATTTATTCGGAAAATGGGGGGTGATAACATTTTTTTTGAAAATTTTAAAGTCTAAACGCTAAATTTTAGATATAGGCGACTAATCATTACATGGACTAAATGTAAAAGAGCGCAATTTTCCATATTTAGCTTGCAAACTAATTATTTATGCATCATGACCTTATTCTTTTCCCTACTTAATAGTCAATTAAGATGGTCAGACATTCCATGGTATGAAAAGTAACATCTGCACGAAATAAATTAATACATCAGACCTTAGATCTGCATAGCTGCAATTCAACCGGTAAAGTAAGATCCAACATCCATTTTGGATATTCTCATCATGACCATTGTCATATCATAGGGGCCAAACTATGATAAGTTAAGTGAAATTAGGCTCAATATAATTATAATAAAAAAAAATGCATAAGATGTTTATTCATATTTATGTGTTTATAATTATATCACAACTCATTTATTAGTAAGTGATACACTCGTAATATATGTATAAAAATAAATATCATTAAGTTTAGGATATTTAGATAATAAAAGAACCTTAATAAGAATTATTTGAATTTGAAAGAATATATGTCGGATAGTTTTTTTTTTTTTCTTTGTTCTCTCTTTTTTTTTTATCACCTATCATATTACAATAAGGGGGAGAGGAGAATCAAAATTGGTTCAATCCGATAGGAGACTCATATAAATATATCACTAGTTTTGGTTGTATTATGTCGTTATGAAAAGAAAATTTTTATTTTTAAATAAACTTATTTTTATCGAAAAAGTTTTCTGACCTAATTAATATGAGCATTGTTTTCTCATAATGATGGAACGAGCCAACATTCTAGTTATAGAAATATTATATTATTATGATTTTTGTTTAAATCAAAATTTTCTTTGAAGTTGCACTTTTTTATCTAGTGGCGCTTGTTAAACAAAATCGGAATAGGGACAAAACTCTTTATATATATATATATATAAAAGGAAAAATATAAAAAAAAAGAGATAAAATAATAGTGTAAGGGGAGAAGTTGTAGGAGCAAGTGGGAGACAAAAGTTGGACTTTGGATCGGAGAATGGAAGATGTAAGATGCGGTGCTGGGGGTGGTTAGCCGTTGGACAAGTGAAGGCAGTCTATTACATTTTAGAATTTCACGAAAAGACCATCAAATTGAAAATATTAAATTGTAGGCAACTAAAAAGGAAAGTTAGAGGGAGTTCCGTAGCTATAGTAACCAAAGGACGTAATCGAGACAAAGTCATAACGTTGTTACTGCTAACGTATGCAGAAAAATAGGAAAAAAATGACGTAGTCATAAGGATATTGATATCACTATTCACCGAAAATAATAAAAAATGACTCAGAACATGCCACCACTTCTAACTGATTGTGAAATTTGACCTTCATCAATACTTGAATTGGACTCCGTTGGAACCATTTAATTTAATAGGAATATTCATTCGTAGGTTCTAAATAAGCTTACTCTTCAAATATTTGAAAGATTCCGTTTCCTTACTTCCTTGCCAACCCTTTTACTGAAAAATTAAATAAAAAAAAAAGTTTTTACTTTTTGATGTATTTATTTTATTTTTCCTTGGATGCATGATTTTTTTTTTTTTTAAGATGATGGGTGTCTAAAACACCTGATATAAGAGTTACATAAATATATACATACATATAATTATAATGCAACTATTTGGTATTGAGTTTGACCTAAGCTCATTCTTGTAGAGTGACTCTGTGCGTTGATAGTAGATCTCAAAAAGATAGGTCGGTATGTATCAAGGAGAGTTAGCTTTATGAGCTCAAACAAAGATTGTCAAACCGGTCCATATGCTCTTAGCATTTCTCCATAAGCTTAATCAAGTAGAAGATTATCCATGATTATGTTAGGTTGGTATGTATTGAGGAGACTTGGCTTTATAAGCTCAAATAAAGATTATCAAACTGATCCATGAGCTTTTAGCATTTCTCCATAAGCTCAAGTAAAAGATTATCCATGATTTTGTGAAAAAGCCTATAATAAGAAACCATTTTTGTGTTAACTATATGAAGGATTTTTATATTTTAAACCGTGATACATCTCATCTATTGATCAATAAAATGATCTAACAGATAACATAAGTAATAAATGTCATAAAGAATTTATCTCATCCATCGATCTCTCAAATCATCAAGATCCAATATATATATATTGATATTCCTTCTTTTCATTTGTAACATAAGAAACTCCAATATATATATATCTGTCGTGCTATTAAAATTTTGCTATACAAGATCAAAGCATCTAATTAGGTTGTCTCATGCGCTTGAGAGCTATTTAGAATTATTGTGTCCATTCCTCAGTGCCCCCTCCCCGCGCCTCTTCCCAATCGCAACTTTCCATGTGCCATTTGATCAAATCTTTACTAACGTCATCTGAAATGGAAGATCATGCGAGGTGCACATGACAAGATACACATCCCAACAATAAATGTGTGAGATAGGAAGTCTATCTAAGTGCAATTAAGATGGAGACGTACATTGGCTTTTCCTTCCAACTTTTGACTCGCAAACCGGACAGAAGAATATATGTAATATTTCATTGAACCAAAACTTTCTGCACATAGGGTGTTATATCTTGGATGCATGTATTCAAGTTTTGGGGAATTTGCGTATGCCAAAATAGTAATAATACCATATGTTAAAATATTTAATCGCATTCTATTTAAGATATACGGTAACGCTATTAAATAAAATGGTACTTTCGGAATGCATAGAGATATGGCTAGACATGCATAGTCAGCTACAATAAATTCTGGCAATAAATTGATAGTGGACAATACAGGAAACCGCAATAATTGCCTACTGCACAAAAAAAAAAAAGAAAATAGAAAAACATTTAATTGCTAATCTACATTAACAATTCTAATTTAACTAAACCTAAGCTAATAACTTTTGTCTTATTATAAGTACGTAAAATTTGTAATTCAAGCATCACACCATGAAGAGAGAAAGAGAGGAAAAATATTATAATTACCACTCAGTCTCCTCTTTATATTTACTTTTTCTTTTTATCAATATTTTCATGAGTATATTAGTAATTTTAATTTACATACTATTTTTTCTTTAATAATAATTAGAATTCCTTCTATTTTCCTTCCTTTCATAATCCAAACACATTAGAAGAAATCAAATCAATTATCTACATAATTCTTTCTTTTCAAGGTCTTTCCTTCCATATTCTTTCCATCTCGCCTCATTCCGTCGTATCAAACAAAGTATAGAAGTACATTTTGCAGTGGATTTTTACATGGTAATTTCTTAAAAAGATCTCTCGTGCACAAGCTATTTTGTATAGTCATATTGACGCTGTTGCCTTTCACTACTTATTAAATATAGAATAATTACTATAAAGTGCTAGTTACAACAAATATCAATAAATTAATGTTAATATTCTCACACTTTTACGAACATTACTTTGAGAATTCTGAACTTGGATCTTATCGTCGAACTAGCTGTATTGGAACCTTGCTAGTATCTTATTACATACCATCTCAAAACATGTTTTCTCAATTGTCCCTTCGAAGGATTTATGTGCTAAGAAATTTCGATTTAGTGTACACTCCATTTTTAGATTAAAATCGGTAATATATTGTAACACGACAGAAAAGAGCGAAGTATGGGTAAATCGGCTAGCCATTATAATGATCGGTTGGCTAAATGAAACAAACTGGCTTGAGCTATGGCCTACTATCAGAGGTTGAGCTTAGAGTTTAGGTTGATGCAATTATTTATGTAATTTATATTATTCTTGTGCTAATTTTCTTTATAACATAGTGGTACATCGTACATAATTCTATCAAAATGTTGTCATGTCTATAGTGTATATTAAGATGTCTCAACATGCTTTGAATTTGGTTAGATTACTTTATTTTTTTGTGTTGCAGTTGAGAATTTCTTGCAAACTATGTTCAAAAGTCAATATAAAAATAGGAAAAATTACAATGGAGGAAATGAATGTTTGAAGGTAAGTTCAAATAGGATATTAACATTTTAAAATGGTTGAAATAAAAGATAAACATTTTACAAAGTGATTCAAATGAAGGATTCATAAAAACTAATCCATAAAATTATTTGAACCACTTTGTGAAATATTGATCCCTTATTTGAACTTTTTAAAACATTTGTTCCTTATTTGAACCACTTTATAAAACGTTAATCCTTTATTTGAACTTACTCCCAACTATTGATCCCCTTCGTTATAATTTTCCCTATAAAAATAAAGAGTAAATCAAAAGAGGCTAATTCCAACCTTAAAGCAGCAAAAGGCAAACTTAGATGGGAGCAGGTTTTCTAAGTTGGTGATGATCTCATAGTGTTTTGGGTAGGGGTGTTTCCAATGAGACAGTGAGAAAAGCTACAAATAAGGCTATAAGATGGAGTTTTCTCCTATCGTAATTGTCTTATCCTTTCGAAATATTAACAAAAGGCCTTTTTCCTTATATCACAATTGTCATACCCCCGAGAAATAGAGTCACAATAGCTTTATTGTATAAACCATTTTAAGATAAAAGTTAACCTCGTAGTTACTGTTATAGATCTAGTTTACACAAGGTGAACCTAACTCAACCACTTTGAACCAACCAATTGCGTAAGTTCCTTCTATAAACTTGTGGTGCAATATTTAAGAATGATTATAGAAAAATGAACTTGTAACTAAATCTTTCCAAAAGAATTGAGTTTTTGTTGGTGATACTTGGTAAAATATTTCAAAGTTAATGAATATTACAAAATTATATTTGCATGTTGAAATAATAAGTCTAAGATGAAAAATGAAAAATTCTACAGGTTTATATACTTAAAATACAAATCAATAGTGGAAAACTAAAAGGCCACCTAAAAAGACCTCAGTAGTTTTCTTAAAGGTTAGTAAAATTGATATTTAGAACAAAAGTTTAGCTAATTACTCATGATCCTTACTCCCCAAACCTATTTATTAAACTTTTGGAATTCGGCGGTGAGCTTGCAAATATACTTGGGACTGTAAAACAACTATACGGGAATGAGTGAGAACTTATTTAGTAAGTGGGATAAAGATATACATATGTAGTTACTATGTCACAAGTAGAGTTTTCAATTAAGTTAATTAGATATAATGCATATATAAGTAAATGACATCACACGACATTATCTATTCCGTTGTGAGATTAAAGAAATTATATTCGTTCTAATCTAGGTTAAGGAGTTTGATGCTACGTATTCACGAATTGGAACCAAATCGAGACTAGTGCAATGGAGAATACCCTATGCTCGAAACCACCTTCCAACTACGGCTCCTACTCTTATCATGAGCTCTTATCTTGTTACTTAATTTGACTAAAGGTGGAGAAATGACTATTTTAGCTATCTTCATTGAAGGAGTCTGTGTTTGGCTCGAGAAACTTAGCCATTACCCCTAATGGGTTATGATACATGTCAAGTTAGAAGTTAGGCAAGTTTGAGTTAGTTTATTTTTTTGGAGTGATCAATCAATTCAAGAACTCCAAACAAAAACAAAATATACCAAAATAACCATAGCATGGAACTCAACTCCCGCTGTAGTAGAAAGGCAATACTGAAGCACATATGCAGCATCACTAAATTAGAACCACAAGTTAAAGACATACCTAAGCCTCTAAGTGTTAAAAGACAATACTCATAAATGTTGCAAAGCATTAATCCCACTTACCTCAATTTAGTGTCATGTTATCCTTAGTCCTCATGTGTGTCTTCGTTAACAATTCCCTAAAATTAATACACAACTTTAGTTCTTATTCACCATATAAAGTAAGAAATTATTTCCAATATTAAGTATGTTTTTAGTCTGAGTTAAGTGAATTTTTCAAGGTATGTATTAGGATATTTTTCTTGATTTCCAAACTTTTTTTTTATAATTTTTTCCTTATTTCTTTTTATTTATTTAGCGAAATTTGTAAATTTTCTGACATTTTAATAATTACGAGTATGTGTATTTATATAATAATTATATATGACATATATATATGTGTGTGTTTTTTACATATTATTTTACATCATTTAATAATTTTATTACCCATATAATTTATATCTAAATATTTGTTAATTAGACCTGTACAAGGGTCGGTTCCAAGTACTAAACCAGCTCGAAGGTAGTTAAGCTTGAACCAACCCCCGAATTGCTGGGCCCTAAGGGCTCAGGCTATTTAAAGGGTAGTAACTGGCTGAACTGGCAAGCTATGAATCAACGAGTTGGCTCGCTATTGAACCAAAGGGTCGATTAGGTTGGTTCACCCCCTTAAAAAAAAAAAAGAAAGAGAGAGAGGCCATTAAGTCAAAAAATATAGTTGGATGATATCCATTAAGTCATAGCATGTCAAAGTTACTTTCTTTGTGATGGTGAATGGCAATTTTTTAAAAATAATATCATTAAACTAATGATATAAGACCAATCATAAGTTAATTATGTGTTGAAGATGGATGAAAAATTCAATTTAAATTAATGTCAGTTCTTTTTGTAAAACTTATAAAATGTTAAGAACTCGAATATGAAGAAAAAATAAAATTTAAGAAGAAAAATAATAAAAATTTGGAACCACATTAAGTTAGGACATTAATAAAAAAATAAAAAATTATTAATGAATTAATACAATTTAAAAAAAAAAAGAGAAAGGAGACCATGTTTATGGAAAAAATACAGAAACACATCAAGTCGGAAATTAATAAAAAATTAGAAATTATTAAAATTAATAAAAAAATTAAATATTATAAAAAAAAACAGTTTAAGAGCCGACGAATCGGCCTCGAACTGTGACCTAGTTAGGCTGGTCATTTACGTATTTCATCATACAAGTTCAAATGAGTGGGACTTAATGCGACTTAATTAAAACGAATATAACTTTTAACCAAGTAGATTTATGAAAACACTCATAATTGATTTGATTCGAACTTGGGAGAACATGGTATGACTTAAATAAAGAAAAAATAGAAGACTCAAATACAAAGACTTGTAGACCATCAATTTGCCAATCCTCTTATGTTTACTCAGATATGCCAACATATGTATAAGGAGTATTATCTTATAATGTCATAATTATACCTCATGTTACCATTAGAGTTTTTCTCTTCACGTAGTGTAGTTGGTTAGATTACCTTTCAATTCATTACTTTTCGCATTAGTTTCTCATCATAAAGAATAAAGTTAAATGGTTATTTGATGTTCCTCTTATTACTATCATTTAATATAATTAATTCACTCATTTATTCCTAATTCATCTTTGTTAGTGATTATAAAATTAGGGTATTTTATTTATATGTTTAGCACTTTGGATTAGGATTTGAATTTTAGTCAAGATCTTTACTTTCTGACATCTGAATCATAACATATTATAGTCACTGGGGGGGGTGGGGTTTCTAGAATTATTTTCTAAAGTTAGTCACCAGTGGTATTCTTATAAGTTAAAATTGCTATGCCATAGCATTTAAAGGTCTATTCTTAGTGGGTGTCACAGTATAATTTATCGAATTAATAGTGTGATTAAATTATTAGGTAAATTAGGATAGGTTCTTCTCTTAGTTGACTTCTTTAAAGTAGGGGATGTTAACCTATGTCTCCTTCTAGGTTATTTCCTATGTATACTTATACCTTCTTTCTTATACTCGCACCAATTTAAACTTTTAACTCACCATACAGGGTGATATTATCCTACTCTTATAGTACTTTATAAGAATAACATCATATCCCTACGTATCCAATATTGATAATGTATCCCCTTTCATACATCTTAAACATGCTTTACGATTTACTTATGGTAAGTTTGTATTAATTATACTTATGATGCAAGTTAAAAGGAATAGATTTAACTTACATAAGTCCATACTTAGATTATATGCAACAAAATAATTGTATGATAAAGGAAATACATTTAATCCATTTATGCTCAATCTCACACTTAATTCTTATGTACATCAAATATGTTATAAATTTGTTTTACGAAGCTAGTAAACTTATATATATAATCATTCCGTGCTAAGAGTCAAAATACATAATAGATTATCAAAGTATCTGAAGAGATCAAAAAGGTCATCGTAAATTAGAAAAATTCCTAACTTGTAGTCACATTAAAACTACTAAGCTTATCGTGTTAAACAACAATTATGTACCATCAAGCTTTCTACCCTAAATTCATTCACTTCCTAACATTGACCATATAATCACCACAATCAATATAGATTACTATTTCCTTATTAAAATCTAAATCATTTGCCTCTTTTTAACTTTCTGCTTCACTTCTAACTTCTAAATCTATATCTAGTATTATACTCTTGAAAGTTGCTGAAATATCCCTAACTTCATATATTTCTTCCCTAATATCTACAGCATTATTATTCATAGTGAGTCATTCATTCAAATTTACCTCTCGACTTTCTAATTCAAGTTTTAGCTCACTTTCTGATTCGACTTTATACTTTATAATCGTAATAAATTCCTATATTTTGATTCACATTTTAAAATTTTTTCTTAAAAACTTTGAATGCTTATTTCAACTCAAATTATGATAACCAACTCAATTTTTTTTCTCTTCTCTACTCATTTACGTATACTTAGGGCTATCTCAATTTAGTCATCATTCCTAACCATTTTCATTTCAATTTAGTACAACTAATAGTTATTGGGAACTTACACTATTCATATACCTATTATGTTAATTAACTTATCTTCATATGTATTAGTATAGTTATACAAATGTTTGCATTTTAATACATGTATACAATACGCATACATACACAATCAATGTAAGGATTTCGTTTTATTAATATACTTACCATGTATAAGGTCAACATGTGTATATAAATGTCATAACAATACTATGCACTTATCACCATATAATGTATTTCAGTATGACACTTATTATTTACATTTATATATATTTAAACAATAATCTTCATACTTATATGTTCTATAATTATTCTAAACATAACTCTACACACTTATCTTTTAGAATTATACCTTAACTCAATAATATAAAATATGAATTCAACTTTTAGATCTTAAATTTTAGAAAAGATCTCAATTAATCACACATACGCTTTAGCCCTACAAGGAAATATACACTATTTCTATATTATTTTCAAGAAAAGTTATGTTGAAGTGTGAATTTCTAAATCTTGTTAATCTTTATAATAGAGTTTATATATATATATATATATATATATAAAACTTCTAAAGAATCTTAAGTCGGACTATCCACAACACATTCTCTAAGTGTAAACAAAATCTAAACAAAGTGCTAGTATTGATATATATATATAAGTATGCTATCATCTTAGTATCATGCACACTCCTTCAACTTAACAACGTTTGACATATCATATACTTTATTCCCACTGAACATAATTATTGAGAAATATTACTTAAAGGTTAATATAATTTTCTCAACTATTTAATCTCCTTTTCTCATCTCATAACCCTATGCATAACTTTCTCAGTCAAATTCTACAACACTTCTAACTTAGATCATGCATTATAAATTATCTCAAGCTCATCCCCAGCATCAATTTTTGACCTAGGTTTTATATATATAGTTATTTCATGTTTTCATCTTCTCAATGTTCTGACTCACATTCTGACTGATATTCTAACCTGCATAAGATACTTCTTAAATTACTAAAACACCCGATTTCAACATCAACTCCCTGTTTCCATACTTTACTATAATATTTTAGTATCCCAATTCTCATTTACAACTATTGCATTACACATGCATATCAAACATCTTAGTAAAACTTCCATTTTAAGCATCTCCAACACATTCCTTCAATGTTAAACCAAAATTATCCAAAATTCAACTTCAGAGACAAGAAGTAAATATAATGTTGAAACATTTCATTTAGTGGACATTTTTAAGAATGCATATAATATACCCATGAGTACATAATTTATACCTATTGGTTTGGTCCATCTAAACCTTCCTTTTTCCTTCCCAACATTACTCAACCGATCAGCTCCAACAACAATCTTAGAAATCATATTCCATATTCCATAAGTAGTTCTTTTCCGTTCTAATCAAAGTTTACTTAGGCTAATAGAAATGCCTCCTCACAACTTTATAAGTTTACTAGATAAAAGTTATCGTCTTCAATAATTTAGAATTGATATTAACACATCTTATCTTTTTTTGATATATACATATCTATAGTAATATGAACCTATAATCTAAATCTTTTATGACCCAATCATACCCTACTTTCATTGTTTGCCTATAATGTCTAGTAGATTTTATTTATGACACTTCAAATGAAATTCTTAATAATTATGCTTTAACCGAATTCTTAAAAATAATACTCTGATTCTGACTTAAAAGCGTCACGTTCTAAAGAAGTAGAATTGTAGCAGTCTCACCGTATCAGCCATTCTAAGATATAAGCTGACCCTGTAGTTATTATCATAAACGTAGTTCATACAAGGCAAACTTAACTCAACCACTTTAAAGTGTCCAATTCTGTAAGTTCTAGTTGTAAACCTATGGTGTAATATTTAAAAATGATTGCAGAAAAACGAACTTGTAACTAAATCTTTTTGAAAGAATTGAGTTTTTGTTAGTGATACTCAGTAAAATATTTCAAAGTTGACAAGTATTACAAAATTATATTTCCATGGAGAAATAATAAGTCTAAGATGAAAAGTGAAAAAGTTTACAGGTTAATATACTCAAAATATACACCAATAGTTGGAAACTAGAAGGCTACCTAAGGAAACTTTAATAGCTTTCCTAAATGTTAGTGATCTTCACTCCGTAACCTTGTTTGCTAAACTTCTAGAATTAGGTGGTGATTTTGCAAATATGCCTAAGACCTGTAAAACAATTATAAGGGAATGAGCAACAACTTACTTAGTAAGTAGGATGAAGATAGAGGTATGTAATTAGCACATCATAAGTAAGGTTTTCAACCAAGTTAGTCAAACACAATGCATGTATAAATAAGTGCCATCGTACAACATTATTTAATTCATTATAGGGTTAGAGAAATTGCGTCCATTCTAATTTGGGTCAAGGGGTTTAATGCAGCGCACTCACAAATCAGAATTAAACTAAGACTTATGTAATGGAGAACATCTTCTACCAAAAACCACCTTCGAACCACTGCCTGCAACTTTGTTATGACTACCTCTCCTATTACTTAATTCAACTAAGGTTGAAGGACCATTTCAGCTATCTCTATCGAAAGGGTTTATGTTTTGCCTGAAAATCCTAACTGTTACCCTTAGTGGGTTGTGTCGCGCCCCGAAGCGGTAGAGTTGTAACAGCTCCGCCATGTAAACTATTCTAAGATAAAAGTTAGCCTTACAACCGCTATCCTATACTTAATTTATACAAGGCATCTACGACTAATCCGCTTTAAAGTAAACAGTTTGTAATTTAAATAAATCATTTACCTAAGAAAGTGAGAAATATATATATATATACTATAATTCAGTTATTACAATTAACGTTTACAATGTTTCACCATAATATATTTCCTGGTTATTACGTTATTCAGAAATGAGAAATTCTAAAATAAAAGCTTAGACCTTAAAAATATATATATTTGTTCTTCAAATGTTTTTCCTCACTCCCTAGGATCCAGCAGTTGCAAGCTTTAGAGTAGTTATAAGCTGCTTCTTAGTTAGCACCTATACGACATCTATAGGGATGCGAGCAACCAGGGCTCAATAAGTTAGGATGAAGGACTTAAAACTACACCACAAACATAAACAAAGTTATCGACCAAATCATTTGGTGCAATGCATATTTAAGCAAATACTATCACACGGCGTTGTTCGGCCAATCGTGAGATTAGAGAAATTGCACCTGCTCTAATTCGAGTTGAAAAGTTGCCGTTAATGTAACAACTCACGACCAAACCCAGGCTTATGCAATGGAGACACCGCTCCTCCTGCGACTACCTTCGAACCATTAACTTCACTCTTACCACGACCTCCTCACATGTCACTTAGTTCGACTAAGGATGAAGAAGGGACCCATTATGTTATCCGGCGCTATCATTTTCGAAGGGATCGGTATTTAGTTGGAAAATCTTAAGTTTCCCCTAATGGGTTGCTATGTAAGTTCGATTTATGTTTACAAGTCATATCTTTGTTAAGTTTAGTTTAGGGTGATCGATCGCTTCATATAATGTAAGTTGGAATAACAAACAGAATCATAGCATCACTCATAATCAAGCACATACACACAACCAACTATCTATTAAGCACAACCAAGTATAATCTCAAGCCTCTAAAATATGGCAAATGTATTAATCCCAACTTACCTCGACTCCTTGCTCGCTCACTTATTCGAGATCCGACTTGCTCAGGCCATCGCCGATCATCCCTATAATACAAACGTGGTTTCAGTTTTTCATATAACTATTATAGGTTGGTTTTCTCCTATAACGCTTATTGTTATCTTTTGTTCAAGGTTTAATATACCTAATTATCTAGGTCTTAAGTCTTTTACAGTTCTTTTTGAATCGTGTTAAGTTCTGTTTTAGTTTTCGCATCGATTTTTAAATTAGGTTTTTAACTCAATTTTTTGCGAAAGATCTATATGTACATCCTAATAAATCATTCCGACCTATAATGTAAAATTAATCGCATTATCTTCGGATATCTTAAATATCGTTTTTAGTTTCTAACTAATGTTCTAGTGTGTGCGGTACACATGGATCCTAGTTTAATCACTAAATTCACCCTCATTATGAGAAAATCTTACATTTTTCATATAATTACCTTAATTTAAGTTTCCTATCAAATTTATTATATATTTCTATTATTATAATAATATCAATTTTTATTCTAATATCTTCTATTTATTATATTTCTAATAATTATGTATTATACACTATTACTTATTATGTACATAATACACATTTAATATTTTTATCACTCTAATTACCATCTCCCAATATCAATTATCATTTCAAAATATCTAAATTCATCTTAAATCAGATTTTACACCTAATTACCTTAATTTACAAAATTAACTTAAAATTTACTATTTTTCCTTATTACTTATTTACTACATAATTAACCTAATAATTGCATCTAACACCCTAAATGCTACAAGTATCATACTTCATCATATTTCAACATCCTAAAACATATAATTATTCACTAAATCAATAATTAACTATTTAATTACTTAATTAACCTTAAATTACCTATTATATGCCTCATTTTAAGGCCTAAAAATTATCTAAGAATTTCAAAAATTAATTTTTGAAAACAGGCTTCGTAGCACTGTTCTATATTATCTAAGTAGTCTACACAAAAATTTTGAGCTAAAAACTACACTCCTAAAGCTATTTATTTCTAAACCGAAACATGCCTAATTTTGTATGATTTCTTAAGGATCATATATCACGGGACATATTTTCATCAAAATAATATTTTTTTTCTAAAAACTAAATATTAAAATATTCTAGAAAAACAAAATTCATAATTTTCTAAGAATATTTACTATTTTTATAAAATTACACAAAATCAGGTTGGAAATCGAACTCATCGGTTTAGGTGGCTCCGGCCACCGTCGGTCGTCGTGGCCTTGTCAGCCAGTCTAGGCGCTGCCACCACCGTGTGGTGGTGGTGGTCGTCTACTCCCAAGTGCTCGTCTACTCCCAAGTGCTCGTCTGGTATTGGTTTCCCTCTAAGGCCTTAATTGCACAGATTTTTTGTGATTTTTTCTAAAACCCTAATTACTCTCAATTTCGCCTCTCTCTATATTTCTCACTCTCTAAACTAACCAAATAAGCTTCTGAAATTTTCTTTCTATTTATAGAGCTTTATAGAAATTATTGTGTATTAATTTGATTAAAAAATTACCTTATCTTCTTCTAATTTACCTTTTGTGTTGTTCTAATTTAATTGGCTAATTTTTTTCTTATTTTCCCTAGCTTCCATGACCCAAATCTGGATCATTCCTTATTTTTTCTGATTTTTCTTTATTTTTTCTTAATTAATTATGAATTTTTTTTAATTATTTAGTATCATTTTAACATATTTCACGTATTTTAAGTCATTTCACGTATTTCTACCTACATGTAAATTCATATATGGTACAAATAAATATTCTTAAATATTATATAGGTTATTTTATGATTTTTAATATGCATATAATTTATCTCTAACGATTCGTTAGTTATCGGAATGCAATTTATACATTTTCGATAAATAACAAGTTATATACTTAAAATTTGGAAATTTTTATATTCTTTTATTTTATTGCTTATTTTCTTAAATTCAAACTTACGGGATCATTTTTACTAATATTTTTAGTTTTATTTTATAATTTAGGCTTGATCGGATCTTTCAGCTGATCGGAACCTCAAGTGACTGGTTATGGGGCTTACAGGTTGTAATGTATATCAAGTTAGAAGTTAAGCCAAGTTTGAGTTAGTTTATTTTTTAGAGTAATCAATCAATTAAAGCACTCCAAACAAAAACAAAATACACCAAAACAACCACAGTATAGAGCTTAACTCTCACAACAGTAGCAAGGCAATATTAAGCATGTGCGTAGCACGTAACAACCACAAGCCGAAGATATACCAAGCCTCCAAGTTTTATAAGACAATACTCTAAAATACTGTAAAATATTAATCCCATTTAACTTGAAATAGTGTCACTTTATCCTCAATCCTCATGCATGTCCTTGTTAATAATTCCTTAAAATTAATACATAACTTTAGTTCTTATTCACCATATGAAGTAAGAAGTTATTTCCATTATTAGGCATGTTTTTAGTCTAAGTTAAGTGAATTTTCCAAGATATTTGTTAGGTATTAGTTAAGTAATGTAAGCTTTGACAAAGGTTCTAACCAAGTATTTTAGCATAGGTGGCTACCTAGTAATTTTCTAACCTAGGTTTTGACTTAGGCAACTTTCTAACCTACTCTCTAACTTTAGATGATTTAATATTCAATTCCAACCTATCTTCTAACTAAACTTCCAACTGCTCCTTTGGTAGTACACATTAAGCTTCTTCCATCGAACTACTTTCTAACCAAATTCTTGACTTATGTTTTGACCCAGTATTTTGTTATAGGTTATTATACAAGAAGGTTTTTACTTATGTTTTGACTTTAATAAAGATGTAGAGTCTAAATATAAACTACCTTTAGACCTAGATCATAATATTAGTGTATTCAAAATATTCAACATTAGATTACATTTTGACTTATTTTATGATAGAGTTTCTAACCCAACGATACTTTTACTTTTTACTACTTAACATATAATCCAACTTACCATGAGTTTCAAAACTTCAATAAACCTATAAATGCAACATGTAACAATCTTAGTACTACAAATTACCCTTTACACCTCCTTATCACATTACTTAGATTGTAATTCCTTAGAACTCCTAGAATTGAGCCATAAACTATCAAATACCCACTTAATCTTGAAAATCATCATCTTAAAACTCAAAACAACCTCCTTTGAGCTACTATAAGTAGATGGATATGGGTTATAAACATGATTTTATAAAAATTCATTAAGCTCCTTTTAGAAAAACCACCATCATAGCATTGTTTCTGCAAAATGGGACTTTTCTAAAAATCCAACAATTCAATTTTTAAAATTTGATGACATAGCATCATAATATAACATTTTAGGAGTATTCTCATAAAATTTCAAGTAGAAACAATATTGGATAGTTTCCGGAAATAAGATCTAAAGTTACTAGGTAGGATGTTTTTCTTAAAAACCCTATACTAGCACTCAAATTTTGAAAATTTGGTTCTAGATCTAAATTCCTTATGGAAAAATACTTAGGAAAACCAAAGTTCAGAATTTTTGGAGTTCATTTGATATTTTCCCCAATTTTTAGTTAAAAACAAGATAAAACAGCAACTTACCGAAACTTGGAGCTTTGACCACCGTAGGATGGAAGAGGCTTGTCAACTGGATCAAGCGCCAGCCACTTCTTCAAGTGGCGACCTTATTTTGCTTCCAGCTAATGGTTTTCTTCGCATACCATTTAACCCTTCTATTTTACACTATTCCTCTTCTAAATTTTCTTCCCAAATTCCTATTTCCTAAATCTTCTCTTGAGATTTTTTTCAAGACAGTCAAATGAGCAAAACTTCACCAGGAAGGGCAGGATTATTTTTATAATAAGGTTTTAGAGGTGATTTGTTTTCTTTTCCCTTATCAACATGTGTTACCAACTTTATTAGGTGTCCTAATGCCGTGTTTCTAAATCACGTTATTAATGAAGTTAACCTCCAAGTTTACCACATATCATAGGATATTTTTCCTAATTTTCATACACTTTTTTTTTATAATTTTTTCCTTATTTCTTTTTATTTTTTTAGCAAAATTTGTATATTTTTTGAGCATTTTAATAATTACAGGTATGCATATTTATATAGTAATCATATTTGATTTATATATATGTCTTTTATCTATTATTTGATATAATTTAGTAATTTTATTATCTATATAATTTATCTCTATATATTCATTAACTAACGATATCTATTTCATATGTTTTGATATATATGTAATGATATTGTAAATCCACTATTTTTAACTATATTTTTATTATTTTATTTTGTTTTTGAATCCCAAGCCTATGAGGTTTTTTTTATTAATATTCCTAAGTTTCTTGTAAGTTTTTCTGTCTATTTTAATTATCCTTTTGAATGTTCTAAATTGATTACTCAAAATTTAGTCATGAAAGTATCAGACTTACAACAATTATTCCTAATTTATCGCATTGAACACAACCATGATTTACAATTTCATCAAATTTATAATCACAAATCGTACCCAACTTCTCCACGGGGTTTGTAAAAAGCTCGAGGCATTCAAAAGTTTTTATTAACATAAATTTTTGAAAACATGGTCATTGGTTTTTTTAACCTTTTTCCTGACCCCAATTGCAGTTGTAGTTGCATTCCCATCATGTGATGACCAATCTCAGGCTACAGTGTACAACTCGGGACGGGACGGTACAACCATTGGTCGACTCCACTGTGCCACATGGAAGCTTCCATTGCCACGGAAATAGTTTGATTCGTCTAGCCGAATCTAACCTCTTTTTTAGTCAATCTCCAACCGCATCTGTCCAGGCAATAGACATGGGGCACGTGTCACGGCCAATTTCGAACCGTAGAATCAAATAAAACATAGATTTAACCATGATCGGTCAGATCCGTACCCGCTTTGGAACCAACTAATTTAGAAATAAGCCTCGAAACCCCCGATCCAAGTAAAAGGGAGGTAGCTCCTTCAGCTACCTATTTTAGCGACCCACTTGTGACGCATAGGAAAAAGAAGCCCCGACATAAAAAAGATAGACGAAGAAGGATTAAAAAAGAAGTAGAAGAAGAAGAAACCCTCTCAATTGACGATATTACTAAAATTGATAGTTTAAGGGATTATTTACTTTTTATTCTCCTAGATGATCCCTACAAGTATCACAAGTTTAGAGAAAAATTTTGAGTTTATATAAATTAATTCAATGTGTCTGATTTTATTCTTATTATAATTTTCTACTTTTGATTCGTTGGATGAAGAAAAAAATGTAAATATTAAATTAATGTATGGTGAAAGGCATTAATAAATCCTATAGTGTGAATGTTGTGCTTTTGCTATGATAAAACAATTTTATTTCCTCCTATTATATTCATTGTAAAACATTGGTGAAATGTCCTAGAAAATGAATCTAAAGAGAATGATAAATGAGTAAGTTCATTCCCCAACTTAAGTAACTTATTAATAATTACTTAAGTTCCATGAGAAATAGACTTAACTGGCAAGCTCAATTGTTAAGCCCAACTATAAATGAGATCCTTTCTTGGGAGTAATTATGCAAAATAATAATGACCTTCAATTATTTAACCTAAACCTTGTTTAAATTCTTCCCCATATCAAAATCCTTTTCTGTCTCTCCTTTTTATGTCAAAGTTTTCCTAAGCAAGAAGGCTATCACTCATCAAGTATATTTTAAAGGTAAATTCAATTTTTTATTCATTCTATCCTTATAGATCTATCAATAATCAAACCCTAATAGCACATCTTAGATTATTTTTTTATTTAAGTAGTGATAAAAGCAACTAAGATAAGGTTTCTTCTTGGCCATAAGAGTGGTGAAAGCATAAGTAAGTGTACTTAGATCCTTGAATTTATGAGTTTGTTTTAAAGCCCTCTTTTTTATGAAAAGGGGTAGAGTGGTGTTGGTAGCATCCATGTGTAAAAGGTAAAGTTTTAATTAAGAATTATCTAAAAGTAAGGTCTCTAATCATTGTTATGTTGTGGATACAAGTAGGAATTTGGGATTTACTAGATATGTTTCTAGAAAAGTTTTGTTAGGGTTTAGGGTTTTAATTTTATATATTTAAATGATATTGAGAAATCATAAAATTGTGTCTTTACACATTCGATTTTTAATAATATTGTCAAACTTGAGTTAACTTATCCGGTTCGACCTAACCCCTTTATAAAACCGGTTTGAGTCATTCCTTTAACCCTTATTGATAGTGATCTGGATTCAACCTAATTAATTCGACCGATCCAGCTTGATTCCTATAGGAACCCATTAGTTTTTTTTTTAATTAAAATATATTATTTCTCTTATATTTTATAGGAAATACACTAATTTGTTAAAAAAATAAATATAGATAGAAAAAACAAGAAATAAAATATAAAAATCTTTCAACTTTCAATCCTCAATAATAGGTTATTTTAATTACTTTATAAATAAATATGAATTATATTATAATAGTTTTATTGAGTATAGCTCAATCCCAATTCAACCTTCTTGACCCTCTCGATCCTTAATCCCTTCTTATTTCGAGTTAATCTTCTAGTTCGGTTTGATAATATTGATTTTTAAAGTAATGATAGTTAAGATTGATGAATTACTACAAGACTTAAGTTCTGATATTATACATGATTCGATTTTCAAAAACAAAAGGAAAAAACCTAAAACTTGTTATATATAGATCTTTGATCTTAAAAGTGAGATTTCAAAGAAGAATTCAATTTCATCTTTTAAGATGGAATCATGATTCCCTTATGTCCTCATCAGCGTTGTATTTATTTTATTTAAATAACCTTTTCAAACTACCACACATAGAATATATGTATATGGATAATATGTTGTAATATAATAGTGTGTATAGGTCATATACTTGTTATAGATATGTTATATATAAACATATAAATTTATACAATACAATATATACAAAGCTACGTAATATATAATTTGAGAACACAATATATATATATATATATATAAATAATAATTTCTATATACGCGCAGCATGTGAATAACCAAATTCCTATTTATATAATATGTCAAACATTACAATATAACATATATGCTATAATCATACATTATATAGGAATGGAATCAATAACTCAGTAAACAGTTTCTAAATAAGAATGGATTTGTCATATCCCTCCTAGTTCAATTCTATTATAATCTAATTTATTCCTTATATATCATTCCTACACAGCAAACGTTACATAAGCATTTCCCCCATTTATATCTATACTTTCTATTATATAATTAAATGTATAAACTATATTAGTTGATTATTACATACTATGGTATATAATTTATGTACACATAAATAAGTAGTAGACAAATATATATATAAAGAGATTTTTCATCGAAAATAAATATTGGGTAAATTGCAAGTATATTCTCGATATTAGTCAAAAGTATATATACCTTTGTAGCCCATTTACTTCAAGTTCAAGGTAATAGAAAATAGTTATTTCCCTAAGTAGCATAAATTTCCTTATTTAGTGAAAACTTAGCTGTGAAATGACTATTTCAAGAGACTTTTTTATTCATTTTACATAATGAATAAGTGTTATATTCTATTACTGATATTAGCTATTCATTCTAGATTAGAAAATTATGTGGCAGTATTTTCTTACACTATTACCAAACCGCACTATAACTAACACCACCACCATGACCATCAACATCACCACTTATTACTATTAAAGCCACCTTATCTACCACCACCAACACCTCTACACCACCAACCCCACTATGATTGGAGGAGTCACCATATCCATCATCAACAATACCATTATTATCACTTTCACCATCACCATCGCATTACCAATAGTTACCACCAACATAATATCCCATTCCACCACCACATGACAACATCATCGATATTACAACTATTGCTTATCCCTAATAATGCAACTATCACCACCTCCCTACATCGCCAACACCATCATATTACCACCATACAACTATCACCATTGCACCACCACTTTTACTGTTATTACCATCATCACCATCTTCCTTACCTCTATCATCACTACCATTATGACCACTACAGTCTCATTGTTAGCATTACCATTATTAAGCCACTACTACTAGTAATATCTTACATTATCATCTACCTTACACTTATATCGCTACTACACCACCAACAATAGTTCTAACATTATGGCACAACTATCACTATCACTATGGTCTTGGTTTTGGTGGTTAATGGTGGTGGCAATGACAAAGACTACAGTGGTGGTTTGATAGTCTGGTGGTGATGTACTAATAGTGATGGCAATTGTAATAATATTGCAGTGAAGGTGGTTACAATGCTAGAGTATGTTTATAGTGTTAGAGTTGGTACTGACAATGGCGAAGAGGCAATGATGGTATCGGTACAAATAATCAGTGTTATCAAAAACCCACTTGGTCCAACTCGATTGGACTTGACCCCTCCATAAATCCGATCTAAGTTATTCCTTTGACCCTTATTGATAGCAACCCTGGTTCAATCAATTGACTCAACTGGTCCAACCTCAATTCCTATAAAAACTCACTAGGTTTTTTTGAATTAAAATATATTATTTTCTCTTATATTTTCTAGAAAGTATACCAAATGACTAAAAAAATAAATGTAGATTAAAGAAAGATAAAAAATTAAACATGAAAAGTTTTCAACTTTTAATTCTCAAGGATATAGGTAATTCTTATTACTTCATTAATAAATGTGAATTATATTATACTATTTTAGTTGGCCTCGGTTCAATTCTAATTCCAACCCGACTGACTCTTTCGATCCTTAATCTCTTTTTACTCTCGAGTTAACCTTCTAGTCTAGGTTTAACAATATTACAAATAATTTGATGTGTGGGCGAGGATATGAGGTAGTGGAGATGATATTAGTGGTAATAATGGTATGTTTTACTAAGTAATTTTGATATTTTATTATATTCTCAAGCATTAATGTAATTGCAAATAATAGAATAGTTATTCCCTCCACTACGTATATGTTGAAAAATAATTTTGCTATATCCCATCCTTCGAGTCCTAAAGGTAAGCAAGGCTTTAAATTTGTAGATTCGTCTATTCGTATATCCTAAACTATCACTAAAATTTTAAACCATCACTATCTGAGGTCTTATTAGTGACAATCTTCGAATTGCACCAACGGCTTGGCGTACATGTGTATAAATTTTTCAAAGTTACGAAGAGATGAAATAATGTTGTAAAATTTAAAAGATTCATTTATGCTTAGCCAATAGATTTTAATATACATACATACATATATTTACATATATATACACACACAATTATCGCATGCATGTTACCAGAATAAACTTTTATGGTCATTGAATGCGGGTTTGGTACACCGAACAACTTGATCATGTCTCTCGCTATCTGCGTGTACCTGGATGACCGAATTGGAATTGCAAGTATAGGAGATTTGGTGAAAGTTCATGTGATTTTTGTTCGGATAAGAAAGTTTGCTACATATCTCGTGATTATATATAACGCAAGTTTATCGTCAATCAAAGTCCGTTATAGCCACTGACGTGAAAAGTTTGCATCATGAAAATTGAAAAGGTAGGGCATGATGCGGGGACTAATGTCGGGGGCGTTTATATGTACTGCACATTACCAGTGCAACAAAACAAACTAAATGCAATATACTTTCCAGCTTCCCATATTCTACTCGTACTTGTATGTGATTTCGATCCATTTTATTTAAAAATTATATGAGCCTTTATTTTTCCAACTTAACAATCATGAAACCTAAAACTATTTTAATCTAATGGTGTGATCACTGATCTTTTATCAAAATGATTCTAGTTTAATTCCACTACCTTCAAAGATGTACTATATGCGATAACTGAAAAAAATAAAAGGGGAAGTTCTTAACCTACATATATGTGCCAAGTGCTGCGGACATGGATAAAAGATGGCCTTAATAATAGAAAGGTTTTCCCTTTATCACGGTCTTAAAAGTTAAAACGTTCATTGCGTTATTAATAGTATAAATATAGTTCAAAGTAAGTGATTATAAATTTTTTCTATTAGTGTTGCTATTTAAGAGTTTTTCTTATAGTAAAGTTGTTATAGTAAATTGACTTACTAGAATCTCTTTCTTGTAATACAAATAAATATTGATTTAAAGTTTTTTCTTATTATATTATTTTATCAATGCATGCATCACATGTCAAAAAATAAAAAGGAAGAAAGAAAGAAAGTATTTTAATACATTAATTTATCAATACATGCATCACATGTAAAAATTAATTTTTTTTTTTTTAAAGAAAAAAGAAAGTAAGTAAGTAAGCTAAAGCATGGGCCTAAACGGATAAGGTTGTTCTTACAAGACTATGAATTTGATTTTTTTTTTTTTGGTTAATAAACATAAATTCAAACATAGCAAAAATCCAGAACAAAAGAAAAACCATCAAACATAACTGCGCACATCATTCTGGGTCGGCAACATCCTGCTCAACGCCAAGAACATCTACATAAGTTGTACTATTATCGAGTCCATATCAACAAGATTTAAAATCGAGATAGGACTTTGATTAGCGAAAACAAAAACCGTCCTTCTCTACCACCTCTTCCTTCGCCAGGTAGTGCACTCACGCGGTGCCCTACAAAAACAAGCGTTATTAAAATCGTGCGCAAGCTCTTGCCACCGACGCACAAAATAAGAACTAGTATGCTACCTAAACTTGTCATTCTAAATCCAGTTTACAGCAATACTTGAATCTGATTCAAAAATGATCCTATACCACTCCTTTTCCTTTGCTATTTTCACCGCATGCACGACGACCCAAATTTCTGCTTCAACGGGAGTAGTTCCCCCCAGTTTGTTCCGAAATCTACCTTTGATCTCACCGTTACTGTCCCTGCATACTCCTGCTACACACGCTCTCTTCCCACTTGCGTTCATTGCAGCATCGCAGTTGAATTTAAGCCATCCCTCCTTTGGTTTCTGCCATTTAACCGGGAAAGATTCTCTACCACTTTTTAGTTTGCTTTTCCTAAAGCTTGCCCACCATTCTTTGGCCTCCACCGGTGCAATACATACCCAGTCCATCCGTCTACATGCAGCTCGAAATATTCTTCTATTATGCTCTCGCCATATTCCTCTCAGTAGGAACAGAAATTTCACTTGGATAGGTACTTCTTTGATTCTTCAATTAAGTTTCTTGATAGTAGCATTTCCTTTGACCCAGCTTTCCAAGTCCAAGTCAAACATACACGCTGGAGCCCTCATCAAAACCATCCAACTCCACACTCTTTTGAACGACTTCGCACTCCCTGAAAATATGCTCTACTCTTTCCTTATCCCTATCATAGAAAACGCATTTCATATCCAATTCTATCCCTCTTCTCTGGACATTACATTTTGTAGGCAGCCCATTATTTAGCAACCTCCAGACTACGTGTTGAATTCTTGGTATGGTTAGTAATTTCCATACCCACTCCCTGTTTTTTCTCCTACCTCCCATATTCTCTTCGTATTTCATTTTATAGACTGTCCTAGTACTCACTTCTCCTTCTACATCGTGCGACCCTATATTATCTGGTTCAAAGTTTTCCAAACAATCTCTGCTCAAGTTCTAAGCCTAGATCAATTGGGTATCTAATGCAATCCTCATCCCATCGCCCCACAACCTTCCACACTTCTGCCAACTTTATATTCTTTCCATTCTTGTTTATAGGTCTAGCTAACCAGCTCCTTACTCTCCCATTTTTTGACCAGCTGTCCAGCTAGTAGTTCGCAGATCCACTCGTTATTGGATTGATGATATGTTTATCTTCCAGCCAACTCGTTTGTGCCCTCAATTTTTTAAAGAACCTAGATCCTGCCCGTCTCTCGAAGTCCAAGCTTTGTCCACCTTTATTTTGCTTTAATTCGGTGAATCCATAACGCAATCCTTATTTTTACTTTCCATGTTAGCTTGACAAAATCCGTCTGATGCCTTCTCTTCAAATCCAGAAGCCCGAGTCCCCCATCTTCTTTTAGCCTTTTCATCTTATCCCAGGATACCTAGTGTGTTTTCTTTCTCTCTTTAGATTCTCCCCAAAGGAAGTCCCTATATGTATTTTCCAACTTCTTAACCATTTTCCCTGGGAAAGGGATCACTTGTGAGTGGTAATGGTAGATGCTCTCCAAGGAAGAAGAAACTAAAATTCGTCAGGCTGGTGAACTCAAAAGCCTTGCCTTCCACCCTGCCAATTTCTTCTTTATTTTCTCTAATAAAAAGCTTAGATCCCCTGCATTTAGGCCTCCTTCAATTTTTACTGATACCTAAAGGTACTTTCCTAAGTCCGCAGTTAGGTTGATTCCAAATATCTCACTGACGGCTTTCTTCAAATCTTCCTCTATGTTCTTAGAGAAAATTGTACACAATTTGTCGTAATTTACTTTCCACCTTGATTTGGCTCCAAACACTTTCATAGTGTGATGCATCACCCTTGCATTCTCAATCGCAACTCTCCCATTAAGGTAATATAATCTCTAAGATAATTTTCTGGGGAAAAAAAGAAAAAGAGAATTGGTTGTCCATTTTTATACCATATATCCTATTTTAATACCAATAAATAAAATGCTTTCCATAAACTATAAAAATAATTTTCAGAAATTCATTTTAATTTGTAATAAGAATCAAGTTTTTCATTACAAGAAAAATTTTATTTCATATCACAATGAACTTTAATAGGTCTTTCAATAAATAAAAAAAAATTCAAATGAGAAAATAGAACGATTCAAATTTATCTTTGCTATCATATCAAAGAATTGTTTAAACCGAGAGTTCATACACTTCTCTAACCGTATCCATTGTTAGAATTTCTTTCTCAAATAAATCATGTCTACAAAGAATATCATGTTACCTTTGGATTTCAAACAATTTTGCTTTAACCAAATTAAAGGTACCACATTATTAGTTGATAGAGAATCAAAGTAAAGTTACTAATGAATCACAAAATGCTATAATTCTAAAATATGATTTTTTTACCTTAGAGTGAAAAAAGTGCAGTTGGCTTTATCCAACCTATTCTTGAAATAAACAACTCACACATACTTTATTTCTGAAAAAGATCAATACACCAAGCACTATTGCAAAGAACATTTGTGATAATTCAACCTTGGTTCCTATCATCACTATCGGTTTCCAAATATCTAATGTGACAAATGTAAACCCTACTATTTAAAGGACACATAAATCAACTAGGAGTATTTCTCGATCATTCTCACGGATCAACTAAACTAAGAATTTAACTTTAGATTTAGAAAACGAATTTAGTTTTTCAATTCAAAAGTTTATTATTGATAAAAACTCGAACATAAGAATAACAAACCTCAAGTCACCCAAAACCCTAAACCTTAAGATAATTAATGACTTGTGATCCTAAGCGACTAATCGAGAATTTGATTTAAATAATTTTAGTCGACTCTAGAAAATTTCAAAATTTTATGAAAAGTAAATCATAACTTACAAGTTAATTTAAGAATTACATATAAAATAATTACATATAAAATAATTCCCTTATCTTCACTTATAAGCTATATTACATAGAGATAAGTAAGCTAACAAATTACATTAAATATCTTATCAATTGAAAGTTGGAATCAATTATCCATTAATAACCTATTAAAAGCTAGTGGTAAGACCAATTCTATATGTCACCATAACCTATACTATATAAGTATAAGTTATCCCATCAACTTATCAACTCAATTTTAAATATGTGAAATGACAAGGACCATGCCCCTATTTGACCCCTACATGGTCGGTTGCAAGAAGAGGGGATAAAGGACCATACTTTGTCAATCACACATTAAATTAATTATTTTTCACAAGTACTATTCACCCTTTATTACTTACATCATATAATCATATCAAAGTATGGCATATATACTTGATAAAAGCCAATAAAAAGGAGCTTGTTAGATACATTATACATACATATCTAACCAGTACTCTCTCTCTCATTTTCTCTCCTTTTTGATTTCCTTTTTTTCACTTTAAACACACAAACTAAAAGAGGAAATCGAGCTCCACTAACCTTATACTTGCTGCCACATATTTGCACCCCTACTCATGACAAAAAATTGTTTTTGTTGCCTATTGCCTTTCTTTTGCCCACTTGAACAGCTATTTCAGGGAACTCTAAAACATCCCCAAAACCCACCTCAAATATCAAGATTTTAGTTACTAAAAGAACTTAAGAAAAAGGAAAGGATAACAATGAGCAAAGAGGACTCTTAGTTGCACAACCACCTCTTTTTAAGTGTTTAGGACGAGTAAGTTTATTTCCTGATTAAAGTACTTTAACATGCCATGTTTAGGAGTGTAAACCCTGTATAATCAGTAATCTGAACTTTAATTTAAATTCGAATATCCTAAACTATATCATAAGTCAATAAGGTTAGGAACAATAAAATTTTTATTGAATTTAGAAACCAAACATAATATCGATAATAAAAAGTTTAGAAAATCAATCAAAACCTAAATCGTGTACAAAAACCCTAAACTCGATATACGCACAAATACTCAAAATCGAACTTGAACTTGATCGAAACCTTAAAACTATAACTTTGAGCTTATAAAATGAATAAATATCACTTAGTAGTAATATAACCGTATCGTAGTCAATTATAATTATCGACTAAATTATGTAATCGTGTAAAACTTTTAACGAAAATGTCAAAATAGCTCGTAAATATTGTAATCATAACGGGTATCAATTAAATTGATAAATTTTCATAAAATTCCAAAATTAATTTATAAATGTTATTTTTACTATTTTTATGTTTAGAAAAATTACATATATTTATTTTTATTTTCTATTTTCTCCCTTTTTTCTTCCTTTTTCTTTTCTTTTTTCTTCTTGTATTTTTTTTTCCTCTTCCACGTTGAAGTTCTAGCTGCATTTACAGCAGCCCATATGCATAATTCTAAATTATAAGTGTCACCAAAATTATGGAATAAGGACAAATTTCTTAAAGCATATGTCTTATCTAATTTAATGCTTTGATTTCCTTAGATTTAATCTTTTCTTATTATTATTAATTACTCACTCTCTTTTGTTGGAAATCACGCCTGGAACATTTGAAAGAAGAAACCAAAAAGTAAAAGAAAAAGAAAAACCAAAGTTAATTACACACAAACCAAACCGAAAATAAAAAGAAGAAAAAGGAGGAGAAAGCTAAGGAAAATATCCATTATATTACTAAACCAATTAGGTAAGATTATTTATTTTACTCATACATGTGTATATCATATAGTATGTACATGTATATAGTAAGTATTTTATTATATATTTAGTTACATATATATATATATATATGTATGCATGAGTAGATAAATATATATGTGTATTGTGTATTTTATTTATTTGTGTATACATATATGTATTAGGTATGTATTTTTATTTACGTATATACATATGTATTTAGGAGTGGGTATATATGGTATATGTATATAAGTATAAATAGTAGTACATATAATATGTATTTTTTTTCTACACATATATTCTTGTACATGTGTATGTGTGTGTATTATATAGGTATGGATTATTAGTATTTTATATATGACATATGTAGAAATACGCGTATAGTATATGTTTGTATACTAAATAATTTCTTTATATACATGTATATATATTTATTATGTGATATGTATATACATATATTATGTAATTCCGTATATATATATGTGTACATATGTATATATATCTATTTCATATTTTCCATATATATATATGTGTGTATATGTATAAAATAATAAGTATACATATTGTTAATAATATTTGTATTTTAATCTATATGTACGTATGTAGTATGACCATATATGTACATAAGTATATAAAGTATAAATAAGTGTATAATATACTTATACATAATGTATAAATAAGGATAGAATAATTTAATATATAACATATAGTATACATATAAATGTACCTATATGGATAGTAACACAAGTAAAAATACAAGTATACTTAAATAGTATATACAATATACTATAATAATAATTTAATAAATGAAGTAAGATAATAAATATATATATATAAGAATACCGTAATTTGGAGAAAAATTTTAATAATTAAGTAAATTGAAAGATTTGATTAAATATAATCANATAAATATTGTAAATTTAGAGAAAAAAATTAATAAATAAGTAAATTAGAAAATTTAATAAAATATAATCATAAGTATTTATATATATATATATTTTACAGCAAAATAAGAAATAACGAAAATTTGGAAAAATATGCAAACTTGACACATGGCACTCGTACGTGATGCTACTTCACCATTTATTATAAATGAATTAATTTTCGTAATTAATAATAATATTAATTAATTAATTAAATAGAAAAATAATAAAGTAGAAAAAAATTGAATTAATAATTTTAAAACCTAAGAAATAGGTAAAAATAAATAACTATAGTAAAATAAGCTTAAAATAAAAAAAATTATCAATTATACAAGTTAAATAATTAGTAAATCGTAAATATACTAAGAAAAAGCTTAAATTGATATTTTATAATTTTTTTAAGTTAAAAAAATAAATTTTGTGATATTTTTATATCATAGTTCAAACTGCGAGTTACAATGTCTAAAACGGATTTTGCAATGAGAAAATATACTCGAAAACAATCAAAATAAACTATAAATTCATAACGATCCGAACTAAATCGAAAAAGTTATGCACGATTCGATAAAAAACTCAAACCGACGATTTTACATAACTAAGTTAAGTAAATAATACGAATTGCGATATTAGTTTAGCTTTAAATTCCTAAACTTACTATTTTCTATATTCCTTATTCTCAAATGATCTCGACTTTGACCCTCAACTGCCATTAGATTATTATGACCCTTGAATCGATTATGACTGAGGGAGTTTTTTCTAATGATTTCACACTTACTTATGTTTGTAATTAGTAAATATAAATTGTGATTAATAATTGAATATTATGTGGGGCTGAGTTATGTTTGTGTATGATATTATTTGTTGATAATGAATTTATTTTAAAATATGATAACATATCGATTGTTGCATAGTAGATTCGATAGGAATTGATTGTCTGTAACCTTATTGATCACTAAGTAATAAAACCTAATTTTATTTGACTTGAAAGAACTAACTCAGGACACGCATAATCATACACCACATAACTAATTCTGACCGTCACATCACACGGAAGTAGCGAAAGACCATACTTGGATTGATTATTTGCTATTATAGATTTTGTATGGTGCACACGTGTAATATGACCTTACCCTAGCCAGTATAATCACTAGGCGTTGGAGGTGTCAATCGCCTGATTAAGGGTTGAGTCTAGAGGCCTCCGTTTAAAAGTGAGTGAGGGCTACATGAACCTACTCACAATCATATGTAAAACTCGTTTTTGATAAAAATTGAGAATGGATATACCATTACATTTTGCATACAAAACGCAGAGTTTTATTATTGTAAAAGTTCTAGTATGATACCTAGATCTAATTATTGTCAATGTATCTTCAACCCTAACTTCGGAGGACATTAAATTTGAGTTGCATGCAGTACTTAGTCACCTGCATGTATTTGTTTGACATACTAATTGTCATGCATTCATTTGATTGAATTTAATTGATGTATAACTTGATTGCTGTATGGTTGAGAGGAATATCTCATTAAGCTAGTTAGCTTATACCTTTATAGTTTTCTTTTGCAAGCTGATTTGTTCGTAGAGTTGGGTCGTCGCATGCTCGAGATTAGTTTTACATCAAGGGGTTGATGTGGGAGTAAGATGTGATAGGAGTATACTTATGATAGTATATTTAGATTTTCGAATTTTATGATGTAGTAAGATGATACCAATTGATATTAAATACTATTATAGACTTCTTATCTATAAATTTCTATATAAATGGATGTGTTTTATATTTCATTAGCTTGTTGTTATTATTATGAAATGATATTGTTTACACTTATGGAACTCTTTGTAGCCGTAGCCGTAGCCGTAGCCATAGCCGTAGCCGTAGCCATAGCCGTAGCCGTAGCTGTAGCCTTGTATATTATATAAAGAATTATCGATTGTAAGGAAAATCAATCTACAGTCCTTTGTACGTTATACGGCAACTGCGATGACTGTCACGATTAGCCTCTTTAGGTCGTGACAAAGAGACTATATTTCCATGAAGATTTTGGCATAAACATAAGGTGATAAAATAGTTAGGCCACTTTAAGTAGTAAGCTTATGAATCTTTTACATAAAAGATGAAAAATGAGTATAGTAAGTTGGTATTATGAAGGATATATGTCTAATAGTCAAGATATAAGTTTATAAGTTAAGAAAATTATAAAATATGTGTATAGACAAAGGAGAAATCTAATACATGACGTTTTATGAAGAAAACAACTTTTTAAGATGTGAACCATAGTAAAGAGTTTATGATAAGTATGTGATCTATCATTTTTATGTAGTATATAAGCTAAATAATCACTTCATGGAAGAAAAGTTAAGTTAAAGTTAGAAATATAAGTAACATAGGTTCTTGATCTATCACATAAACTTAAGGAAATGATGAAATAAGTTGAGAAACCAAGTTAGAAACTCTTAAACCAAACCGCTCAAGTTTGGAGCTCCAAGAAAACTCACTTAAAAATATAATAAAACTAAATAAACAAAGTGAAAAGACTAACTAAAATAAGTATGATAAGTATATAAAGTCTAAAACTGAAAACCGAGTCTAAAATATTCAAAACAATTTTACAACTTCAAGTTAGGCCTTCACCAAATTTCTGATCAGTACCTAAATTACTCAAGAAAAGTTATTTTAAGATCCATACAAAGCTCACATAAAACTCCCTCAACCCAACAAAGTCACCAATTTTAGTTTAGACTAAAAACAAGTCCATAAGCCCACGTAAAAGTCCAAAAAAAGTGGATAACACCAAGGTTATAAGACAAGAATAGAATTCTAATTTTGAAGAGTGTTTTAAACTTAGAATAAAGTCCTAAGCTCAAGCCCAAAAGACTTCTTAAGATAAACAAAAGCCCAATAATCAAACAATACCCAAAAGAGTTTTAAAACATAAGGATCGCTACTGTTCTGACTAGTGGACAGAATTGTAGGCCTTATCTCGAAAATTTAACCACAACACGTTAAAGTACACTAAAAAACTATAAAAATCAACTATAAGATCATAAAAATCAGATTTTAAAATGAGAAAATTACACGCAATTGAAGTTTTAAGTAAAATCGGGAAAAATATGAGAAACTAAGTTAAAAGTATAACTTAAAGAGTTTTAGGTTAGCTTTTAATTTCATCTAAAAACTCTTAACATTATCATATTTGCAATGTTTAGAGGACCCAATTGTTAGAAACAACCTACCCCTAGATTACTACAACCGATCCCCTATAGCTAAGTGATTCTCGATGATTTCATGCTTGATTTTGCTTCTAATGTAGATGCATTTAAATTTATATAATGAACTTGAATGCTTGTAAGATATGGAAAATGCATGTCTATGATATTATGATTAGATACCATAACTTGCTAACAATATAATAATGGGAATTGTTCTGTTGATAGTTATGCATAGTTGTGTGGAATGAAATTATTTGATCACAGGGGAAATTGAATTAATTAAGTATGTGATTAAGAAATTCAATGAGTCATGCATTTTTCATATTTGCATTATAACTATACCAACTATCACCTCACGTGAAAGATAGGAAGGAGCTCACAAGAGGGGGGCTTCCTATCGGGCTTAGGCAACGGTTATGCCATTATTATGTATTTGAGTCTCTGTCCTAACTATTGGGCTTATTAGGCACTAAGGGATGCTAATCATTAGCGTAAGGTAATGTCTTATGGCTTCTACTTAGAATGTGTGATGTGGACTATAAGAGCCATTACATTGCTAGACCTAGGAATTTTGACTCAGAGTATGATATTTAAAAAGAAAAGCATATTTTCCATATGAAAAATAAAATTTGTATATGTTATATATATGATTTTGAGTTGATTTGAGCATGATGGTGTAATTAGTATAAAAACCCAAGTGCAAAGACTTGATTGATGGTTTATGTAGGTTAATTGTCTCTAAGCCCGACTACAGAGGGTGTGATTCTAAGTTGCATATAGTTCTTAGGTCACTGCATGTATTGGGTGGCATTCTGAGTATTTATGCATTCATATGTTGTACATTAAATTACATTATAGATTTCTTTTGATGCAAGACCACCTCTTTGTTCATCCAGGCCGAAGAATACCCTAGGTGAGTCTCGAGTCGAGATGGGATTGTGTGTTTCAAGAAGCGAAGAGATAATTTTGTAATAATGACTTATAGATACTTATTTATTTTATTTTTATTCTATAGTTAGAATTCCTTAATGCAGACTCTTGTAGGATTTAAATGCATTGTAATATTTTGTTATGAAATTCTACGAATCTACACTATAACTTCAATATTTTTGTAATTAAACAATAAATCTTAGTTAATATGCTCGATATTGCATATCTATAGACTTGGTGGTAACATGGAGTGAAAAGAGCCTTGTGTGTCGTATAGAAGACCTATGATCAACGAGGAGGATGATTGTAGATCTTTATGCCGTATACGATAATCTATCACAATAATAATAATGTTTAGGTTGTGATAACAAGCTCATGTATTCCTTTATTTAGCATTTCCATTGCTAATATAAATAAATAAGAAGATGTCGGGTCTTCCAACCTTAACCCCTTACTTGAATAAAAAGGCTTTATCATTGAGCCATTTAGAACCACTTTGAACGAAGCTATTGCCAGACATGAACCAAAGACATTTATCCATTTCTCTAGGAACTAATTAAGGAGCCTGCATAATATATGGATAAAAATTTGGATAATGATTATAATTTTTTTGAAAATAAAAATATAATATAATATATACATTAAAAATTATTTAAGCAATATAAAGTTTCGAAAATGAATGACTCATTATATATGATTTATTGAACATTCAATTGAAAAGAAAAAAAACATATCTAAAGTGAATATGAGTATTAAAAAATAAAAAATAAAAACTTAGTATTTTTCTTATGTGCACTTTATATTAGAGTCCTCCGATGCTTACTATGAAGTGTATATAATAATTGTATAAGATCTTAAATAAAAAAAATATAGAATTCTTGAAATAATTCTATATATCAAAGAGGATGTAGTAGTTTTATAATGACATGAAATGTGAGCATAATGTTTGCTAATATATTTATTTATTAATAAAAAGTTAAATAATAATAATAATAATAATAATGATGGTGATGATGATGATGATAATTATTATATCAAATTATTCTCTTGTTATAAAAGGCAAGTGCTTTCAAAATTACATAAAATTTGAAAAATTAAAAGGGAAATATATTAAAGATGAAATAAGAAAAAAAGAATACAAAAAAAAAAAGGAAAGAGCTTTTTAAACTATATATTATAATATGACTATGATTTGACAAAAATGATTATGAAAATAAATTTATAACACAATAAAAAGGTAGAATATAGAAAAACAAAGAGATGCGCTATACGCAAATAACAGTCTAAATTATGATTATAAATTTCTTACTCTTAAAAATAGAATATAAAGATAATTTAGTGTTTTATGTATTATCTAAAATTTAGTATTCAATAAAATATTTAATTTATTTGCTAATGAACATTATAGCATACTATAATATAATCTTTGATTTTCATATAAAGAATGATTTAAAATTAATTATTGAATAGTAATAGTAATTTGCTATAATAGAATATAAAATAATAAGGACTTCTAAAATTATAATAAGTATGACTAAAAATTATGGAATACATTAATGATACCATAAAAATGATATATATATATATTTATATAAAGAGTTTCTGAAATTATATATTATAATATAATACATTAAAAAATTATAGAAAAATATCAATAATAACAAAACAAGAAGAGATAGAAAAAGAAAAAAAGAGCTTTTGACACTATACATGATAATATGATTTCATACTTATAAGCATATGTCTTATGAAGTGCTATTCGATCTTGAAATATGCCTTTTCAAGATCCAATTTAATCATAATCCATTTCTTATTTCCCTTCTTGTGCCTTAAAGAGTGCATTAACTCATGGAAGAGAATAACATTATCTTCTCTAGCCCTCCCGAGAACGAAGCTTAATTGCTCCAGATTGATGAGGCTGTTGAGATTGGCCTCACTCTATTAACAAACACTTTCCTAATGATTTTGTAGATGGTCATGCGTAGACTAATGGTTTGAGATTGGTTAATCTATTAGCACCATCTTTCTTCGGGATAAGAACAATCAGCATTTGATTCAGGCCTTCCGGAACTCTTTTCTTTTCCAACACATTTTTTGTAAGGTTAAACACGAAGTCCCCCATAATCCCCCAACATTCCTCGAAGAACTGTGCATGTAACCATCAATTATTGGTGGTTTATGGTTTGCTAACACCTCCTTACTTAGTAGTTGCCTTGCCTCATGATCGAGTCCTGGCATATCAGTTAGGAGGTATGGCTTTATTGAATACACGCTTTGACTTGAATAGATCCGAGAAAACCTCTTTATATGTAAAGTGACCTCCGTTTTCGATGATATCCAATTATTGATATTATCAAATAACCCCACAATTCCTAACTTGGATCTCCTTGCTATTATTGAGGTATGGAAAAATTTGGTATTCCTTTTACCTTGGATGATCGAATTTGATTTTAATTTAGTAGCCCATAATTTCTTTTCCTGCTTTACGACCATCTCCAATTTGATCAAATCAGTATAGTATTTCCGATAATTATCGATTGCCTCAATATACTGCGACAATGTACTCAACAAAATCTTATAATTTTCGTCATCATTATAGTTTTTACTAAGTATTAGAGGGACGTATATCTAGATACATATGTGGAATAATTAAAAGTTAAAAATTATTTAATGTGTGGTATGTGTGCTACCTCTTAGTTGGTAAAATTGGTTCAAGAAACTATCTTTCTTTCTTTTCTTTTTTTTGCAAAATGAAAACTACCGAAAACTATCTATTAAGTACATAATTTTCTATATTTTCAATATTCTAGGTTGAATTAAATTTCAAACTACCACCAAAATACACATTCTATTACCAGTTTGGGAAAAAAAAAAAGGGTAAATAAATGGATGTAATAATGATATGTTAACTTCCCTCCCACTTGTGATCCATGATAACATTCTGTTGTTTGTAAACTCTATTGAAAGTGGAAACTGGAGCGATGGCCATGATCCAAGAAAGTTTGGGCTTTAATGTTGGGTTTACAAATAACGAGACCTGTAAGTAACATGCCGGAGTTTGGTTCAGGATACACCAACCCTCACGTTAGTTCTCTGGTAGAAAAGATGTAAAGTGTAGTATAAAATGTAAAAAGTAAGCATATCTAGGGACCACATCACCTATTTATAAAGGATGAGATCGAGATATTTTAGATAAGTTGTATTTTTAAGTGTATCTTTTTGGTTGGCATCTTCCTAATTAAGAGCCTTTCTAAATAGAAAAATGTATCTAGTTCAATAGATATACATTTTCTAAAAAGTCAAAGTGTGTTTTTATGGAGATTTATCTTAAATACGAGTGGCTTCGAATATGTTCTAATCTAGCTGGAGTGCGAAGATCCACACAAGCTTAGAGGAGCTCTCTTTAAGAAGTGCAAGGCCCCTTAATGGAGATCAGGGCGGCTTTCTATGAGCCCAGCATAAGGTTGGTCAAGTGTAGCTAAATAGGTTGCCATACCTTAGCAGAGTGGGATTCAATTGAGAATGAATGCCAAAAATCCGACTTAGAGCAAGGTCAAGCTACCTTAGACCCAACCTTGATTAGGGTAACGTCAGCCTAGGTGGGTTAAGCTCACATCGGGCTCTCTTGTTAACTAAGGATAGGAGCAAGGTCGAATTGGACTTAGAGCCCTACACATAAAATTGCTTATCAACACATTCTAAGAGTAACTTTCCTCCCACTTGTTTACAATTGTAAAATCCACTTTAATTGATACTACTTTTCTATTATTTATTTATTTATTTATTACATTATTATAATATTATGTAAATTCCCCATCCCTTGCTAGAAAAGAGATTGGGGTCGATGGAATTGTTTTGACTTGATAAACTGTAAATATTATGGACATCTTAAGGGTATAAAAACACATTCAACGAACATGTGACATCTCTTTTTGATGAGCTTTATTGCACTTTGATTTTTTTCCTCTTGTTACTAATGTTGTATCTAGCTATATTTAAAGGGAAAAAAATTAGTATGAATTGCTTATCAATACATTCTAAGAGTAACTTTCCTCCCACTTCTTTACAATTGTAAAATCCACTCTAATTGATACTACTTTTCTATTATTATTTTTACTATAACATGATTATGTGAATTCCCCATCCCTCGCTAGTACAAAGATTAGGCTCAATGGAATTGTTTTGACTTGATAAATTGTAGATATTATGGACATCTTAAGGTAACGTTTAGTTGTAAAAATTAAATTAGATAAAAAAAAAACTGGATAGAATAAGTATAAAGAAGACTAAATAGTATAAGTTTATTATATCATGTTTAGTTTATACAGTACTTAACACAAAATTTATATTAAAAAAGTAATTATTTATATTACAAAATAAATATTTTTTTGTAATATTTAATAAAAATAATATCCATTAACTTAATATTACAACATGAAAGAGTATTTTTAAGAATACAGAATATTTTTTATTTTTGTCCAATAAATTTCGTTTTTGTCCAGTAAATTTTATTTTTATACCATGATACAAATGGAATAAAATTTAAGTATTTTGTCTAGTCTCTTAGCCTAATTTTTATTCAATCACCAAATAAATTTACAAACCAAACATAAGATAAAATTTTTTATTTAGTCCAATATCATGAAAATTATACAACCAAATGCTATTTTAAAGGTACTAAAACACATTCTACGAGCATGTGACATCTCTTTTTTATAAGCATTATTGCACTTTGATATTTTTCCCCTCATTAAGGGGAAAAAAATTAGTATAAATTGTAGAAATCCCATGTTTTTGTTGTATATACATTTAATTCCTCTATTTTTTAAATTGAGCTTTTATCCCTATCTTTCAAATGGGTGTTTTTAGACCTTTTTATAACTATTTTGTCCTTAAAAAATAAAAAAAGATTGTGAAAGAATAAAAGAAAACATAATTATGACAAGATATTCAACAACTGAAAAAAAAAAAAAAAAAAGAGTGCTCGCCCTCCTTTTCCTAATCTTATGTATATTTGTTTCATTTTAATATTTTCAATTATTCAACATAAGGGTGAAATAATAAAATAAGATATAAAAGCACTAACTTACTCGGAATGCTTATTTTCTTAAATAGAAAAATTAAATACACATAAAACAAATATAAAAAGATATATTTTCAATTTATTTTAATTTTATTACGTACTAAATTCACGTCTACCAAATAGTCTTAATGACAATAACGGTTTATAACATGAGGGTATTTTAAACCGAATATCCTTATAAGTTTGCAGATGGGACATGCATTCGTCGAATCGTGCACGCCGTTAGTCTTTCATTTTCACGTGATTTATAATATAGGTTGCGTTTTGCGAGACCGCATGGTTCAGGTCGACTGGCCATTTTTCCCACCAAACTGCAAAATGACATTTGCTTTTCCATAATATACAAGCCGACGCTATATTTGCACTATGTACGCAAGGATGACTGGTACAAGTTGAGTATGATATTCGATACGGTTATTTTGTTCGCTTTATATTCTATTTTAAAATATTTCTTTTTAGACCTGATCAATAGTTTAAAAATGCATTTTGCAAATATTCTTACTTATTTTTCCAATACTACTATATTAGGGTTAGCACTTGGCAAATGGTAAAGAAGAGTTGGAAAGAAAATGAGATGTAAAATGGAAAGAGAGAGGCATATCAAGACTTGAGAGAGAGAGAGAGAGAGAGATATCCCTACATTTAGGATTTAGTCTTATGAGCTTGTATCTTTTTTTTAGTAAGATATTTCTTAGTCGAGAAGTTATAACATTATCATTTTATTTTTCATTTATTAACATATTATTTAATAATTTTTATAAGATGGGAGGGGCATAGGATACTTATAACTTGTATCTCATATATATATATATATATATTATACTATATTATAGTATAGGTTACAAAGTAGGTATAAGATATGAGGACACTACACCAACCTATCTTGAGAGCAAGTTCTAAAAATGATTACTTGAAACTTACCTTATGACCATTTATACTCAACTAAACATACCTAGTTGGATAGAGTATAGGTAGATACACTATATAACGGAGTAATTTACTTACCCCTAACAATGCTTAAAAATGGTAAATAATTATTAATTTTCCAATACAATAAATAAGGTTTAATTTTACTCATCTCTTAAAAAGTTGCAATATATATAAAATTATTGATTATGACTTTCATACATTTTTTTTATTTAATACTATAATATTTTTAGAAGATACCAAAACCATCTCACGCCTTTTAATGTTACAAATAATCATATAATAGGTAATAGGTAATTGCTTCTAAACAATGTTATCAAATCCTACATAAGCAATTGATTTGGACATGTGAGATAGTTGAGGATTAAAGAGATAAACCAAATTGGACCTTAGGGTTAGGGAAAAACTACAAACCATAAACCAAACCATGAACAACCTAACCGAAAATTCAGTTTTCTCGCATGCAATTCAGTTATCGGTATGATTTAGTATTGATCATTTGGTTTACAGTCCAATTCGGCATAACTGCAACAATTAGTTAATAAAAAAAAGGTATTACATCATGCCATCCGTATTCTACCATTTCGTAAGCCTCTAATCGTAAAGTCCCTAACTACGTGCCTTGCCCTCAATCTTCCTCTCCCCTCAATAGTCACAAAACCTTGTGAGACTCATCTCTGTCTCTCCTCATAAGACCTCATCCATCGTGATGAATAAAAAATTGAGTTGTAAACTTGTCCAATCCATGGTTCTCAAAACTTCTATTGTTGAGCTAAAGTACATAGTATAGGTGCTTGTATAATCCCAAGAAAAAGACAAAATTTCGTATGGGTATGTAGGAGAATGGTACAAGCTTTTATTTTCTCAATTTACCTTTATTTTGTCTTTGTTATTATGATGTTTGTTAAGTTTATACGTTATCAATGTATTTATTTGTAGGCATTGTATTTTTCCTACACATGTCCTACTCTGGCACGTATTCATTTTTTGTATAAATAGTAGACTAACATTTGTAACAAAATAACAAAATTCAATATCCTTTCGTATTTCTCTCTCTTTCGCATCTTTGAGCTATTCTTTTTAGAGGTTTTGGTCTTCAATCACAACTCATGTTGTGCTCTTCAATTATAGAACTCATCGCATCGTAACACATTGAATAACAATACACAAGTAAGGCAATTTCATTCATCTTTGAATTTCTTCAATGTTACTTGTGTTTGTCTTGTTTCTTATTTGTTTATTTATTTTTTTGTTTGCTTAGTTGAGTACTGATGGAAATGGAAGAAGAAAATAAGTGGTTTAAGAATCTTTAAATTTCTATATTTTCCATTTATATTGAGTTTCTATGCATGATGAATTAATTCAATCTCTTCTTGCATAAGAAAGAAGTAGATGATGACATTTTTTAGATGAAAAAATGACAATCATCATATTTCTCAAAGATGACATTTCAACCTTATTGATATTGGTGGTCGAAAAAAAAAAAAAAACCTTATCAATATTGAGTAATCCCATTGTCCCCTTTCTCAAGGCCATGCCATGACTGACTAACAACAACTAGGTAGCTGATGGTGGCCGGAAGGCCGGATCCTAGTAAGGTTCCAAAACTTGTCTGATCTTTGTAAAATTGTTAAAAATAGTAATCTTTGGACAACCGAAAATAGTAATTTTTGTTCCAAAAATTATGAAAAATTGTATTCCAGCATATTTTTCTAACTAGTTTTTGGGAAAAAAATGTTATTTTGCTTAAATTAAGACCTAAAATATATCACCCCTAATAAATCACTAAAACTGAGTCGATTGCATTTTTGCTTTCATTTTCAAAAACCCTATTAACGTTATTTCAGCTCTAAAAATTTTTTGAGACACCTATGGTGTATACTAAATTATTATGAAAAGTTTTTCGTAAAAATTATTTTCCATATTTTTATCTAATTTTTAGGCCTTAAAAACCTTATTAAATAACTATTTTCCTAAATATGCTTAATAGTTTTCTAAGGAATTGAGCTAGGTTCTAACCTAATGAGTATCTTGACATATTACAATGTTAAGTAATGTTGAAAGAATAAATCCATAGTGTTGGGAGTATTAGATTAGAATATTGAGAGCTTAGTGTTGATATTTGTGATATATGTGAAATACTCAAAATAATGAAATTAAGCGTAGTTGGTTCAAGCTAAAGTAGTATTGGATTGTATATCATACTTGCATTCTAATCTTGAACTAAATTGTGGGGAAATATATAATACGTGTGGTAGAAGCTAATTCAAGAGCTAAATCAAAACTAAGGTATATACTAGCATATTAAGAAGTTGATTAAAAACTAAATCAAATACTATATTCACTTGAGTTAAAGTTAGTTAAACTCTATGAAATAGGTTAGAAAGCGTTTCTAAGATTTATGGGTAAAATGAAATTAGGAGTTGAATTAGAATTGGATTCAAAGGCTGAATTAGAGACGAAATAATAAACTGAATCAGAACTAGCTAAAAACGAGGCTAGCCATAAGAGACTTAAAACCTGAATAATTAAGTATAATGAAACCATATATTAAAGACAATAATTAGAGAAGTTATAGAATAAAGTTTATATATAATAGTTATGTGAATATTAAAATGACATTTATATTATAAAAATTATCGGCGAAAGCCTATTGTGAGTCACAGCTCAAATGAGTAAACCAGAAAGTCAGGTAAGTTAGGATCAATATATAATTGTATCTTAAGGTACTGTTTTATAGTACTTGGAACCTTAAAATTATACTTTATTATATTTATAGGTAGCTTGATTGTGCGCATGCCTACGTATGCATGTTTTTTAGTATAACCATACATTACTGGCTTACTCATTTAGATTGCAATTGTCTGTATTGCATATATGGATTGATCACCTTGAACTAGACTTAACAATGTATGACATGTAATCTTAACCGAACATGCATTACAACCTATTGGAGGACATTTAGGATTTTCTGACCAAATGTTGGCACCTTCAAAAGAGATAATGTTAGAATATAATGGTCCCTTCTTTATCTTTAGTCAAACTAAATGATGGGAGAGAATGTCGCAGCAAGAATGAAGGTAGTGGTTCAAAAGATAGTCACGAGAGGAGCGGTAACTCCATTGCATAAGTCTGAGTTTAGTCATGAGCTGTTGTATACGCATTAAAACTCCTTAATTCAGATTAAACGAATATAATTTCTCTAATCTTACGACTGACCAAATAACGTGTAATGACATTTGTTTAATATATTGTATTTAAATAACTGTTTGATAACCCTGTTTGTTCTTAAAGTATTGTCTAATGTCTCCGTCCCAACTTACTGAGCAATTGGTTACTTACATCCTATAGATATTTTTGCAGGTGCTAATTATGAAGTCACAATATAACTACCCTAAAGTTAATGATTACTGGATCCTAGAGATTGAGAATATAAACTAGAGAACAGTTAAACTCTCGAAGTTTTGGTTCCTGTCCTTTAATATTTTAGTAAAAAACTATGTACATATTAAATCACTATGTTACTAAATTTTTATAAATAGTATTGGAATATTTAGATTTTAATGCATATCTTAAGACTTCCACAAGTAAAATCTTATTATTTTCTTGCAAACTGTTTACTTCAAAGTAAGTCAGCTGTAAATGTATTGTATAAATCAGGTTCACAATAATGGCTGTAAGTTCAACTTCAATCTTTGGGTGGTTTGCATGACAAGATTGTTATGACTTTGTCATTTTGAGGCATAATAAATAATCATCTAAACCTACCCAATTGAGTAGGGTACAAGTGAATACCCTATGCAACGGAATTGTTTATTTACCCCTAACAATGCTTAAAAACGATAAATACTTACTGATCTCATAATAGATTGGATTAGATTTGATTTTCCCCTTTCCCAAATAGTTGCAATATATAGTTGGCAAAAAAATTATTGATTATAACTTTCATATGTTTTATTTATTTAATACTATAATATTTATAGAAGATACCAAAAGTATCTCACCCCTTTTAGTGTTACTGATAATCATGTAATAGGTAATAGGTAATAGGTAATAAGTAGCTACTTCTAAGTAGTATGATCAACCTCGACTCGAGTAATTGACCAAAACATATGAAAAGATTAAAGATTAAAAAGGATAAACTGGGTTGGACCGATGGTTGGATCAGATCTATTCTATAAAAAGATCATATTGAGTTGGGTTCAACCATAGAAATCAACCCGAGCTAAGAAGTAGAGCTTAGATGCGGTTGCTATAAATGGTGAATTTTCCAAGGATTATTCTGCAGTTAGGAAAAATAAATACATAACGTTTTCATTGTAATTTTAAAATGAAAAGATGTCCTACGAACTATTTTAATAATATAGATTTGTAGTTTTATTTTTATTTTTTTCCCTCTTGTATCAGACAATTGGAAAAGAAAGATCGCGTTACACTTCTATCCAAGAAAGAAAGAAAGATGAATTGACATTATTCTTTAAGAATGAATTTATAATGACAACATGGACAAAGAAAATGAAATAAAACCGATCACAGGTAGCTTTTAAAAAGCAGTTACATAAACCTTTTCATTTTTTTTAAGACCACGCCCGGGCCACAAGTAAATAAAGTTATCGTGTACATACTATTAATCAATCCAAATAGCATTTAATAATTAATAATTATTTTTGTTAAATTACAAATATATCTGCTTTGGGCTTAATCTCATATATATTTTAAACATAAAATGTTAAACCCTAAAATCTTTAAAAGGGTGCTTTTAGAACCTTACATGATTACATTTTAAAAATAAAACTAAAAATTTAAAAATCAAATAATTATAGGATGGTTAATAATGATAGTAAAATAAACCCTAAAAACGATCGAAATGAATGGTAAAAGTAAAAATGATAAACCAATCTTTTTTATGGAAAGCCATTCTGAAAAATCAAATAAAACCGAGATTTAAACTTTAAGGAACATTTTTTAACTAAAAATTTGCTAAAAGATTTTATATTGTTGTTGGTTAATATAGGTCAGTTGAGGGCGAAAATCCTTACGGTGCAAAAGTTTAATGGATACTAATGTTTTCGTGATGAATATCTTTATGATCAAATTAGAATTTGTTTACCTGCAAAGATTGCACCAACCAATTGAATTTAGACGTCCCTGAACCGAAAATACAACTTGAAGCGTTACTGAGGAGAACGGTTGTCGAATCCTGATTCTGGATAATCATTAAATAATCTGTAAAATTAAAACGTAAAATCAAAATATAAAAATATTAGTTTCTATAACCTATAAAAATAACATTTAGAAAATACAAATATGTTCACAATAGTTATGACAACTTAAAATACATGAGTGAAACAAAACATGATGAAATTAAGTTTTTTTTTTTTCGTAAAAATTTCTTAATTCATAATCTAACATGAAGAAAGATAAATAGACTCAAAACTAATTTCTTTTCATTATTTTGTTTAGAAAAAGTGATGAATCAAAGAAAATGAGGCTTCTCAACTCATTGTGAATTATTAATTTATAAAAACTTAAGTATATAATTTTTCTCATAAACTTTGTTATTGAAATTGGAACTTAAATGAATGTTGTGAATATCAAATAAGGAACTAAGAAAAAAGAAAAGAGAAAAAAAAAATTGGAATAAGATAGGAAAGACAAGTCAAAGTCTTAATAGTTGATGGGCTAGTACAATCTTAATTGTATTTTTTTTTTTAATATTTTTAGCAAATTCAACTTTGAATATAGAAACAATAAACTTGTTTAATACGTAAGTTTCTATCAAGTTAAATATGTAAACTCAATTGAAAATGCAAATTTCTATAAAAATGAATTTATATATGATTTAACTTATAAGATTATAAATTTGTAGAAACGTATGATTAGAATCATGATTTTGACAATCATAATAACTCTTTCTCTGTATTTTTAGTTTATCCTTTTAGAAGATAAGTGGACTATTTTAGGGATTTTCAAGAGTGCCTGTGCATTTTATCTCCACTACAAATCTCAACCGATGGTAGTTCGTTAGATGAAAAAGTTAGTCATGTTAACATCAAGCTAACCCTAAAATATTTGTGTAAGATAACATCATATAGCAACAATCTCAAATGCATTTTCGATTTAATAATTTAATGCATCTATTTGTTGTAATCCAAAACCTACATTACTATGTATATAGATTAAATGATATGAATGCAAAAAGTGTATTTCACTTGCATGCATTCCTTTTTTTATTTATTTGAAAAGGAAAAGAAGTCATTTGAGCATTGATCAAGGTAATCCGACAACTCAACATTAACTTGATTGTCTAATTCACATCCTATAATTAGACATAATAGGCTTACTCAAAATTTGAAAATCCTAATGAATCTCTAATTATATTATTTTTATTTATTTTATTAACAAAGACGAATGAGATTCAAAACCATTAGTATGTTGACACAAGAAAGGAATTTTGAGTCTATTAATAATTTTAAAAAACAAAAACAAAACATAATATTGATAGGACAAATCAAGCTTACCTATTTTCTATCACCTCCTACATGTTGTATCAATATCATATGACATACTCATTTGAGGTGTTGGCTATGAGAGAAAGAAGATAGAATATTGACACCTCGATTTCTTTCTCTAACAAAGACTTAAAGGGGTTAGATAGCCCTCGTTAAGATGCTCTTATTATAGGGGCGACGATCATAAATTTCAAGGTCTTTAAGATTATGGTGAACACTTGCAACTCCATTGACATCATTTTCCTGCATATGTTTGAAAGAATGAGGAGCAAGTTTCCTACCTAGATGTAGCCTTACCACCATAATCCCATTGGCTTTAATGAGAGCAATGTCCAAGCCAAGGGAATCATCACCTTTGATATGAACTTAGCGGTGACTAAAATGTTGAGTGACGACTAGTGGAGTTTATCATGGTCGATTGCCTATCCCCCTACAACAATCTCTTAGGACAATCGAGCTTGATTGTGTTTGGTGTTATCACCTCATCTCTCTATTTAAAGGCCAAATTCCCAACCCCCAATGGGGTAAGAATTTGTAGATGCTACTAGAACCTCTTTGAGAGATCTATCTTAAATCCACTGGAGCAAATGGAGTTTTCGCTTTGAAGATCAGTTTCCAAGAGAAGTCAACTTAGAGAGGCTAGCCAAGTGAAAAAATAGAAGAGGTGCGGTTGGCCCCTTTCCCGACCAGATAACCAAGGTTGAAGTCGAAACCTCTTTTAAAGTGAAGGAAGAAACAATTACCTTCTTACGGGTTGACTCAGATAGGTTTGCTTGGTTAGTGTTAGGCATGCCGAAGATCTCCCCTAACCTAGCAAACTACAGCCTCAACCTCGACTCTAACGCATGGCCTGTCAAATAGAAGAAAAGATACTTTGCACCTGAAAGATAGGCCGTGATAGAGGAAGAAGTACAAAAGCTACTTAAGGCCAGCTTCGTTAGAGAGGAAAAGCATCTGACCTGGCTGGCAAATAGAGTGCTGGTCAAGAAAAAGTCTAAGAAGTGGCATATGTGTGTCAATTATACCAACTTCAACAAAGCTTGCTCGAAAAACTACTTCCCTCTCCTTAAGATTGATTAGTTGGTTGACTCTACATTAGAATATGCTTTGTTTGACTTCATAAATGCTTTCTCGGATTATAATTAGATAAAAATGGACTTGAAGGACAAAGTCTATACCTCTTTTGTCACTGACTTTGGCATATATGTTATTCGGTCTCAAAAATGCCAGGGGCAACATATCAACATATAGTGACATAGTTGTTCAACATCTAGCTTGGGTAGAATATGGAGGTATACATCAATGACATGATAGTCAAGCCCGATGATCTTGTTAAAGACCTATAGGAAACTTTCGATTAGATGAGGAAGCATGACATGAAGCTAAACCCCTAAAAGTGCGTATTTAGGGTTGGCTCCAGTAAATTTCTTAGCTTCCTAGTCACTCAAAGAGGAATTGAGGCTAATCTTGAAAAAATACAAGCTATTAGATACGTAAAGCTCCCTTCTTCGATCCGAGACGTATATAAGCTCACTAGTATGGTGACTATACTAAGCAAATTTGTCTTCAAGAGCGCAAACAAATGTACCAAGTTCTTTAGAATCTTCAAGAATCCTAGGAGTTTTAAATGAACTCTTCAGTATGCTACAACTTTCAAGCAAATATAGAACTTTCTCGCATACCTTCCAATCCTCTCTAAGCATGTTTTAAGGGAGGACTTGTATTTATACCTAGCCATCAACAACCCAGCACTCTCTTTTATACTAGTTAGAGTAAAAGGGAGAGATCATAAGCTCATATATTGCGTCAGCCACATAATGTAGGGGCTTGAGATCAAGTACATTAGAGTAGAGAAATTTGCCTTGGTCATTGTTGTCTCAATATGACGATTCAGGCCCTACCTTCAAGTGTACCGGATTATTATACTTAGAGACCAGCCATTGTGCATAATGTTGCAAAAGCCAGATGTGTCTAGAAGGATGGTGAAGTATGTGATGGAGCTAGGTGCATATAGAATTTAGTATCAACCATGGATAGCCTATAAAGCATAAGTGTTGGCTGACTTCATAGTTGAATATATAAGGGAGGATGAAGCATTACAAGGGGGTGATAAACCATTGTAGACTCTCTATATTGATGGACTATTTACCTCGACGGGTGGAGGTGTACGTCTTGTACTGACCATACTACACAAGATCACAATTTGCTATACCCTTAAGTTCGAGTTCAACACCAACAATAATGAATCTGAATACAAAGCCTTAATAGTTGGTCTCAAGTTAGCCAAAGAGATCAACACTAAGCACTTACAAGTCTTCTTAAACTCAATGCTTGTCATCCAGTTAGTCCAAGGTGATTATGAGGCCAAAGATGAAACCATAGTGAGGTACTTAGAGAAAGTGAAGAGTCTTCTAGCTAAGTTTCCTTCGTGGACCATCACAAAGATTCCCCAAATTGAAGACTCAATTGTAGATTGGCTATCAAAGCTTGCCTCCACAAGTATATAGAAGCCCAAGATAAAGGATAGGAAGATCTTCACAGAATAACTACCGGAGAAGAACATAACTTAGGGCTCGATTGAGGTATTAAAGCTTATGACAGCACCATCAAAGTCGAGTTGGATGGATCCTATTTGGAATTACTTAGAGTAAGGCACGCTCTTAAAAGATAGCAAGGAGGCAAAGAAACTAAGATATCATGCTGCAAATTATACATTGGTTGATGGCGTAGAAATTAAGTCAAAGTAGCTAATTGAGACATTCTCGAAAGTTTGAAGAAGACAGTAGATCGAGCTTAGGGCACATGGGTAGACGAGCTACCCAACATCTTATGGAGATACCAGACCACCTACCGTACCTCTACAAGTGAAACTCATTTTCACTTGGAGTTCGGGTTAGAGACAGTTTACTCCATTAAGCTAGAGTTTCTTAATATATGGACTTAAAGTTTCAACGCCATCCTCAATAAGTCTTTGTTATAGGCCAGCCTTGACACTATAGAAGAGATTAGAGAAGTCGCCGCAACTTAGGTAATTGCTTATTAGTACCAAGCAACCAAATACTATGATCACAAGGTCAAACATAAAGAGTTTAAGGTCGACGATTTGGTTTTTCAGAAGTTATAAGTCATAGGCTCAAGAGAAGAATAAGGTAAGTTGGCTCCCAACTGGGAAGATATGGTCAGAGTTAGAGAGACTTTAGGGAATGGAGCCTACAGATTGGAATGATTGGATGGTAAGCTCATTCCTCGCACTTAGAATGTCGATAACCACTAGCCCTATTTTGATTAATGTACAACCATCTTGTAAATCATTTCACAAAGTGTTAATGAAATTTCTATTTCTTATGTATGCTATCTTCGGTTGCTTTTCTTTTCATTCTCCTACTTTCATACTAAGTCCCAGCCCCCAAGGGTTTAATAAACCTATTAATTTAGTAGGTTGAATTGCCATCAACCTAACCTCCCTCGGATAATCATAGTAAGGGGAAACACCCCTTACCTAAGCAATTCCCATTAACTGGGTAAGTCGAAATACCACCAACTTAACCCTTCTTGGGTAACCTCAATAAGGGGAAACACCCTTTACTTGAGGAACTCTCATTAATCGGGCAAGTTGGAACAATACTAACTTGACCCTCCTCGAGTAATCTTAGTAAGGGAAAACATTTCTTACTTGAGGAACTCTTATTAATCCGGTAGGTCAGAACGCTACTAACCTAACCCCCCTGGTGTAACCTCAATAAGGGGCAATACCCTTTACACAACCAAGGAACTCCAATTGATTAAGTTAGTTAGAATGCCAACGACCATACCCCACTTAAGGTAACCTTGGTAAGGGATAACACCTCTTGTACAATTGAGAAACTCCCTTACATTTACCTACAAACAAGTACAACAAATCAAATAAAAAAGTAGAAAGTATTAATAGGAGTCAAAGTACGAAAAGTAAAATAAGTATATTGAATGAGGAAATTCAAATTCCATTAATGAAAAGGGATTTACAGAATTAAGGTCGGCATCCTAACCTGATGTATAAAAAGAAAAGGGGGGCAAACTACTTATCACCTGAGATCATCAAACTCCAGAAGCTCTGAAAAATCTCATGCTTCAATCCGTTAGGAGGGTTGATCTACTGATGGCCCTTACTCTTGAAATGACTAGCCTAAGGTTGTAGAGGGAAGGGTTGAGACTTGCTAGCTTAGGTCAACAGGAAGATCACCTAACCTTGATCATCTTGGGAAGCATTCTCAAGAGTAACCTTTTGCTGGGTTGCCGAGGCAAAAGTGGATGGAGTGATGTTTTGACTATCTCCAGTAGCAGAAGAGGTGACTGGGATCATGGTAGCTGCTTAAGCAACTTTTCTTTCTTTTGCTTGGGCCGCCCCCTTCTCTCGATGAGTTAGAGCATCTAGCCTGCCTAAGAAGTTGAGCTCGAGCTCGGGATGATGGGAAAGCACCTCGTTTCGTGTATACCGAATGCACTTAGTAGAGAGGTCCTTTAGCTCCTCTAGCCACCAATCTATCTTGTATAAGTTGTTGACGACCTTGTTAGCTATAGCTTCGCTAAGCACCTCCTTACTCTCCAATTTGGAGATGACCTCTTTCATCTCTAAGGTCTCTCTCTAGAGTTCCTAGATTCTTTGCTCCAACCTAACCTTCTGACTACCTAACTCTAGTGATGTTGTTTTGGTACCGTCACACTTAGACACTTTCATCGCCAACTTAGTCTTTAGTTTGAAGATCGATGCCTTCAACTAATTATTTTCTTTTTTAAGCCCTTCTTTAGCTCTAAGAAAGTGGAGTCCTAAGCTCATTATCTAATTGAGTCCTGAGTTCGCTGGCTTGGTTGGCATCCTTCTCAACATTGGCTCACCCCTACTTTGCATTAAGCATAGTCATTTGCATAAAAGAGCAGCATAGGTGTCAAATAGCCTTGCTAAACTTTTCCAAATATTTATTAGAGGAGCATTCTGCCTCCTTCAAGCCCTTTTATACACTAAACATCGTTGCACTGAATCCCTTTACCTCATTCAATAGTAAGTTGTAGTTATTGAGGAGTAACATCAAACCATAGTATTGTAAAAAAACACATAAATTGAGATTAAACTAGTTTCAACAAGGAAAGATCAATTTAAAGAGATAAAGACTTACTTGTTAAGTGAGCTAGCTTAAATGACCTACCATCTCCATAAGGGTACCCCCTCCCATCCTTGATAGGTCTTTGAGGATAACATAGTCGCTAAGGGTATACGATCCCATCAAGGCTTAGAGGCTAAGAGCCCAGTGGTGCAATGTAATTTTGTTGCCTTGAACTACCTACTTTGGCCTTAAGAGCTTCCTTGAGCTTCTTGGTTTCGGACTTGACCTTTTGAAGGTGAAGCTCTTTGTTCTAGGAATTGTATCGTACATCCTTAAATGAGTCCGGTGCTATCCTCATGCATCGGTACTTGTTTAGGACTTCGTAGAAAGCATCCCTGAGCTCATGAGCGCACCTGTAAGGATGATCCAAAGGCCACTTGTAAGAGCTCAATCGAATGATAAGTGGCTTCCTCATCTTCTTCTTCTTCTTCGCCTTGGGGGCCTCGTCCTTAGCAGTTTTAAAGGCTTTCCCCTTCTGCCTAGTTGCCTTAGTTGGGGCATTGGTATCAACCACTACCCCTTCCTCATCCCTATTAGAGGGGGCAAGCATTACCAAGTCCAGCTTGTCGTGCTAGCATGGTCATTCCCTATAATTATGGGCATAGAGGTGAGGACAAAACCGGTATAGGGAAGAACCATACTCATAAGCTCGGAAGCTAGTAGCCCTGGAGGGAGACCAATAAGAGGAATCCCTTGAGGTAGAGTAGCCAACTCAACCTTACTTGTCCTTCCCATACTCGACTTCGACACTACAACCTTGCCCTTGGGGTTGGATGCTTTGATGGTTGACTTTGTCCTAGCTTGGCATTTTTCAGTAGCCCAGTTGCTAGAGGACAGGGTATTTCCTAGGCTAATTTCTTGCTTACAAAAAATTCAAACAAACAGTCGGCATAAAAAAAAAGTACATCACAATCATTTACCGATTCTGCCTTGACCAGCACGGACAAGGAAGGTTCCCTTCCCTTACCCCCTATTTCTCTTATGTCGGATGTCAGATGAAGTACAGTTCTACATAAGCTAGCACGATAGAAGGAGTTCATGAAAAACTAAATTTACTTTATGTTCATGTCCTCACTACAGCCTTCTTCATGTTAAGGAAGAGCTCAGAGATTGAATACTTGAAGTATCTCTCCACTACCTCCACAACGTTTATCTTTTGGGCATCCTTTACGGCCATAAAGCTTTTATCTCCTTCGTGGCTCCAGCATCATTGGGCCCAAGCTCCTTTTGACTTCCAATTCAAACTAGAGTAGTCCATTGTGTCCAAAAGTCTACTCGGTTAGGTAGTTCTACCATCGGAAAATCATCCTACCAGCCTTTAATGGAATCTACCAAGCCTTTAAATAGCTTCCTCTCTAGACGGGGTTAGAGATACGACCATCCTCTCAAACTCTTCCACATATAAAAATGGTTGAAGAGTTTAGGAGTAGCTTTTATCACCAAGTATTTATAAAGCTTCTAGAATGCCTTTAACACCCTCTGCCCATTGGGAGGGACCTGTGCCAGACTGTACTGGTGGAAGTTGAAGAGCTCTTTCTCGAATTCACTCAGGGGGAAGCACTGGCCATAATCCAAACACTTTTCAAACATTGCAAAGTGCCTCCCCAACAGTAAGGGCACCCTCTCCTCCCTTCTCGACAGTTATACTATCTAACCTGGAGTTGGTCCAACCATGAAGTTCGCCAAGACCCAGTTAATGGTGGAAGACTTGCTCTTGCTGATCCGATTGCTTAGACCTTTGTCTATCCTAGGCATGATGAATAGATTCATGGCCTTGGGTAAGGATCGTTCACATTAACATCCATTGGAATGGCATTGATAAGCTTTGTCTTATCTAATGCCTCCATTGCCATTCTCGAGTCATCATCCAATTGTGTTGGCGATGTGACTTCATCATCTCCTTCGCGGGTTAGGTCATTCCTTATGGCTTTGAAGTGAGTCGTGATGTTATATTTCGATGCATTAAAATGTGTCTTACTTGTGTTTGCTCCATTATTAGTAAACATCTTGATGATGAAGTATGGAAAAGTGAACCGCTTAGGAGAAATTTAGGGAAAAAGAAAGGGAGCTTTAAAGAAAGTTGATGTTGCAGTAAGAAAGCAAGAAGTTGTGAAAGAGTAATCTCTTTAGGAAACTTTGGTATTTCTAGGTTGATTGCTTTGGAAAGCGAATCAACGGTTATAGGGATTTGTATAATTACAAATCTCCTAAAACGTTGTGATGCAAATACGTGGAGACAGTTTTGATCGGACGGTTGTATTTGAAAGATAAAATGCATTCAATTGTATGCAAGTTTATAGGGACAGGATACCTATTATATTGCATTAATTGCACCGTAAAAGTGCACGATAAAGTAAGAATTCAAAAAGTTACTTTCACAAGAAGGTTTCTTAAGCCCCCTTCAACTTCCACGAGAGAACTTGTTCAGCATTTCAACAACACTACACCTTAGCACAAATAGATGGTAATTGCTTGGACAGTGGTCAACTCAGCTCAACCTTGTCTACTCAACACCTCTTCTCTGTGACCTTATTGTTTGAAGTGCCCAACTTATCGAATCTTTGCTTCGGCTTAGAGCGCCTAGCTTAGTCCATTGAGTGTCTACTTCAGATCACCTATTTGGCTTAAACTTGACTTGACTAAGGGTCAACCACTCGGTACTCCCTGATGGCCAAGGAGGTCAGACCTCTTGTATCCCACCTCGAGTCTGGAGCACGCACTTCGACTTAAGTGGCAACCTGCTTGGGTAGACTATGTTTGCTCGACCATTACATCACTCAACTCAGATGTCTTCACTGCCATGTCATCACATTAGCATTATCACTATGTCACCTTACTAACATGATGCCTCTTAACTAGATCGACTATATGCTTGAGAAGCTTATGTTTTCCCTCCTTGCCTCCACAATGGTAATGGGATTGCTTTTGGGGAGGGGGCTCAAGCTTATATCGACCTAATAAAGCTTACAACCTAGGTTACGCTTCTTTAAGACTCAACATTCCCTCTCATAGTTGATCTCAACCCAAGCCCATCGTATAGCCTACCTAACCACAATGGTCACCAATGGCTAGAAGAATACAGATAAGGCTGTATGATTAAGTCAATAATTATCTCTTACATTTGTGGAACACGATGGACATTATGGCTTTACTATCCAATACTTACGGATATGGCCTCCACCAACCAATTTCTCTCCGATTGTCGACTCCATTTTTCTATAAATATAAGGCTACTACTCAACAGTAAGCTACTTAATACTTCGCATACTTGAGTTTTCTTATTACCATTGCATACTCCTAATCTCTATACATATGTTGAACTTAAGCATTGGAGTAGTCACGTCGGATCACACCATGATACCCCGACACCCCGAGACTCCTTACTATTCTCTATTTTGGAAGCTCACCTAGCTATGTAGAGCCTAATTTCAATTGAATCTCTGCTGGTCAATATCTAAAGACGACATGTACTATTTCGCATTAATGACTTAATACTGAAAAGAAATTTGTGTAATTGCATTTAATTAATAGAGACTAAAGCAAAATTTTAGAGTACTGGTGTAATTTAAATCATATATGGAATGAAGGGAAAAAAATGGAAAGGAAAAAGAGAAATGAATTTGGTTGGCTGTGACTTAAAACCGACCAAACCACCGATCCCAAAGAGTCCGCACTAGTTTGGGAGCCCACAATGCAGTCCCGAATCACTCCTCAGGGACGCACCGTCGATCATTTTGATTGGGTCGAGCCGGACTGTATCCCATGCCTGGGTCTATCTCCTTCGATATCTTTCGCCATATTAAGTCAGTATTGTTGGATCACGTCAAATATTTATAAATTAAAGAAAAGCATTCTCAGCAAAGTAAAAGATACCCATATGGGATGCATTTCTAAAACTGAAATATTAAATTTCATATAGAAACCTTTTAGATACTAATTTAGAAGGGTCGTATAGTTAGTGGCTCATTGAATGCAAAATAATTCATTTGCTTGAAAAAAAGATGGCATTAGAGATATCAGCAAACTTCCATTAAATGGTTACGAGGTTCAATCTATGGATATAAATACACATCCTCGGCATGGGAGAAGGGGCTGTACCCTTTACATTCGCGCTCAGAGCATTGTCCAAGTGAGTAGGCAGCGCCCATTGAGCGAAGCTATATATATATATATATATATGGGTCTTAAGTGATCACCTCTTGATTTTATTTTATATTTTACCAAATTAACCTGAATATATGGCATAATTACAAATAATTCCTGTTTTTAAAAGTAGTTATCAATATTTTATATTAGTAAATTTGTTAAAATTTTCTCTTCCCTCTCTCTCTCTCTTAAGTAACTGCCTTTTAATAATTTACTATTTAAGCCTTAAATATATTGTTATATAACTAAAAAACCAATATTAAAATTATTTTTATAAAATTATAAACAATAGACAAATTTGATAATTTACTGAATTCTTCTTTTTCTAAAACATCAAATATTTCTTTTTCCATTCACTTCTCTCTCCATTCACTTTTCACTATCTTTTTTTTTTCTTTTAGCATGTACCTATTAATCTCACCGTGTACTTCTCACTATCTCTCTCTCTCTTTTGTACTCACACATCTTCCCATAAGTTAGAACCCTCTCACTTCCCTTCAATTGGTTGGTTTTATTTGGATTTATAATGAGGTCACGTAGGAATATTAATATCTTATTAAAAAATTAACCTTTTATTCTTAACACGTTCTAATATTTATAAAAAAAAAATTATAATTTTTATTAACTTTATTATTTTTTTAGTTACTCTTAATATTTATCATCTGATGATTTAAAATAATTAATTTAATAATTTTATAGATATATTTTATTTTATCATAACATCAAATTTTTTTAATTTCATAATACTAATGGAGAAATATTTGTAATTTCTCTTTATTGTAATTTTGAATTAAAATATTATAATTATTTTACATCTATAATGCTGGTGCATTGTTTGCTAGTACATATTTAAAACTATTTATAGATAAAATCATTCATTATTTATATTGTTTAATTCAATAATTATTTTATATTTTAATTTGTTGCTATAATAATTTTTGTAGATGAATCACAAGTGCACTTTTGCTAGAGTGTGTATATATATGTGTGTGTTTGGCCAACCATAATATATATCTATATTATATACTTTCTTTGTGTTCTATTTTTTAAGAATTGACCTTTTGATCTAATCATTAATATTGCTTTTATAAGATTTTTTTTTTCTTTTAAACTCTTTTTCCCCAACTATTACTGCACTGCAGCTTTATTGGAGAGGTAGATTTGAACCCGATCCTTTTCTTTGGAAGAGCAACATATCACTAGGCTTATAAGAGTTTATAATTGAGATTTTAATGATCCGATTATGGATCGTAGAATAACTAAACAAACACGCTCTCTTTCATAAAAATGATTTTGTGCTGGCTTCTAACTTCCCGAAAGGGCCCGCTTAAAAATTGCCTTCACGGCCTTTCTTCTCCTTAACTCCACAGGCCCGATCTCTCTCTCTCTCTCTCTCTCTCTCTCGCTCTCATTTTCTTAAAAATAGCTACTCAAACGAGCACGGGCACACTTGCAAACACACTTTTGTTGAGCCTGTGCACATCTTCGTGGGAATTTGAATTACTTACCACGATCAAGCCAGGTTACTCCACATTCTATCTTTTTCTTCGCTTTCTTTATTTTCAAGTATTAGTTATTCATCGAACAATTGAGATGGATACAGGAGTTCTCAAATTATTAAGTTACATAGGATGTTTTCATTGTTGTTCTCTGTTTAATGCAACGTACATTTGTTTGAGATTTCACACGAAAAAATCATTGTCACCTATAATTGTAGTGCATTATCATGTTCAGTTGATGATGATCCATTATTGTTGAATTTACTTTGTATGTCTTTCGAATAACTCGAAAGTACAAGGAATTGATTCTGGTTTTGGTTGTTTCTTGAATAAAATTTCGAGGTTTGTATTAAAGGTAGTGGATGGAGTCGTTCTGCTAGGGTTTGAAATAGTGAATATGGCATAAAATTGTTTTTAGGGGTTTTGGAGCTGTTAATCATAGAATAGAATGAGAAGTGAAACCCTGTGTCTATTTGTGAGTTCACACAATAAATGAAAAAGGAAAAATAAGAGGGCATAACCGGTGTGGTGGATCCCTTTCGAGGTAGGGTTATGGGGAAGATGGTCACATGTTTATGCAGTCTTACCCTCACATCTCACACAGAGTGTGTTTACATACCTCAAATTCACTGCTTTTTGGTAACCAAGAAGCAACTTAACCATAGATACATATATATATATACTTAGAGGTCTGGGAGGGGGAGAGACAGAGAGAATTTTTTTGTAGGAAGGAGATGCAGGATCATCACTAGGTTTGCTGGACTTGAAAATCACATTGCAGTAATTTATTTTTTCCTCCTACCCTATTTTGTCCCTTCTCCAAGTTCCAATCTGTAGTTTATAATTTTAATGACACAAAGTTAATGATTGATTCTTTGATAATCTATTTTGTGCTTTTCTAAGTCTGCTGGACCTTGGAAATTTGTTGCAGTAATGCGTTTTGTTTTGTTTGTTCAACATTTAAATCTTTAGGTTTTGATGTCAATAATGTGGTAATATATTTATATTTCTTGCTTGAGAGTAGGTTGCTGGACTAAAAAATAATGTTGAAATTAATTTTTTGTTTCTTTTGTCCAATGTTTGAATCTTTAAATTGTATTGCTATCTAATAACTTATCTACATTTCTTGTGATCAAGTGTAGGTTGCTGGACTTGAGGAATCTCATGATTTACATTGGCGTTTCATGACAGTTTAATTTAGTGTACATGTAATTTATAGAGGATATTACAGTAACTTGATTACTTAATTATTCTGATGAAAACTCTTTGAAAGTTTAACAAAACCTTCTGAACCTTCATAAATTATTAGCAGAGTTTTTCATTTATATCTCACTCTTGCTACATCCTTTCCCGGTTTTCTCACAGCAAAAGCAATGGGTGTTATTAGAGATGGCATGATCACTGGACTTTTGCCGAGTGACAAAACATTTGCGGTTCACTTTCCAGGATATCCATCATCTACATCTCGTGCTGTTGAAACTCTTGGGGGGAGTGAAGGGATATTGAAGGTCTTGCTATGAATATCCTCATTTTATCATGCATGCGTTTTGCTAGATTTATTATATTTGAAAAGATAAATGAACATTTCAGGCTCGAAGCTCTGAACTAAACAAGCTGGAGCTCAGGTTCCGGCCTGAAGACCCATACTGCCACCCTGCCTTTGGAGAGCTTCGCTGCTCTAACAATAATTTGCTCCTAAAAATATCAAAAACAGGCAGAAATAAAAATCAGGTTCAAAATGATGATAATACTCAACTTTGTGCAGATATAATTGCTTGTGTCCCTGAGGCTTACCATTTTGAGGGTCAGCAATTTGCTTGCATATCTTAGTTTGATTTTTCCTCTTTGAATTAGTTGTCTTGGGTTGTTATTCATCCTTCCTTGGCATATGTCTGAACTATTTTGTGCAGGAATGGTAGATTATCAGCATGTTCTTGCTGTTCATGCTAATGCTATACGGAGTAAAAAGAGAAACTGGACTGAATTTGGTAAAGCCTTGGTGTAGCTGCAACATGTTTTCTGTTTTTCTTTCAAGGAAAATTTATTTTCCTCAGTGTTATGCTGAGTATTCTTTTCATTTATCATGTATAGAGATGGGTGGGCCTAAGGATATTTGCGAGGAGCTTATGATGCTAGTGCCTCCACTTTTCTCAGCAAAGGATTTTCCAACAACCATAGTGTATGTTGTCTGTTTCTTCTATTTATTTTGTTTAGTATCATGTAAGCAAGAAGCCTATGAGGTTTGTCTCTTTTCCTTTTTGTTTACTTGACTGCCTTACTTCTGCACTCATTGTCTAACAATGTACAAGAAATTTGACAATGTATATGACTTGGAGATGTCAAAAACCAATCATCATTTACATTTTAAGTTCGTTTTTTTTTTCTTAGAAACTGTTTCATACTTGAAAATTACTTTTAGTGAGACCAAATGTTTTCCACTAGTCCTGTTGAGGACTTTGACTCTTTAGCATCCATTTTAGAAGGTAACATTGGTGTTCTTCCTATGAAGTGCTTGGGTTTACCTCTTGGTGCTCATTATCAGTCTATGAGATCATGCAGATGATAGTAAAGAAGTTTAGTAGTTAGAAGCGGGTCTTTTCATCCAATAAAGGATGCCTCTATTTTGATAAAAATATTCTTTTTAGTCTCCCAACTCATTTTATGTCAATCTTTCTAATTCTGAAGTTGATCGTGATGAGAAGTTCAAGAGATATAGAGGAATCTCCTGATGATACTAGAGATTAGTCCAAAATCCATTTGATTGGGTGAAGGATAGTGTTTTGTCCTATTGTTGGGGGATTTGGGCAAAAAAAATTCTTGTTTTCTTCAATAATGCTGTTTTGGGGAAATGACTTTTAGTGATTTGCTTTTGAGTCACTTCTTTCTAGAAATAAGTCATTGGGTAAATGTGTGGATTGGGGGAAGATGGTTGGTGCATTGTTGATGTATCATCATTATTTGTTGCATTTATATGGAAGTATATTTGGAAAGGTTGGATTGACTTTTCTTGTTATTTTTTATCCAAGACTGCTTTTAGTAGTTGTGTCAAGTCTTGGTAGTTGGGTAAGTTTTTGTTTCCATCCTTGTTTACTATTACTAGCGATCGTCAATCTTGATTGTTTGTGAGTAGAAAAATATTTTATTTCATATATTCTATTGAGTAATGTGATGCATGTATATATACAAGTTTAGGAAAACTGAAAAAGGAAAGTAAATAAATATAGAGAATAAATATTTGATACATCCTATATTACAATCTATAACACTCCCTCTCAAGATGGAACATAAATATTAATTATGCCTAGCTTATTATAAAGATAATTTACCGGAGTCTTATTCAAAGTCTTTGTGAAGGGGTCTCTTAATCGTTTTCTAGTCTTCACAAACCCTATGGAAATAAACCCTTGCTAAATTTTCTCTCGAATAAAATGGCAATTTATTTCAATATGTTTAGTTCGTTTATAGAATACTGGATTTGATACAATGTGAATTGCAGCTTGGTTATCACACTACAATTTTGCAAGTAGTGTGGTTTTTAGGTCTACTTTAGTTAAAAGCTAATGTATCTATATTACTTCACACATCGATTGTGCCCGACTTTGCCATAGCTCTATGCTTCGATTTAACATTTGATCGTGATACACCATTCTGCTTCTTACTTTTTCATGAGATTAGATTTCCTTTAACAAAAATACAATATCCAAAAGTAGATCTCCAGTTTTCCTTAAAACCTAGCCAATTAATATCTGAAAGGCACGTAGTGTTAGTATGACTATGATTTTTTTATAGAACGCCTCATTCAGGAACTCCTTTTTAAATAACATAGGATTTGTTATATGGTTGCCCAATAATCAACTATTGGAGAAGACATGTATTAACTCGGAACATTGGTGGAATATGCAATATTTGGATGAGTTATTGTAAGATGATTCAACTTTCCAACCAATCTTTTATATCTCTCAAGATCCTTAAACAACTCACCTTCTTTTATGAGTTGCAAATTAGGAACAATTAGAGTACCATACGGTTTAGCTCTCAATTTTCCCGTCACAAATAATAAGTCAAGCATATATTTTCTTGAGAAAGAAAGATTGCTTTCTTACTTCTCAATACCTCAACACCTAGAAAGTATTTTAACATCGTTAAATCCTTTGTTTGAAATTGACTCTAAAAAAATGATTTAAGGGCTAAAATAACTGTAGTATCATTGCTAGTAATAATAATATCATCTACAAATATCATTAACAAATGATACCAACCTTAGACCGTTTGTAAAAGATAGAATAATCAGATTTTGCTTTTAAGCATCTTGAATCTCTTAACTGCTTGACTAAACTTTCCAAACGAAGCATAAGGGCTTTGCTTTATGCTTCAAGCCATACAAAGATGACAAACTCTTCTAAACTCCTCTTGAGCAACAAATTCTGGATGTTGCTCCATATAAACTTCTTAAAGATCGTTATGCAAAAAATCATTCTTGATATCGAACTAATATAGAGGCTAATTATGAACAACTGCTATGGAAATAAACAACCTGATAGATATTAACTTGGTAACAAGAGAAAACATATCAAAATAATCTACTCCATAAGTCTAGGTATACCCTTTGGCAATAAAACGGGCTTTCAACTAAGCAATGGACTCATCAGGGTACCTTGATTGCAAAAACTTATTTACACCTAATAGCTTTCTTCTCTATAGGTAATTTTACCAAATCTCAAGTATTATTTTCATCTAAAGCATTTATCTCCTTTGTTATTGCATTACGCCATCCAAGATGGGCTAGAGATTCATGAACAGTTTTAAGAATAGAGATAAGGTCAGGAGATGCTTTGAACAAGGGAGATTGACAAATGATTTTAGGACACGAAAGAAGAAATAGGGTAAGTAGACTAATGCTTGCCTTTGCAAAGGGCAATGGAAGATCATTATTTGATACTGGATCCGATGATGAAAAAGCTAGTTTAGGACGTGCATTAAGAGTTGGAGAAGAGGTATGTTGTCTTCGAGAATAAACCTGGATGGGAGGTGTAGGTGTAGAAACAGAAGATTTAACAGTATAAATTAGCAAGTTATCATCCTTCCCTTATTTTGCATAAGTGGAAGATGGAGAGAAAGGTGTATTTTGAAAGAAAGTGACATCAATCGATATAAGATATTTATCAAGACTGGGATAATAGCATCTATACCTATCGAGAAAAATACATTTCAATGATTTTGTATTAAGTTTTGTAACCTAAGGGTGAACATAAAAAAACAAGTACAACAAAATATTTTGGATTTAATAGAAAACAAAGGTCTACTTAGAAAAAGGGTATGATTGTTTCACTATTAACAATAGATGAAGGCATTTGATTAATTAGAAAGCAAGCCATGGACATTGCATCGGCTTAAAAGTGTTTGAGAACATGCATTTGAAATGGTAAGGTTTTGATAATCTCAAGCAAATGTCTCCTCTTTCTCCTCGCAACCCCATTTTGAGACAGTGTATCTTTATAAGAGGTTTGGTAAATAATATCATTTTTAACTATCTAAGATTGAAAAGATTTAGATAAGTGCTTTTTGGCATTATTACTTCGCAGTATTTGTATTGAGACATTAAACTGAGTTTTAACCTCAGCATAGAAGGGACAAAAGTGAGAGAACAAATCAAAATGATTTTTCATTGGATACAATTAAGTCATATGAGAGTAATCTTCAACAAAAGTAATAAAATACTTGAATCTAGGTTTAGACATAACCGGACAAAAATCCCATACATTTGAATGAACTATCTCATAAGAAGCATTTGCTTGTTTATTGACTCAAGAACTTAAACTAACACGATGATGTTTTGCATACTAACAAGACTTAGCAATTTAATGAATCTATGGTATGAAATTGAGGACAATGTGCTTCAAAAGGGAAAACAACCCCAAAGCAAGCAACATACTTAGGCATCTTAGTGTGAAGGATGTAGAGACCCCTCGATTCATGTCCTTTACTAATAATGTTTTTCGTCATAAGATCTTGAAGTAGACATTGGTCAGGAAAGAGTGAAATAATGTAGTTAAGTGTATGGATAAGCTTGCTAACAAATATTAAATTAAAAGACAAATTGGGTAAACTTACGATGGATGGCAAATGAATTAATGGAGTTTAGTTAACAGTGCTAGATCTAAGAACATGATTTCAATCCATTGGCTAACATAACAGGATAAGAAGACTAATGCAATTGGTAAGTAGAAAATAGACTAAAATTACTTGTCATAAGATTTGTAGTGCTACAATCAATGATCCATTTGGAAGATGAAGAAATAAGATACTTGTTTAGTTTACCCGACTCAGCTATAGAAGTTACTAGAGTAGATGAAGATTATAGTGATTCTTGATACGTAGAGAATTTGGCATATTCATCTACAGAAATCATAATGCATTACTAATGGATGCAATATGTGTTAATGGTCCTGATTGGATTCCTTGATTTCTAGTCTACAATTTTCTACAATCACACTTTATATGTCTTGGCATATATGATAATAATGACATATAATTACTCTAAAGTTGTGTGTCTACTCTTCTACCACCATTTAGTATTGTTGTCTTCCAAATTCAAAGTCATTATATTGACTCACAAAAGCATTGCTAGATTGAAGAGGTTGAGAGTTCTTTCTACGAAGTATTCTACTAAAGTGTCTTACAAGGAAGAGATTTCATAAGTAGAGAGAATGTGGGATTTAGCTGTTTGAAATTTAAACAGAAGATTGGCTAAAAAACTCATAACAGCCGTATGTTTTTTTTAAAGTTGTTTAATCTTGACATCGGGACTAAAAGGCAATAGCATATTGAGTTTTTCATAAGTTTTCTTGAAATCCATGAAATAGCTTGTGATAGACCTATCGTGTTTCTTTACATGATAAAAAGCTTTACATACTTTATAAATGCGAGAAATATTCTCCTTCCTAGAGTACAAGAAATCTAAATACTCCATCGATTCCTTAACACATTCACAATGATTGATTAAACCAATTACCTCATTGTCGATGGGATTTCATATCTGCAAGAATAGAGCATCCTTCCTCAACCATGCTTGCCTTGAACTGTTTTAATGTGGATCTTTAGTCAAATGATATCCTTATCTGTACTTCACAAATAGAGCCTAATAGTTTATGTTTCATGATCTTTGACATCATAGGAATCACATCAGATACAACTATAGATTTTGCTCATCACCCATGATAACCAAGCTAAGAAATATCACAAAGAAAAGTGAAATCTGATCACAAATCAAGAATTACACTAGCCAAATAAAATGAACAGCAACCAAATAAGTTTAACAACAATGAGGTGACATGCCCAGATCAAAAAGACAAAAATGCATTTAGAAAACCTATTGACCTGATTCAAACTGCAAATACTGATGGTGTAACTGCCCGGATCGGAAAACAACCAATAAAAATGCCCAAATCAACTACTGTTGATGAACAGAATGCTTGATAAGGATGACAGAAAACCTTAACTCCCTCAAATAGCCCGTAGATTGCAAGAGATGAGAAGCATGTTTATCAGATGGCCTCAAGAGATGAAAACATGCGCTTGGATGCTTTGAATGTGCTTGGAACGGTGTGTGAGCCTCATGTGCTGAACAGACAGGTGTTGGAATTTGGTGACCTGATTGATCTTCCCTTCCAAGGTGGCAGTGAGAAACGAATATGGCCCTATAGAAGAGTTTTGACTGAGCTGACTAGAAAAACTAAGGTTTACTGTGCAATGTGATTTTTTTTTTTTTAAATTTATGCTATGCCTTGCGAGGAGAAAAATGCTTTATTTCATATATTCCATCAAGTAATATGATACATATATATATATATATATATATATATATATATATATGTATAAGTTTAGGAAACCAAAAAGGAAAGTAAATAAATATAGAGAATAAATATTTGATACTTTCTATATTATAACCTATAACATTGACGATTAAATGATGGGGTCGGTCTCTCTTGGTGCACCACTTCCTGTCATTAATTTTTTGACTGGGAAGTTGAGTCTCTTTCCAGCTTCTTTAAACTTATGTAGGTTCATATTCCTTTCGGATTGGGAAGGATAATGTCATGGGAACATCCCTGATTGCTTTCTGTGATGTATATTTTTTGCATTAATGGTCCTTTTAAAGAGAGCAAATGGAAAATAGTTGAAGTAGTGATGAGTTATAAGACAATAAACTCAATTCATTGGTATTAAGCTGAGAAAATGCTTCAAATCAAAGCAACGCAGACTGTCTTCACTTAATAATTCAAACGACCACAATACTTTACAATTTACATATATTTTCTTTTCCTTCTCAACAGAAGCCACAAAGGGGGAAAAAATGTTTATGACATTATTTAATAAATCTTTATAGAAATTACACTAAACTAGTATGCTGAATCATTTAATCAGTAGGCATTTGCATATCTGGTTTAAGTTGAGGGATATGCCTTGTTGTTTGTTGATTTAGATAGATCTCATGTTTCCTTAGGTTAAATCGCCGATCAACTCCATCAAGTTCAAAAAGGAAACAAGAGGGAACCACTGAACAAGTTGAGGTATAGATTTATTGGTTGATTTCTTGTATTAGTTAAGCTGGTTCTGTAGAGTAAACATGGGCTAACAAGAAATCTAGAGGTGCAAACCCACAGAGAAAGGTGCTTTAAAATTGTCTAGTAATTTTTTCCCCCAATTGACAGATTTTTATGTTAGCCATTAGGATGAGCACTGATTGTTTTGATGGTCTATTTTAAGTTATCTCAAAATTTTATTTTCCGTAAGATTGTTAAAAGGAAAAGAATGGAAAAAAGTGTGAAAGCACGATCCATTCTGTATTATATGTGTAGTCTAAAATTTCAGAGGTGAAAATTCTTAATGAGATGCTATATATGGATAAAGCTGAATTATTTTTGAACTCACATTTCTTATTTTATTTTATGCAGGTTGAGGATAGTCTAGCTCTGGATTTTAGAATTAAGGATATCCTGGAGTTATGATTTCCACCGTTTTTCATTTATATTCCTCCACATGCCTTTTTATCTTAACGTTACATATGTGTATGATTTGCTGCAAGCTGAATATACTGTCACATAATTTGTCAAATCACCTTGCTTTGTCAGCTTAATCACAAAATACAGATCCCTAAGAAAGTAAATTGGGAGGAAAAAATACCCCAAGGCTCAGATGAATGGGAGAAGCAGGTTGCAGTTTCTAAGTTGTTTAATGAACGTCCTATATGGCCGAAGAGATCCTTGCATGAGCGATTGCTAAATATGGGTTTTAAGTTGGAAAATGTCATGCTTAAGAGGTACTTGCTTTCTAAAAATATGCATATGCATTTTTCTTCTTTACCTATTTCCTCTACTCTTATATCAATACCTACAAAAAAATGTATTGATTTATATTGTCTTGAAGCTCAATAGGCACTTCACCCATTGCATTTGTTTTGCTAGATCTTGCTGGCTTTTGGTCAATGTAGCATACTACTTTAACAATGGACCTTTTCTCAAGTTTTGGATTCGAAAAGGATATGATCCTCGCCAAGATCCTGAGTCTTGCATGTAAGATATCTATTTGAAAACATCTAGAAAGAAAAAGATAAATACTGAATTTACTGCTATTGACTATTTTTATTCTATCCCCATTGTTATTTATATGTATTACCTAATGAATTTAGATAAACTTAAATTAGTAGATTGGCATGGTTTTTATAGATTATTTGTTCCAACTTCCCAAATGTAACAGATATCAAGGGATTGATTTTCGAGTACCACAACAGTTGCAAAGTTATTGCGATTCGGTTGCGCCTGATAAGTAAGTTTGAACTGTTCCTTTCTGGCTGTAGCATTTGAGTTAAAAGAATTCTTTATGGGGCAGCTCTTTACACAGTCACTAATGTTGAAGCCACAGTAAAGATTTTGCATAGCAGCTCTCTAACACAGCACACTCCTTCTGTGCTTTATTTGGGTTAGACAAATGCTTTAATATATGTACTTTTATCATGCTGTAGCTTATCAAGTTAATCTCGAATGCATACTTTATTATCACAAAGTGCTATTTAATGTCTATGCATACAAGATGGTTTCCTTAGGAAAATGTATGAGTAGGGATTTTTTTCTTTTGAGCATTCTTGTTCTAGAATGTCAATGCTGTATGATTGAATAATCATATATTATTGAATGTGTTAAATACAAAGAATGTTAACGGGGAGTATTTATAAGATAGTACAAAACCCTAATGATACAAGGGGAACTAACTAAAATAACCGTATATGGAGAAACCATGCGTGCGCGCACACACACACACACACACACACACACAACAATACACTTCCTCAATCTCAAGGTACACAAGTTAGCGTGTATTGGATTAATAATCAAGAAAAAAACTAAAATAACCTTATATAGAGAAATTATACAAATGAACCGATGTCAAGCTAACTCGTTGTGAGGATGACATGATGAGGAATGCCATGTCTTTCTAGGAGACAGCTGATGTTAGGAGAGATTGAGGAGACTGGGTAGGATACGGAGCCATGGGATAGAGAGGATGCTTAATTGGATGTTAGAGAAGTATCTTCTTGGTTTGAGAGTTGTTAACATAAAAGAGTAGGCCATTGTAATTGAAAGTGCAATCATTATTTTGACATATTTTAATGACAAAAAACAAATTGTGTGAGGGAAGGAACATAAAAGATATTTTTAAAATACAAGTAATGGTGGTGGGTATGAATGGTGGGATTGCTTGTGAGATATGGGTAGTGATCCTCCATTAAGTATGAGAATTTTGTTATAACCAATATAGTGTGTTAAGTCAGTGCATATACCTGTTGGTGTTATGCAATGCGTGGCACCATAGCCTAAGGTACCAAACAGCATCTTGTGATTCTCCAATAGACAGGTCAATGAATGATTGGTGCACATTTACTTAGGACTTATTAAATTGTTGGTGGCACTAACCAGGCTAGTCGTAGATCTGATATGTGATCAAAGAGGTTAGTGTGGAGTGGGAGCGATGTTTGGTTGAGAAGGTTGTTGTTGAGGAGTATCCACTAGAGGTGGAGTGGCATTGATGTGGGCATGGAAATGAACTTGTTAGTTGTAGAAGAATGGTTGTGTCCTCTAGCTTTTAAGCAACCCCAACCATGGCCTGGTGTCATTGTGTCCAGGATAGTCCAAAGCTAGACTAGTTCTCTAAGGCCTAATAAGGGTAAAGCTTAGAGCCCAAGCCTATTGAAGTTTTCAAAACTTAGAAACTTCCAGAATGTCCTGGTTTGTTGTATCTTAGTAGATAAAAGGTAGATAGCCTCATTTATATAATTTGTAAATGGGACAATGTCATGATTTATATTTGAACTTTACAATTTTTTGCAATCTTTCATCTATAGTTTTAGTTTGTCGAATTATACACTTAATTAGAATTTTAGTTGTCATCGTCACTACCTTTATTATTTCCATCTAATACCATTAGTCTAGTCATTATATTCAACCAATTATATTGTGATATGTGTAATTTCGCAATGCTTTATTTTCTAATCATCTAAAAAAATGCTAGCCATGCATCCATATAAGATTGAAACATCCACATCATTAGCTTTAAAATAAAATAAATCTTAAAAAAAAAAAAGAAAAGATAAACACAATGAACCGTTGGGCTAGCATCAAGAATGACATTGGATGTTTGTGCTATTCATTAGACGTTTGGACTTTATTATTCGTCATAACAAGCATTTCTATCAAGTATGTGTGGTGTAGTCCTTTAGAGTTCCAACAATCTTTGTAATCGTATCATTCCTTTGCAAAGCCATAGGCTCTCATAGCAACAGATAAAAAATTTAAGCTAGTTTATCATAAATATCAAACTATAGTTGCTTGACACCTTGCTTAGAGTTGAGAACACCGCTATATCAGTGGCTTACTTCTAAATTGAAAGGCAATGGTGGTCCTTAAACACCTAAGAACCAGTAAACTTGGACTCTCATATTTGGTTCGATTTCAAAAGACTAGCCCCACAATTTTAATTTTCTAAATCTAGGAACAAGAAGGAACTAATTGAGTCTAATTTTATAGTTCGATTTTCACTGTGGAGCTAAAATTTCTAGAGAGAAGTTAAGAATGGGTTTTGACAATTATAGAGAGAGAAAGTTTGGTTTCAAACTCTATATCTTTTCTTTTTTTTTTTTTAATTTATTTTATTTAAAGTTTGGTGATGTGGATATTTTAGTCTTTTATGGATGTATGCCTAGTATTTCTTTAGCAGATTAGAAAATAAAAATTTGTGAAATTACACGTGTGGTAATATAATTGGTTCAACATGGTGATTGAACTAACAGTGTAGATGGAGATAGTAGAGGTGGTGATGGTAATAATTGAAGTTCTAATTAGGTGCAAAATTCAATAAGTTCAAACTATAAGTGTATAATTGCAAAAAAATAGTAAACTTCAAACATAGGGCATGATGTTGTCCCATTTGTAAATATAATATAGATTGTTAGATTAAATAGATCTTGATCATTCATTTGAGAAGGTTACATGTATATAAAGGAATTTCCCTTCATTTGTAATCATGAATTAGTTAGTGAAATACATTTGAGTTTCCATAGCTTCTTTCTTTTAGACGCTTTCTTTCTCTCTCTAGATTTTCTTTTTGGTAATTATTGTTTCTCTAGATTTCTAAAGTGATATGTGAGGAAGGCTGCCTTACCTAATCCCATAATCTCCAATTAATTCCCAAGACAACCCTAACCTTAAAGTCAATACCAACAATTCACCACCAAATGGTTCTTTGATCTTAACTCTAATAATCTTCACACTAATATATGAGGTGATGAAATTGAGAACTTGTTAAATTGAACTGCATCAACCTTATACTTTGATACCAAAATATGATATGCCACGAAGTTTAATTGCCCACTTTGATCCTTTTCAAATTTGATGTCTTGAGCTCCCACCTAATTCTGTTTAGGATCCTGATTCTTATCACCATACTAAGATGTTTCAGATTTGGTATCATTAAACCTCTCACCTTCCTTAATCTCAACACCCATTCCTTTGCCTTTAGGTCTTGTTAGCACACTATAGCCCTTTGTGATCCCACTTAGGTAGTAGCCATGAGCTAAGAATTTGAAACTCTGCTAAAAAATAAGACTTGGATTGCTGGCTTACAGTCAAATCAAAATTTCATTGACAACACAGAAATTTCGTCTTAAATACAACGCTGAAGGATAGGTCAAGCGACAGTTCATGTCATTGCCTTAGGGTTCAGTTAATGGGAAGGTATAGACTACATGGAAACATTCGGGTTAATGGGAAGGTGTAGACTCCATGGAAACATTCAATCCTTTTGTAGAACCTACCACCATTCATTTTGTTGTTTCTTATTCTCTCTTATCTCAATGAGATATTCACCAACTCGATGTTAAGAACACTTTTCTTTATGGTCATCTTGCCGATACAATCTTCATTGAGTAACATAAGGTTTTGTCCATCCTCAATATCCTCATCATGTGTGTCAATTGAAAAAGTCCCCTTTGTGGTCTGAAATAGGCTTCTCAAGCCTGGTTTTATTGCTTCAGTAGCTATTTCTTACACTTTGGTTTTTGACAGAGTGAAGCTGACTTATCTATATTCATCCTCGCAAAGTGTTCTAACACTTTGGTTCTTTTACTTTATGTCGATGACATTATATTCACCGGCTCACTACATCTTTGTCTAATCTCATTGAAAGAACTTGGTGATCTCTACTTTTTTCTTGTCATTCATGTGACTTGCACCACTTAAGGTCTCCGTCTGCATCATTTCCATTTCACTTATAATCTTCCCAAACATCATGAAAACGTGTACTTCAATACCTTCGGGGCATTACTAGGTCTTTCTATCCTTCACATATCCCTTGTTCTTAGACTACTTTTGTGGATGCTGGTTGGGTTGGATGGTCAAACACCAGTCATTCCACATAAGGTTATGCTATCTATCCCAGACACAATCTCTTCTCATGGCAACCTAAGAAGCAATGTACTGTGTCATGGAGCTCTACTAAGGTTGAATATGAAGCTTTTGTCTATGCAGTTGCTAAATCTACCTAATCTATCATCTTGATTGTGAATTCAGAGTTCCTACTCAGTGCCCATTATCTTATGCTGTGACAACCTTGGAGCTATTTGTCAGCAACTCATGTTCAACACAATGGTACCCAAAGATGTTGACATTGTTATTACTTTTTCTGTGAAATGGTTGGCATTAATTATTCTTAATTGCTACATTCCCATACGTCATCAACATGCAGATATCTTCACTAAGAACTAATCAACATTAGCTTTGCTTTATCATTTGCTTCAATGTCACGTTGATTTCACCACTTTGAGATTCAGGTGGCGTATTATTGTATATCTACATATATTTGAAAAAGTCTACAATCTCTGAGTTGTGAATTACAACAGAGATGAACACTTTTGGATATGAAAGTATCTCCATTGGGGCACAAGTACTAATTTCTCTTGCTAGTTTTTCGATTGATTAACTCATGCTATTAACTACTACTTATATCAACTCTACTTCACCCTATGTACAAATATGCTACTCACTTATTACACAACACAACACAACACAACACAACACACATTAGCACAACACCACAGATCATAGCCAACATACATACATAGAACAAGCACTGACTAGTACATGTAAACTTTAGGGGCATATTAATTTCCCTCCTCCTCAACATTGTCCTTGTCCTCAAGCACAGTATGAAGAAACAACTACAACTAATCCATGCCCACGGCATCAAATGCAACTTCATGTGTTAGGCACTTTGCAGAAGTCTGTAAAGAAATCCCCTCATTCCAAACCGGCATATGGTCTGCCAACTCAACATTGATTCCTCGAGTGAAACTGAAAGTAGAGAACGTGGTTCTACTGTTGCACTACAAAAATGAGACAAGGAAAATCGGTGGCCTTTAAGTGCATCATCATGATCTGTCATATTCTGTAACCCTTGACCTTTTACAACCAATTTGTAGGTGAATGGATAACAAATTTGTGTCTTAGAACTAAGAGTTCTCACTACAAGAACAGATATGGGAACTGTATTTCCTATGCCAACAAGTTGCATTGCAGAATTCCATTTGAGTAACAAGGACAGAAACCCGAAGTGCAACATTGCTGTGAACTCTCATCCAATATACTAGAACCAACACTTTTGTTACTCTCCACAATAACAGGTGCCTATAATTTGGTTTGTGGAATGTCAAGTAAAAGTGTTCCTGTTACCTTAGTGTCATTGTGAACACTTCTTTGCAAATCTGAACTGAAAGATGTACCAACTGCGCAAGCATTCGGGGGACAATCCATGCACAATTCCCCTGTATTTGAGCCATTATATTCATCATAAGCACAAACACAGGCACAAATGGCTCGCTCACTTACCATAGCACCATGGTAATGTGCACATTATGTGCTACATATGAAGCTTTAGGAGCATATGACTCACCACTGGTCTTATAAGCATTTTATCGAGCACCTATATTGATCCATTGCAGCCTCTTGAACAAGTAAACCAGGAAAACCACTGTAATTGCATAGCAAATGGTGGTGTAAGGTGAAGAAAGGTCATGAATGGTAACACAACAGCCAATAGCCTAGGAAACAGTGTTGCAAAGGAGAACAGAAGCATGTGGGAGAGTAGAGCTGTGAGCAGTATCGTGATTCTCCAAGAGGAAATCTCTATCATGATTGGGCAAGAAATCATGAACATGAGGAAATTGGTTGCAGACAGTGATGTGATCACTGGTCATGAACAGAAGCAACAAGAATCCAGCAAAGTCTTCTGTGCAAGTTGATCTAAATTCTCTGGTGATGTTTACTGGTCAACTCGTTTGACTTTCTCCAGAAAAGAGTGCTGTTCAAACCGTTCAAAAATCTTTATGTGGCTTGTGGAATTGCTGCAACAGCAGTGGTTTCTTCAAGGAAGAAAACCCTAGGTGATTCAATTGGCTCCTGCAGCTATTGTTCCACCTTCCAATCAAGACACATCACCTCAACCATCAAATGCAGCATGATTACGCATTGTTGTAGTCATAGTGGGCATTGATGGATTTGGTGTTCACTATCCAAAATTCGTTTAGTAAGAAGAGCAATAGGTTCTTCAATTTTCACAATACTTGTCATGAACGACTTCAATGTTCGGAAAAAAACTTACCCTAGATTGGCCTTGGTGCCAAATCGTTGTGACTCGTGGGTTTAGATGTAAAGAAATATAGATTAATGGAAGACAAAATATGTATTGTATTGATGCCCTGGAGAATCTCTGAGTTGTGAATTATAACAAAGATGAAGGCACAAGTACTAATTTCTCTTGCTAGTTTTTTTTGACTCACTCTTACTACTAACTACTATTTATGTATACCCTACTTCACCCTATTTATAAATATGCCATTTGCTTACTCTACTTCACCCTATTTACACATATGCCATTCACTTATTACACAACACAACATAGCACAACACACATCAGCACAGCACCACACATCACAGCCAAAACACACACAGAGAACACACTCACTAATACATGTGGAATTGAGGGCCATATCACAAAATCATTCAATTGTACATTCTTAAGAGGTGTTGGATCCAAGGCATGTTAAGTTGTTGTATAGAAAGTTCTTTTTTGATGGTATATATCCCATTTAGTGTTTGTGATCCCTTCTTTAGAAATGAGATAAAAGTGACCATTGTGGTCATATCCACAGTTATGCTTCAGACCAAAGATTTATTGGTTAAAGGGGAAATCTTTGGATGTGATTGGCTAGGGAAATTTATCTACATGCATGTATTATTGTCTTCTCCATAGATTTCAAGTTTTTCCATTTGTTATTAAGCCTCTACTACATAATTCATCTTTGACCAAGCTGCAATCTCATGGGTTTTCAAGTGATTGTATATTGAGAATTACTTTGGGTGACAATTTTCTTTGCAGTTGTTCTCCAGTGCTATGGCTTCTCGCCTATTTATACTAGCATGTTTATTGACACTCTGGATTCACTTGCAATCCAACATTGATTTCACCCCTTTCTCACTTGTGTTTGTTTTATTTCTAAGGTTGCAGAATAGGTGGGAGGACTTATGTGCTTTTCGCTGTTTCCCTTGCAAGTGTCATACACAGCTGCAACTTTTTGAACTTGCCGATGAATACGTTCAACAAGAGATTCGAAACTCTCCTAGGCAAAAAGCTTGCACTGTGAGGTTCCCATACGCTTTCCTCCCTAATTATATTTTCATCATCTCTGCAAGATACAGGAAAGTACATATTTCTGAAACTTCTAAGTTTTTATCTCAATTCTCAATGAGTATGCATTGCAGTTGAATTTGTTGTCTAGACTATGGCCATAACTCATAACTGTTTCAAAGACTGTTAAGGGGTGAGTCAAAAAACTGCAAAAACTGCGACTTTATTGTTTTTCTCCTCCTTTAATCTGGTTTGAAGGTAAACTGATGGAAACATAAAAGCGGAGCCAAACCATTTTGAAAAACAAAGTAATTTTCTTGTGAATAATGCCTTTGTTGTAATATGATTCTTAAAAAGAACTTTGGCTTATGCTTATTGAAATGTACATGTGTTCTAATTTTGTGTTCATAGGCTATTAGTTTATATATTTATGTTATATGCCAATTTTATGAATAAAATATTATTTTGGATGAAATGTGGGACTTTCATTAATCATAAATGATACAAAAATAAACTGTACAGGACTCTGATGGTAGTATCCTCCTCATGTGGTTGTCTTGGTCTCTCTAGGAGAGACATTGACACAAGCGCCCTTCTGATTTTTGAAAACACTGGTTTGATTAAGGATATTGTCCTTTCCATGAAGCTTGAAGTAATTTTTCTTGGTGGCCGAGACCTCTTACAATAAGTACACCAAAGTTCATCCTTGTTGGGTCATTGTTTGCATGAGGATGAACCCGTCTTCATTTTGCAGCTACCATCATTGATCCAGATTCCTCGTTGTTCCATTGTAGCATCACCACCCGTCAACTTTCTTCTTTTCTCACTGAGTATACTTCAGACATTGATGCGAGTTCTTCCCTGCTTAGAATCTGCACTTTGATTGGATCAAACTCTTTGTTAAGACTTGCAAGAAAATTAGTTGTTCTGGTTTCTTCAATGAAAGACATAATGGTTTTTACATGAGAGCATTCCATTTGCAAGTCTTGATGGTGGTTTAATTCCATCCACAATCCCATCAGCGTGTTGTAATATTCTATAAACAGTGTTGTTACGTTGCTTGTGTGCTGCCAATTTTGTCCTTAACTTATATATGGCAGCCTTATCCTTTTTCTTGAAATAGCTTTCTTTTAGAGTCTCCCATCTAGCATTTGCAAATGGAGAAACATGCATTTCTTTGCAAATGGATGGTACCATAGACATTCACAACCATGACATAATCATGGAGCCTTCAACATCCCATGCTAAAAAATTGGGGTCATTTTTGCTTGGCCCCATTCCCACTAAGAGGCTAATGTTGTTCTTTCTCTTAAGGTAGGTTTGAACAACTTGTGAGTTGTGACGAAGAAAAAAAGCGTAGTGTTTGAGGGGCAACTGATTGATCTGTCAGCTTATCTTGATTGTGATTTCCTATAGTAGACATTAGGAGGGAGCAAGAAAGTCTTAAGGAAAATGGCAAATGAAGGCCAGAGGAAAAAAAATGCTCAGATAGTGCAAAAGGGAAAAAAAGAAAAAAAACATGGAGAAAGGATAGAACAGGGTACCTAGAAAGTCCCACTCTGATATGATGAAGAGAAATGTGGAGAAGAAAAGGATTTGTTATTGTATTATTATAAATTGTAAATGTACTCACCCTTATATTGGCTTGTTTACATTAGATAAATTCTAAGTAAACAAATAAATTCTTTGACCATTAGACCACTATAAATATTTTTTGACCAACTATAAATGAAATTGAATCCTCTGACTACAAATCAGAGTAAATTCATGGCTAACTAAGGGAAAACATAATTTACACCTAAATTACTGCTGGATATCTTTGACCACGATACCTAAAATATTCCTGTAGGTTTTATTCATCTGAATTTTTTTTTAATACTAAATAGTTAAGAGGCTTAAGCCACTGATCTATAGACCAAAAAGAAAACAAAATGTTATATATATATAGATGTCTTGGTGATAGCTCAGCCAAAAGATATTTACACAAATGAAAAGGACAAAAATTTCCTAGCTAACTATTGTGCTAGAGAGGGTTAAACAGCCACATGTCTGTCTGTTCTCCTTTCCATAGAAAATAAACTAATATTGAGGGAATTCTCCTGCAGATTAAACCAGAATTTTTCTTGAAAACTTACAGAATGTCTCCTTATGGAAGAAGCTGCAAAAATATCTCTGAAAGATGTGTTGAAGTGGTGCTGGACCTCTTACCAAATACATTTGGGGAACTCACAATTGAGGAATAAATGAAGATGAGATCCCTCTTCAACTCTATAGAGATAGCACTGGCTCTGTAATCTAAGTCCCCATTGGACCAATTTGTTCAAAGTTAGGAGCCTCTTGTACTGCCAACCAGAGATAAAAGCATGGCGAGGAAGGTTTCCCTTACTCCAAACAACCTTGTATCAAGAAACTAGGTCATGCTGCTGCCCTAAATGGTTGTAAGCTGAGCAATAGAGAAAGACTTAGCGGACTAGCTTTTTATACAAAAAGATCATGTTGCTCCAATCTTGGAACTAGGGAAGGGGTAATATTCTCCTCAATAAGCTCCCATGTGTCTCCCTCTGGCCAAACCCATGAGTTACCACTGATAATTGAACCAAGAAGAGCTTCCTTCGACCATCCCAACCTTTAAATGGTTCTTTCTCACAACCAATCTGCTAGAGGGCCCTTAGGGTGCCATGAGTCATACTGTAAAGAAATACCAAGGCCATCTCCGATTTCCCAAGCAAAAAAAGGATGTGCCTGCACCTTGCTTGGAGAATTTTACACCATGACCATAATCATTGAGAAGGATTTGGAATTGCGGAGAAATTTCTTTCCTTTAGAATCTTCGATTAGTTCCAACTTGGCTGTAAAATTCCTTCCGTGTCAAAACACAAGTGCCATATATGTTTGGGCTGTGCGACATTGTTCCATAAGGATAGATCAACAATGCCCAAGCTTCCTTCCATTTCGGGTCTACAAATATCCTCCCACGCTAACTTTATGATTTGGATTTGTTATGATCATCCAATAATTAAGAAACATCTTTTTTTGGGTAATAATTTCTTCAAATGATGTGAAAAGATATTCCTTCCATAGTTTAGCTGAAAATAAGATATTGCTTTCCACTTTTAATGTTGATCTTGCTATGGTGTGCTCTCATGCAAATATATATGGGCTTATGCTTTATGACATTTTGTATATGATACCTAGTCTATCTTGCGAATATACAAGTTATTGTATAGTATTTTAAAGTAGATATGTTTTATTTCTTCATAGCGTTTAACAATTAAAATAGATGATGATTAGCCTAATCAAATTGATTGTGTTGAGTAGGAACAAGAAATAGTTTTACCTTGTCTGTTAGGATGCCTCATTTACATATAAATTTGTCATTACGTAAAATGTGCAAGTTTTGTATTATGCCCAACTAATGTACAGGTTATTTTATTCATCTTTTAGGTCAACATTGAAATGTTCAAAGACAGGAGAGCCCATTAGTTGATAAAAGCCAGAGTCATTGTTGAATGGATGTACTTTATAAAATTTATAGATCAGCCTTAGAAAACAAAAGCTTATGAGTTACTGATTGATCCTAAGCTAATTTAATTAGTATTTTAGATAGTAAGCTCTCATATTATTTTCTTTATGCCATTTCTACTGAGTCTTCCTTCTGTTTCACCAATGCATAAAGATGTGCAAATTTAATTGGAGGTTTCCTTTTTCTTTGGCAATTGATGGAGGAAGTGCTATCACCACCATCATAAAGTTGTGCTTGCTGTAGTGGGATTTTCGAGTATCTAAGCTGGAGGTTGCATGCTTTACAGTTTAGGACTGGTTGGTTTATGGATCATGTACTTGATAGATTGAGGCTGTGTGTGATGGTGAGGTACTTGTCAGTATACCCTAAACCAGGTGCAGAAAGATTACTCAAGCAAGCTTCAGTACGATTTGAAAGATTAAAGAGAATGCAATTTGATGAGCAGATCTTGAAGCCCAAGAAAGAAAAGAGCAAGAAAGGCCACATAGGTTCATAACTCTGAGAACTCATTATACTGTTATCAATTATTGTAATTTTTGTAGAATTGCTGCTTTCCTGTCAAGTGTGCAAATGCATATATATTGCTGTATCCTTTTGATGTGCTTATTTTTGCTAGCCAAGTGATTTTATTCCTAACTTGATTTGAGCAATCACTGCACAAATTTCTTTACCTTTGCCAACCTTCCAAAGATCGGTTCCCCTGTTTGGTCAAAAAGGAAGGAATATTGTCAGCGGCAAAGGCCTTCCTTCAACTATCCTTTACAAAAGGGCTCAAACATCTTATTCTTATTCAAGATATGTTATTTTCGCAGTTCTCTTAGTTGCAACATCTACAATTTTATCTCTTCATCCTTTGATCTTATTTGCACTAAATAATCCTGTCTTAATTTTCTATCCCTCTTGATGTATAAACAAATTTATCTGGATTTTGGTATATGAACAAAATGTTGAGGAAAGAATTATGATTGTTTATAAGCCTTTTGATTGAGAGTAAAATCTCAGGAAATGAAAAATGCAATGAAATTCAAGAAACTGAGGATGACGATGAAGAAGAAGAAATTGAAGACATCATTGAAGAAGAATTTGATGTATATGAGCCACTAGAACTGGTGAGTTCGTTTCCTTTTTTTTGCATAGTAATTTTTTTTTTTTAACATAAACAATAATTTTAGTTTTTAGCCATGCATGGGGAAACATTTGGCAGTGGTATTTTAGACTACTTTTATATATTACATTTATGGATAAAACTTCACCAGTATGACTCTAATTTTCAGTTGTTAACAGAGGACTTTTCACATTGTAGAGAACTATTAAAACCATGACGATACTGATCTCAATAGTCAGTAACGGCAGAACATTCACATCAAATGTCTACTCCAGTATATAGGATTATAGCTATTTCAGTTACATACATAAGCTGAGACCTGATTTTTTTTTTTTTTGGTTTACTTTTTATTCTGTTTAGGCAGCAGATGATGGTGAAGATTCTCTAGAGTCATGTATCCTTGAATCAAATGTAAATCTTTCCCATACAACGCCAATTTTTAAGGTTATGAAGAGACAGGAGTGGTCTTATGGATTTATGTGCTTATGCATATCAAGAATTTTTCTAAATGCACTGTAGTGGGTCATAAGCAAATTTCGATTTCCTATGCATTGCCAGATCCAGATATGGAGAATGTTTCTAGAATGTACTTGCAGGAGCTTTTTGGTAGTTTTCCATCCACTGAAGCACCTGGTTATGATATGCAAAATGATGATGGAAGTGATAGAGAATATCAGATATATGAGCAAGATAGTGATGACAATGAAGAAAATTGACTATATTATGTGGTTCAGGTAGTCTTTCTTCTTTCTTTTCGGTACCTCTCCCCCCTTCCCCCCTTCCTCTCTCTCTAAACTCATACATGGGCTGATTATGTTGTGTTGCAAATCCTTCTGCTGCTTCTCTTAAAAACTATGTTTTATTTAGAGGTTATATGCAAATGGATACATGATTTACAAAATTGGAATAGCAAAATGAAAGGCAGGAATCATTAAAAAGAAAAAGGAAAAAATATTGAGTGTGTGTGGGTATAGAGTGGATAGGGCATTAAGGCCCTAAAATGTGCCCTGCTTTATATGTTCAAGTTTTGAAAGATTGTAATCAAAACTTGATCTTTAACTTTTGGGAGGACATACACTATGTGACTTCTAGGTAATGGCCTCCTACCCACGTTAGGCCCTGCTTTATATTACCTTCATGTTTTTACCTCCATTCTTTTACTTAATATCTGAAATATGTAGACAGAACAAATGCCATCTAGATTTTATCCAAGTTACTGTTGTCATCAGGCTCAAGGTGGAGAAAGTTGAGGAATTACTTTTAAATTTCTAGAGAACTTGTCAAGGTACAACCACGGAACAGATTTGCATCTGTGAAGCCACTAGATTGTTGAATATTTTGTTGACATATAGTTGTGCATGGAATCAACTGTTATAATAAAAAGGGATTACCGTGGCATCCAACTAATTTATTCTGCAGTTTTCAAGTTGTACGTGTATATTTCTCTGCTAGTGTGTTCATTGGCTGGGCTTCTCCAGTCTTATCTTACAGTTTTCTTTCACTTTGTTTCTCATGCTTATGCAACATTTCTCATGAGGCAACAGTAAAGCTATTGCTTCTGGTGTAATGTATTAGCAACACGATAATCACAGGCTCTTCAAATAATTATTAATAATAGGAGCTTTTGAACAGTTAAAAAGGATAAAAGGGGGCAAAAGAAAAAAAACATGAAGGTAATACAAGCACTTCCTGTGAGAAATGAAGTCTAATCTGATAGGATCGAGTTACGTGGACAGTGTCCAGCCAAAAGTTGAGGAGAACCAAAAAATGGATCTACAAGAGTTTTTGTGAACTACACAACCTCACTATCATTTTAATGATTGAAAACATTACTCATAATAAACAATGTTCTGTGCAGTGAAGAAGAGGTTTTTGAGTAGCTGATTGCGTCTGTTATAATCCAATGTCACTGGTTGCTACCATCAGTGTACTTGTGTCCCTCACCGGGGCTTGGACCTGAGTTCTTGACACTTCCTAGAATTCTAAGGTTCTGAAATCTGTGCCCACCACCACCACTGCTTGGCCCGGATTTTTTTACAGCCCCCAGGGACAACTCTTCAAATGTAACATTGAATCTTCCAATGTCTCCTCTCATCCTTGATTCCTTTAGTGGCCGGCTGTCTATGGTGGAAAGCAAAGAGGAAGAAAAGAAAGCAACAAGAAAGATGATGCTAAGTGACTTTATTCTTATGTCCATTGTCTGTATAATGTATGTTAGGAAGACGGGAAGGGAAAAAAAAAAGTGCTGTGCATGGAAAGCAGAATAATTTGGTTTCTATTTATAGTTGATTTTGATTACGGTATAAACTGAGTTTGCCACTAGTGAGGTCGCGTTTTCGTGTACCGGATTTTGTTTTGACTAAGGATGTGCACTATTCAATGCCATGTGTGTTTTGAATTGTTATGGTGCCGCCACCTTAGTTCATGCTTAGGAACTGTCATAGCAGATTCCCCAGAAAATCAAATTCAAAGGCAAGAGTATAAATTATGGTTTTGTCAATGAATGGAAAAAGAGTCAATTGGAGTTATGCATATTTTTCATTTTTCAATTTTCTTTTTTCTGATCTTCTGGTCAAGTTACAAATTTGGTTAGATTATTAAATAAGGGTTCCAATAATGAGTGTCTCGAAATACTAGTTAATAAGTTAAAAAAAAAAAAAAAATTTCATCATCTTTTTAAGGTTATTATATGCTTCATGGAAAAACAAGTAAGATGGAAATTTTTTATTATTTTTATTATTATTAATTTTGCTGTGAGCGAGTGTTTATGGTGTACCCGTTAATATTTTCCATAAAATGAATAGGGGTGTTTACCAAGTCAGGCCTACCCAATGCTTATTACTGGTTCACGGAAACCTATATTCACTTCGTTTTTCGGTTTTCGGTGGAAGACAGAAAATTCGGCATTTGCATTAGACTTTTGCGTTTGTTTTGATAGTGATTGTATTGTACTTGTACATGATACTGTACTAGGTTTCACAAAAAATTTCCAAATATTTTATTGTTTGCTACAATTAATTATTTTTGGTTGGCTTAATTTGTTAATAAAATAGTTCCGTTAACTTTTAATTCTAAATATTGGTGCAGTATGAAGATGGTACCAGATGGTTTAATGGTCAATATGACATAAAAATCTAGGAAATTTCTCAATTTTCATAGTACAATTTCCTTTATAATTAATTGCCATCATGGTTATCATCTTATGACGTCGCGTTCAATCATGTGCCACTTATATGCTGTGTTTGGCTACTTTTTCATAGAATAAAAATAAATGGAAATGGGTGGAAAAGAAAAGAAATAATTAGTTTTTCTTTTGTGTTTCTAAATATAGGAAGGAAATGGGAAAAAAAAATGAGAAATTTCATGTCCTTTAAATAGTTTAATAAAATGAAAATTTAGAGAAATAAAATTAGTATTTGTTAAAATTATCTCAAATTTACTTTCTTGAATATCATTGTAGGAGATAATTTTGTAATTGTATTACGTTTTCATCTATTTTCATTTATTTTCCTACAATTTTAGAGAAAAAAAAAAAGAAAGAAAGAAACGAGTTTAAAGCGGAAAGATTTCTATCATTTCCTTTTTTATCCATCCTTTTCCTCTCTCTGCTTAAGTTACCAGGACAAAATATTTCTTTCCATTCCTATTAGTTTATTTCCATTTCCCCTGTTTTGCCCTTATCCAAACATGGTGGTAATGTACCAACAATCGTATTTAGGGTCTGTATGTGCCCAGCACTTTTACTTACAGAAAGTTATTGATTATAACAAATACAAATGCAAAGTATAAAATAAGCAGACGATGAAGGTTATAAATGCTAATAATTCTAGATTATAATAAATAGGATAAATTACATTTTACATGTCTGTAGAGTATGGTTATCCCTTTTAACTTTGTACTTACGTGCTTCCATTGTGGACATTCTGTAACTCTATATTTTATCAGTACTTTTCATAAATAGTTAGTGGCATGTATTAGCTAATTCATTGGTTCATATGATTATTTTACTAAAATAATATTATTAAATATATATTATCAAATAATAAAATAAAAATTTTATTTTTTTAATGATTTTGTCTTTGTTTTTTAAAGAATTATTCCAATTATCCATTATACCCTTAATTTATAATCATTTAAATCAAAACAATAAAACTAATTATAAATTCAACGGTTTAAATTTAAATGAATATAAATTAATTGTGGGATAAATAAAATTCTACCAAAATAAGGGGTTGAACCGTAAAAACTTCTTAAAAAATTACTATTAAAAGAAAATCATATGAATAAAGAGAGGGGAAAAAAAAAAAAAAAAGCCAAAGCAAAACCTTAATGTCTTGGCCAGCCACCACCGATTGGGGATCGTGCTACAACCCCTCCCTATGTGGTGGCTATTCTAAGGCCCCTGACTTGCTAGCCATACATTTTAGGGTTTTTTTTTCTTAAAATTATTTATTATTATATTATCAGATCAAATATATTCAATAATATTAGTTTATTAAATTATGAATCAATCACTGGTATATATTAAAATTTTTGAATGGGAGCTCCCGACAACGAACAGCCGAAAAAAGGGGATGTGTCAAGAGCAAATGCATATGAATGCTTCTTCAGCCAAGAAAGAAAGTGGAGCAAATAACTGTTGAAAACGAGGATGTTGTTCTAATTGTTTATTATATTGCAATCTACGCAAAGTTTGGATCGGAATGATTGAAGGTGGACACAAAATGGAATTAATTTATATGCAGTTTAGCCGTCCCATCACATTCATATCCTATCTCACAACTTAATAGCGGCCGATTTTTTCACTGACTACGATTAGCCCACCTTTCAGCACGAATTCACTGATTGAATTGATTTGAGGAAAAACCTCGGGAATCTGATGCTCTTTTCCTATTTTATTAATCTCTACGTACTTTTTTGCTTGTCGGAGTTTGTGTCTCTTGTATGGTGAAATATAAAAGAATTGGTATTTATATACCATTATTTAGACTATACGTTTTTATAATAAATATTTAAATATATGATATATAGTGACTATTTTAATATAATACATGGTAAATTTCAAACCATTGGAACAAGATGTAAAGAGGGTATTGTTAGAGATGCCAAATGAATTTTAAGAAATCTTTTTAATTTTATGCTTAAAGTTTAATATTATTAAATATTATACTTAATTGAATTTTTACTTATTGAATTTTAAATCTAAAAGTTGAGATAGTTATATATTACACTTAATTGGATATTTACCTGTCAAATTTATTACCTCCATGGCTCCGTCCACTTGAGAAATGATGTGGTAGATGCTCATTGGATAGAAAATTTAAGTTTAAACAATTAGAGATGGGTTAGTAAATTTAATAAATTAAAGTTTGATTAGGCATAGAAATTTAGCAAATTCAAAATTTAGGTAAAAAACTGAAAAACACCCAAAAGAAGGTAGAGATTTTGATATTTTTCCAATATAAAATGAATGCGTGTATATGCTTCTACTCTGCATTAAGGATTCAGATACGATCTCCATTAATTCAATTAAAGATCAGTACACCAACTTAATAATACTATGTATAAACTACGGATAGATTGCGGAAAAAAAGAAGAAGAAAAAAAAGGAACTACACATAGATTAATGCGGAATTATAATTTGTAGTTCAAGAATAATAAAAAAACTACAACGTCATAGTATTTTACTTCTCCTTTTTAAATTATGAAAGCGTGAGAATGTTACCAAAGCGTTGATATTGAACACTTCAAGTTCAAGTATATTGTCTATCCGCTTTAAGTGCAAGACCGAGTTAAGCCTGGTTGTATGAAGAGATAGATGGAACATTTATAGACGTGTTCACGTAAAAAAAATAAAAAAAAAGAAAAAAGGATCCACCTATGATTTAATTTTTATGCATGCATAAATATAAATATCCTATTCATGGGAGTTATATCAAAAATAGGTATACCAACCTCTTGTTGGACTGTGTCCATACAATAGAGAAGACAGGAAATTTTCCGTCACATGGAACATATGTAGAGTCTATGGTTTTATACCATCAAAGCACGAAAAATTCCATGCAGTGATAATGAATTCATTCCTTCAAATAAAATTGTATCTTATTTACTGTAATTTTATATTAAATTAAGGCCATCTACACGGGGGTTCCATATATAAATTATAGATCTTTTTTTTTTGGTGATCTCAACGGTGAAGGGGATTCAAATATGATCCAACCAGCGATTATGCCATTAGATTACCAAATCATTGGCATTATACTTCTATTTTAATAAAGTGCAAACAGCAACTTTTAGTGAACACCTCACTTTACTTTTAAGGGTTGCACTAATGAAGGTTTCTTAGATACTTATTAACGGTCTATTTCTTTGATTTTATAAGAGTAGAATATAATTATTATTCCTTTTTTATAAAGCTATTATTTTCTATTATAATTTTAAAATATTGCAATTTTGTTCCTACATTATCCTATATAGCAAACAGACCTCATGTTTAGTATGCAAGAACGATTTGAAATGGAATGATAAATTCTTTCGTGTTTGAAAATGTTTATGGAATGGAATGAAATTAGATGTATATATAGTAGCATTTGTAAAATTTTTTTTTAATTATTGCATGTTATAATATGGTTGAAGGTTAAATAAATAATTTTTAATTAATGTAATTAATAAGGAAGGAACGGAATCATGTTTTCACTATCTCAAAGGTGAAATCGAATTTCCTTTAAAGTTGGAATCGTCAATTTTAACAAATCACAGTTCTATCATCTAAAATTCCTTAAAGCTAGAGAGAAAAGGAATTAAATCTGGAATCGAGATTTCATTTTAAAGCTAATCCTGCATATAAAACATGATATAATTAAAAATAATATTTTTTACCACTTCCAAATACTGGTTTCAAAAAGGTAAATGTATTAAAAAAATACAAGTTTCCGGAATCCGCAATTTTAATAAATGCTCGGGAAGCACTCATATGGAAGGCGCACGAGAGCTCTCCTTTGGTCCTGTGATTTCAAGTCCAGAAGGGGTCAAATCTATTTTCCTATTCAATCTACACCTGTACTTCCATGAAGAAATCTCTTTTAGTGGAACGCCTGAAATGTCATTTTGACACGATTCCTCAAGTTTCTTTTTTTTTTTTTTTAATAGTATGAATGAATAAAATGGTGCTACGCTTCTCCAACTTGAAAGCGAAATGTTCCAAACAGAAGTGACAAAGTTCTAAAGTGTCATCCCTTTTTATCTAGATAGATCCATTAAAAAAAACTTTCTCTAAGTCCCTACGTAATGGGTTCATTCCTCCTAGTATTAAGGCTTTTTAGCAGTCAAAGTCGCCCACTTCCCATGGCAGGAAATGCATTGCATATTCACAGCATAGTAAAAATGCTTTGGTAATTAAACTGGGTGCAGACTTTTTCTGTTGTGAGTTAAATTCCAATGATATATACTTTTAATGAATAGGGTGGAAAAAAAGTGGGCAAACTGACTGTAATTGCAAATGAAAAAAGGCCAAGTCAGTTGATTCGATTATTAACCCCTTCCTTAAATGTTTGTGTGCATTTAGTGTATCAACATACCAAAGAAGCAGGAGGTTAGGAACCCAAGAAGAGGATCCACCATAGCAATTACGGTTGCAAATGAATTGAAACATTTGCGAGTTACTCGAAATTCAAAAGAAAGCTCGTTTATCTAAATAAGGCAAGCTTGAACTCCTTATTAGGCTAGCAAACTAACTCTTTTAGGCTTATGAGTAGGCTTGCGAGATTTATATATATTACAAATGTTGTACGTATATATTATATATTGTATATGGTTAAAATTGAAAAACTAATATCTATATTGTTGATGGTAGAATTTCAACAATAGATCTTGTGATTAAAGATGCTTGCAAGATAAACACACATAAGTTAAGAATGGGTGCCGAATGTTGCTTTGTCATGACCATTAGATACTTAAATCAGCGGGGTTTTTTAGAGAGATAGAGTACAAAAAGGGGGAGAGAGTGTATGTGTTGGTAAGGGATCCAAAGATGCCAAACTTGCAGTTTTTACTAGGTATTCATAAGCATAAGGAATGTGCCATGTCAAAAGGTAAATCTCAAGTCATGATGCGATTTGGATTCGATAAAGAGAATCTTTAAATTTTTTCTTAACATATTAAAAGCTCATATAAGGCCCTTAAAGAGTTTGTGCAAGCTCTAGAAGCTCAAACTACTTTGGGAATCATATAAACTCCATAAAGCTCGACCTATGAGCTGGACGAGTCATCCATTAGGGTGGAGACATTGTAGAGCTTAGGGAGTTTGATCAAGCCCCTTATGATTTGAACGGTCTTGCAACGTTAACTTAGGCTTGAGGAGCTTAGCTTATAGTCAAAGAAAGTTGGCTTGAGTACTTAAGAGGTAAGATTTAAAATAGTTTATCAACATATATAATATATAAATATATGTAATACGATATAAGATAATATATAATAGATAATTTAATCTTTATTTACTATTCATTAGTTTATTTATCTATATATTTATTCATTTTGTATACTTAAGCTCTTAAGAAAGCTGGAGTACAACTCAACTCAGCTTGGCTCAAGCTCGATTTGTAAGCAAGCATAGCTCAAGCCTAACACAAAGCTTGCTTATCTAAACAAGCCGAGCTCAATCCTATAATTTTCAGCTTAACAAAAGCTTGGCTTGACTCATTGGTAGTCTCGATAATAGCTACAAATGAAACTTTATTGAAAAAATTGTCTACTTAGTATAGCAAAGGAAGAACCTACTCTCATGGGACAAGAACAAGATATTTTATCCCTAATGAAACCGAAGAAAAGACTAAGCCGAACCATTCCGAATAAGAATGAGAAACCACATGATAGCCATGGACAAGCCTAAGTAACAAGTGAAGAAAGGTTAGGATAAAGGGAAAGTGGGCGAATAGGTCCTCAGTGTCACAAAATAATTCTTAAATAGGGCTACAATATAACAAATCCTTAAATAAGGATAACTTTAGACCTTTTTTCTAAACACTTCCTTAAAGGGTTCATATGGCATTAGAGAATTGTGATGTTATTCTAATTGTCTCGTTAAAACTTAATAGGTTTTTGTTCATTATAAGTGATATAAATTTCTATTTTATAGATACATTACAAGAAAATCATTTTTGAGCATTAAATTGTATTTAAATTGCAAGTTTTAAGGTGTAATTTCAATAGTTTGATTATTTTAGAAATTTTGATTTGTAGTTTTCTCTAAAAGGAAATTTAAATAATAAGCTTGTTCTAAAAATTGATTTAACAAGAAAAAAAAAATTTGTTTGGGTAATTGAACTAGTGTGTAGTTTTGAGGTCCCATTCAATTTTTATTAGTATCGATTCTCAAATTGTGCTTAGTTTAAATTTTGATTATATTGTTTTTTAGATGTAAAAAGCTAAGATCATAAAACAAGGAATAGAAAATGGGTTTAATTTCTAACTTGGAATTGACATACCTTAGAGGTAGTAGTCCTTTCAAATCATAACAAGCACCGTCTTAGGGCCTATTGAATGCATAGTGAGGAAGGACTATATATCTACTTATAGAGTTTAAAACGAGATCAAGGTTTATCTCATCTTATGATTCAATTTCCTTATTAACTCGTTCCTAAAATGTCATCCATTAAAGTAGACTTATTAAAATTCGAGGTAAAAGGCTCATAGGACTTGCTATCAATTGTTCCCTCGGTAAGAGTTAGTCATTTTGAGCACCTCCCAGCTCCAAGGACATACAGCAACTATTAATGGTTGGTAGGGTCACAATAGATATGTGTAAGCATGATTTTAGTTAAATGCTTTTTAGGCTTCATCCTCACTCTTTTAAGGCCCTTACATTTTCAAGTGTTGGCTAACTGTGAAATTTAGAAGATTTACTAGAATTCTAAACATTTTGTAGTTTACGAGAGCTTTTTGTTGAGTTTAAGCCTTGAATTCATGTAGGATGTAAGCCTTTGAGCATCCATAGATAAAGAAATAAGCAAAAGGATGAATTTAGGATGTGAAACAGGAATATGTAGTTGATTGCCACAAAAGGCGATCAACCATAAAGACTGTCATTTGACCACAACCTTAAGTAGATTGACTATTAAAGTAGCTAATTGACGGTCTATTTGTGTAATCCACCAATATTTCCTTACCTTCTATCCTCAAATCTTCAAGTTTTGTGTTTTAATATTATCTAAGTAACTTCTTTGTTTAGGTATTAGGATTCATATCCTTTGTGATTGCTATTTATGTGCTAATAAGTCTATTGGGGAATTTGTGAGAGAGGAGAAAACTTTAAGGACTTATTAGAGGAATTGAGTGCTTTGAGATTGTATAAGGATCTCTATACTATTATCATTATGCTATAGTGAATTATTTTACCCCAATTCTTTAAGGATCTTCTACGTAAATTCTATATGTCTCTCCTTTTCTCTTTACTTGTTACATCTCTTATATTTGTGCAATTCATGATCAATAACCAAAAATCCAAATTCTACCTTAAGCAATTGGTATAAGAATAAGGTTAAGAGATTATGGAATTCATTGATTAAGAGCTTGTGATTTATACACTGAAGAGATGGCTACCAAGTATGATATAAAGAATTTTGACAGCTTCATGAATTTTAGGTTGTGGCAAGTGTGAATATAAGGGACCTTAGTGCAATTAAGCATGAAAAGTGCTTTAGATTGACAAAGGGAGTCCATAAAGAATGATGAGTGGGTAGAATTTGATGAAATAACCTAAATGGTCATATAGCTAAGTTTAGAAAAGAGTTTTATAGGTTGTATTGGCGAAGAAGACAGCTATAAGATCATGGAAGAAATTAGATGAGCTATTGTAAACTGGTTAATGCTTAAAAAAGGTTGTATTTGCTACAGATGAGGGATAGGTCTTTAACAAGACAACATATTTTAGATTTTATGTCTTTGATTAGCAATTTGGAAATGTTCATGTTAAGGTTTAGATTGAAGATTAGGCAATGATCTTGATTACCGTCCTTGTTTTGTATATTATTTAGGAAGATCATGACTTATAGCAAAGACAACTTGTCGAAAGAAGAGGTAAAAAGGCGATATATCGAATAAGGAGAACTTGGATCGTGTAACGCAATCTATGAGTAATGAGGTTGCAAATGGTCTAGTTCATAGAGATTATCAATCCATCAATAGCAATAATTTAAAAGGAGAATCTACAGGCTAGAAAAGTATCTTAAGAGGTAGAAATGGGGTTAGATGTGGGATAATAAAGATAAAGCTATTGTTAATGTAGTTGTTGCCAAGTTAAAAGAAGGTAAGTCGATGCTTGTATTTGATGGTAAAAGGAAATTACGGTTTTAGTTTAGGACTCTAGAAGCGCTTTCCATATGTGTTACAAGAGAGTTATTTCCAAACATATAAGCATGTGTTGAATGTTGTTAAATACATATGGAATATGCTCAGAAACTAAGGGTTAATGACATAAAATGGATGTCTCGATTAGACTGCATAATCGGTGAATGTATATAGTACTTGGTTTAAGCTGTTATATCATGAAATTTGGTAGCACAGGGTTTTCCTATGAAAATCTCGTGGTACTTAGAGGAATTAGATCCGAAAATTTATTTTTACTTTAAGGGATGACAACTCCTAATGGTTTTATTGAGAATGTCTATTATAAGTTAGAGGATCCTGAGACTTGTGTTATTGTCTATTATAGGGAAATGCTTGTTGGTTGTGCAATGTAAATTACTTCATAAGCATTGCATGAAGTCTAAAGATGAGGTAAAGATTAGGACATCTAAAAGTACCTTAACCTAAATTATGCTAAGAAAGTGAAGCTCCATTGCAAATATTAATACTCGTAGTTGTGCATGTTTATTACGTTAGATGAATGACGTGTTTTGGTATAAAGTGACAAAGGCTCATGGAAATATATAATGTAATGAACAACCTAGATGCCAGTAGCAAGCAAGATTGAATTAAAGGAGCTACATTGCAGTTGTTGCTTCGACATATGAGTAAGGAGTTATGCAAATTCATGTGAAGGTGGAGATTTGTTGAGCTTATACCTTTGATATATATGACTTGAGCTTTATAGCATTACATATATAGAAATGAGCAATATAAATTATAATGGAGTCGGGATGCAAAATAGCATGCGTAATCAACCTTTATAGGGTAACTAGTCATTATTAGTGAATTTGAAAATATGCTTAGGTTGATTGACTATTCGATTGGCTAATATATTGCTTGCTTTGAGCAATCTACTATGAGAGCATGGATAGACAAGCAACGCTTCTTTTAGAATCCTATGGCTTCCTGTTCTCTCTCTCTCTCTCTCTCTATATATATATATATGCATAATAGAATAGAGTTAGGTTGTAAAGTAGCATGGGTAGTCATCTTCCACAAATGTGATCACTTGTTGTTAGTGTACTTGACTATAGGTGTAAGCAGGTAGACTACTACATTGGTGAATCGACTACCTATTTAAGCAATCCACTATGAGGGATTGGTTGGACATCCAAAGCTTTTTGTGTGCATGATTACTTTCACTTGATTAAAGAAAGTAGGCTACAATAGAATATTTATTACATTTATATAAAATAATGTTGTACTGTGGTCTAAATGAATTTCACTTTATTGAGTTAATTACATAGAATTACTGTTACTTTGTTTGTTTAGCTAAAATGTATAAGAGTACATTTTATATAATCGTGTTACTTGACCTTATATTCATAATTATATGGTTATATTATATTTTTCATGATTATAAAATTAATATTTATCATATAGAAAAGATAATAGTTATTAATTTTTATGTGAAAAAGTATGTTACACATTACATATTACTAAGTACTATACCATTAAGTTATTATAATATATATTATTTATCTCATATTTGTTATATGATATTTTAATTTCATTAAAGCAATTTTTGTAACTTATATTGCCTAGTTATAATTATGTTATAAAGTATTATTAATTGTATAATTAATATTGATTCAATATATAATATATAGTAGTTATTAGTTTTATATTAACACCATATGTTGTACTTTATATATTACTAAGTATCATGTAATTTATTTATTATAAAGTATATATATATATATATATACACTAATATTTATACTTAGAGCATAATATTAAATACAAGTTAAATAATATTTTTATTCAGTCATATAAATAATTTGACTTAAAAAATATAATTATACCAAATATTATAATATTTTGAACTTTAGAATTATATACAAATAATTTTAAAATAAAATATGATATTTATTTTAATATCATTATTACATTACAAATTTGTGTGCAATTTTTGTAATAAATATTATAATTTGATATAAATTTATATTGTATAATTTTTCTATCTATGTCTTATATAGAAATATATAAAATATTATATGTACTCACTATGTCTAAGGCAGTAAACGGGGTGAGTTTAGAATGGGTTATAGAAACCCTAAACCCGTCACATTTCACTAATAGGGTTCCCAAACAAGTTCCAAAATCCTAATGAGTTTTCAACCTTATATTTAAAACTTGCCTCGCTATCCTAATAAGGTACCTGCTTCTTGATTTGGTAGACTCATTTATGATTTTTTTTTTTTTTTTGCTAAACGACTATTTTTACTTTATCAATTGTTACATGAAAAATTGAATTGTATTATTTGCAAAACACGAGTAACACAATGAAGATTGAGAAATCTATTTGTTGTAGCCTCTTCATCCTATGCATCTTGTAAAGTCATTAGTGGAGTATCTAATAATATTGTTATACAATAAGTTTAATGATTTATCCAAACTCTATCTTAGTTTTTCTATATGTTTTGATTTTATGGATGTGGTCAATGTTTGCATCAATTTCATTATTTATTTAATTATTTCTCTTTACTACATAATAAACACATAACTACTTTCTCTTAGTTTGAAAAAAGAAGAAGTCAAATATAGAAAAATATACATAAATACTAATAGAAAATAGTAAAAATGATTAAAGTTGTTATCAACCCTATATCTATCTATTTATCATTTTAGGTATTAGAAATTTTAGATAATATTACATTATTAATTTATTATTTTCTATCGAGTAACGGATTTTCCAAAAGGTTTTTTTGAAATCTCGAAACCCATTTCAAAACCCCAATGGGTTTTTAGCCATATCTTAAAACTTACCCAACAAGCTATTGAGTAGTATTCTACAAGGTTTTTAATGGGTTAGATGGGTCGAGTACTTTATAATGATTTGCTTGATTACATCTCTAAATGTATCATTAATATTCAATTATATAATATTATAATATTATACTATATATTAATCATATGATATCATAATTTTACTTTAAAACCATTTATATTCATCAATACTTATAATATTACGATTTATATTGGCATAATGGTGGTGGGCTTGATGTGACTAGTGAATTAAAGGCAATAAGTCTAATGCCAGCCTAGGTTCAATAGTTAGGAGTGAAGAGGGTAACCTTACTATATAAAACACCTACTACTTTATTTGATTGGTAAGTTCCGGTAGCTAGTAAGGGTCACAAGGTATATTTTCGAAACAAATTTTTTAGAACCTATTCTCATAGGGTAAAGTATGAATATGAGTTTTCCTATCGTATACCCACCTAGAAACCTATATTCTAATGCATAAAGGATACAAGTTTTAGGGTATCCTATGTTCACTCTAAAAAGATCATTAAATATAAGTAAATGAATAATATATGATAATATTATATTTTTTAGCCATTATATTTCTTTGTAAAAAGAGAAAAAGGAGCTCAAGTGTAAACCTTACAAATTTAGTTATTTGAGTGTAGGATTAAGATCGAATACTGTAAATAACTTTAAGAGTCGATAAGGTCAAGTAAAATAAAAATTTTATTAAGTTATAAATTTGAATATATTATAAATAATAAAAACTCTAAAATTTTAATCGAAACTTAAATCATGTACAAAAAACCCTAAATCCAATGTATACGTAAATACTCGAAATCGAACCTAAACTTGATCAAAACCTTAAAACTATAATTTTAAGCTTATAAAATAAATAGATATCACTTAATAGCGATATTACAATTATAGACTAAATCGTAGTTGATTACAATTATAGACTAAATCGCTTAATTGCATAAAACTTTTAACAAAAATGTCAAAATAATTCATAAAAATTATAATTATAATAGGTACTAATTAAATCAATAAATTTTCATAAAATTCCAAAATTTATTTATAAATGTTATTTTTATTATTTTTACATTTGGAAAAAATTACATATAATTGTTTTTATTTTTCTTTTTCTTCTTTTTTCTTTCTTTTCTTCCTTCTAATTTTTTTCTTGTGCTACATTCCAGTTCTAGAAAGCTTCAATAGCCCATGTAAGTTTTTTTCTTCTCACAAGTGTTGAGAATTTGTGAGAAAAAATCAAGTGTAATAATTCTTATGTCCCATCCTTATTAATGAATTGATTTGGGATTTGCTTTTACAAATTTCTCTACTTTTATTCCTCTTGCTAATTGCTATGTCTGGAATCCTGGAAGTTTAAAATACCAAAAGCAAAAGTGAAAGAAGAGAAAAAGAAACAAAGTAATTTCACACACAAAAACCGAACAAGAAAAGCAAAGGAAAAAAAAAAAAAAACTAAGAAGAAGAAGGAGAAGATTAAGGGATTTTTTCTATTCAAATTATTAAAACAATTAGGTAAGTATTTATTTAATTTTTTGTATATATATATCATATAGTATGTATATGTATATGTATACTAAGTATTTGTTTATTTGTTTATTTACTTGTACATATATGTATACACGAATAGATAAATATGTATATGTATTATGTATTTTCTTTATTTATGTATATACATATGTATGTAGGCATGGGTATATGTATTATTATGTCTAATATATGGTACATGTATATAGATATAAATAATAATACATATAATATGTATTTTTCTACACATGTATTTTTGTACATATGTATGCATGTGTATTAATATATGTATATTTAGTATTTTATTATATAATATATTTAGGTATACACATATAGTATATGTACTAGGTATTTCCTTTATACATATATATATTTAGTATTTTATTTAATTATTTATGTACATATGCATGATTATGTATATATGTGTAATTATTATTATTTTTACTATATGAGGTATATACATGTATATGTATATAGTAAATATATGTATATATACATAGTATTTTCAAAGTATAAGAATTTTTGTATATATGTATTTATATGTATTGCTGGATGTGAAGATGTATATATATTATTATTAATAATATTTTATATTTTAGTATATATACACATATATAGTAAAACCGTATATGTACATAAGTATATAAAGTATAACTAAGTGTATATTATATTTGTACATAATGTATAAATAAAGTTAGAATAAGTTATTATATAAAGTACAGTATATGTATAAATGTATGTATATGAATAGTGATGTATTCGTAAAAATACTAGTATAATTAAATAGTGTATATACAATATATTATAATATTAATTTAATAAATAAAGTAAGTTAATAGATATATATATATACATACATAAATACCGTAAATTTGGAAAAAAGATTAATAATTAATTAAATTATAAAATTTAATGAAATATAATAATAAGTATTTATATATATAATTATACCGTAAAATAGGAAAATAATGAAAAATTATGAAAAATGTGTAATTGTGACACTTGGTACTCTCATGTGTTGCCACGTAATTATATATATAAATTAAGTAATTTTCGTAATTAATAATTATAATCAATAATTAATTAAGTAAAAAAAAATAAAGTAGAAAAATTCAAATTAATAAATATTAAATCTTAAAAATAAGTAAAAACAGTAATTATAGTAAAATAGGCTTAAAATAAGAAAATTATCAATTATATGATCTAAATAATTATTAAATCGTAAATATACTAAGAAAAGCCTAAATTAATATTTTATAGTTTTTTAAGTTAAAATAATGAACTTTATGATATTTTTATATTATTGTCATAATTATGAGTTATGACGTCTAAAACAAACCTTGTTATGAGAAAATATGTTTGAAAACGATCAAAATAGACTATAAGTTCATAAAGATTTAAGCTAAATCGAAAAAGTTATACGTGATTTGATAAAAAGTATAAATTAATGATTTCACGTTAATCAATAGCTAAGTTAAGTAAACAATACGAGTTATGATACTAGTTTAGTTTTTAATTCATAAGCTTATTACTTTCCATATTCCTTATTTTCAGGTAATCTCAGCTTTGACCTTGAGTAACCATTAGACTACTACGATAAGTTGATCATTGCTGAGTGAGTTTTTCCTAATAATTTTATACTTGTTTGTATCTGTAATTAGTAAATATAAATTGTGATTAATAATTAAATATTGTATGGGGCTGGGTTATATTTGTATATGATACTATTTGTTAATAGTGAATTTACTTTAAAGTATAATATCGTATTGGTTATTGCATAGTAAATTTGATAGGAATTGATTGTCTGTAATCTTATTGATCACTGAATAATAAGACCTAATTTTATCTAACTTGAAAGAACTAAATTGAAACATACATAATTAATTCCAACCGTCACATCACACGGATGTAGTGGGAGGTCATACTTGGGTTAATTATTTATTGTTATAGATTTCGTATGGTGCACACATACGATATAATCTTACCTTGGCTCGCAAGATCACTAGGCGTTGGAGGTGCTAACTGCCTGATTAAGGGTCGAGTCCAAAGGCCTTCGTTTAGGGATGAGTGAGAGCTGCGTAAACCTATTCACAATCATATATAGAACTCAATTTTGACAAAAATTGAAAATGGATATACCATTATATTTTGAATACAAAACGTAGAGTTTTGTTATGATATAAGTTCTAATATGATACCCGGATCAGACTATTACCGATGTATCTCCAATCCTAACTTCGGAATGTGTTAAATCTGAGTTGCATGCAGTACTTGGTCACTTGCATGTATTTATATAGCATATTGATTGTTCATGCATTCATTTGATTGAATTAAATTGTTGTATAATTTGTTTGTGGTATGGTTGAGGGAAGATTTCACTAAGCTCATGTAGCTTACTCCCAAATAGTCTTTTTTTTGCAGATTGCTAAATAATCAGGCATGAGTTAAGAGCTAAGTGTTGAGTGCTAGTGTTAAGATGCATAGAAGTTAGAATCTGAAGGTAAACTGTATAAGTGGTTTAAATTATTACATATAATTATTGATACTATATTTAGATTTTATAACTTCTCTACGTTTAAGATTTAGATCTTTACTATCTAATCTTATCTTATGGTTTGATACGGGATACTGATTCTTTGCAATTCTGAGGAATTGTGAATTATTGGATATCTTTAGTTATTTATATAATAAGATGAATTTATAAATTAAAAATGTGAAACTTTAGAGATTAACTAATTAGAGTTTTGTAATTCTTTGACTTGCAAGACGGTTTTCGTATTACAAGTGTACACGTATTATAAAAATTTTAGACAGTTCTATTAGACCTCCTTTAAAGTCATAACATCAAGCCCATAAGTTGGTAACCCTAAACAACTAAATTTAACATTGCCTTTCTTATTTTACCTTTTCCATTTTTCCCTTTATTGTTCCCAATTTTCTCTCTAACTTTATATTTTCTATTTTTCCTCTTATTTGTTCCCATTTTCTAAGTAGCAAGATTATATAAACTTGAAAAATTTCAAGGTAGGTTAAAATACTTTTTAATTTCACAAATTCTTCTAAAGATTCTATAGGTTTTGCATATAGAGAATTTATAATATCACATAGAGATTACTTTTTTAATATCATATAAATTTGAAATTTATAGAAAGAGAGGCAAAGTTTATAAGTTTTATAGAGTACACCATATACTATACATTTTATAAGATACATGTTTCAGGGTGCTATAAGGTTGATTTTAGTTCCAAAATTTGGGAGCATGTACATTATAAAATAAATTTTGGTTGGTTTGGCAATAGTTGGATATTGGTTGGTTTGGCCTTCAAAGAATAGTGACAAAAATAGCTTATGAGTAATCAAATAGCTATTAATTGAGTAATCTGTATTCAATATTTTAGTAATAAATTTTAAATATAAAATAGTTATTACTTATTCAAAATGCAAGTGAGCACGATAATAGATATTTCATAAAAAATAAGAAGGAATTGAGCAGGTCTCTCATCAAGTGAGTATGGTACCTGTGTAAGCAAAAATTCGCTGGAACATTTTAAAAGGATTTGAGTGATTTGATACTGTGAGAGTCATTATACCATCGTAGTTGTACTGTAGTGGATCCATTTAGTGTTGCCCATGGTTTTCTTCATCTTAGTTCTTTTGAGGTTTTCCAGCAAAATAGAGAAAAGATAAAGAAAAGTGTATGTATTAACTCAAAATAGTCATGAAATCCCTACATGAATTTTGAAGTTTTTGAATTAAGTAATTAAACTTTTTCAAGCTTCAATTTAAATACCTAATCGAGCTTTTGATGTATGTACCACTACCCACTTAATTCCATTTAGGTCTACTTCTCACGCTAGCATTTTCAATCAATCGTAGCAAACATGCGTCTCAAGTGAATTATTTAATGCCACTTTTTATTTTTTTTTTGCCTTAGAATTATTTGGTGGTGAAAGACCAAATTGGACGCCAGGTGGCCTATATACAATGTAGACGAAAGAGCACCACAATGCTATTTCTAACGCAGGTAGGAAATTTGGAAAAAAAAATGACGAAGAAAAATTTATGATGCATTTTTCTCAAAACTGACTATATGTTAATTATTTTTGAGTTATAATAAATCAACTTAATTATAGTAAATAAAGACCATTAATAATAAAAGAAGTTATGGATAGTTTTCATAAAATTTTTTTAACAGATTCTATTAATCGTAATTCGTGATCATTTACTATAAGTTAAAAGTGACAAAAAAAATTGACGTAAAATCCTTTGTTTTTGAGTAATTACACTATATAATCCTCCCGACGAGAAAATTGCCTTTTCGATTTCGTATCCAAAATGGAAAATCATCTTATCCTTTAAACCGTCCGCACAGAGAGGAGAAAAGATCATAAAATAACGACTTTTGATGTGAGTCGACCTGTCAAGTGTTACGTGAAAAGGGGGAGAAAGAGGAAATTCTCTTGGCCAGCACTTCAGTGATGATTTAAAGTTATCTGTTATGTCAAATCAATATTTTATTTATATATGCATATATAAGAAATGACCCATGTAGATGTAGTACTAATTCGGCAAGGCGGATGCTTCTTATTCTGGGAAAGAGACGAGCAAATGTACCTATACCTAATTTAATACAGTTCAAAGGATGGCTGACTGCGACATCTTTATATGCCTACGCATGTAACATATAAACCCTACTATTTAAGGCCATGAATTTGTCGTCAAGATCAGAGTGGCTTCCAATTCCACTTGCATAGAATATGTAAACCCATGAAAGTTTTTATTTGAATTAATTATAAATACATATTCTTTTATATTCATTCCATACACACTTAGTTTTTTTTTTTTTTTAATTTTAAGTTTTTAGTTAAGCATTTACATTTTTAAATCTTTAAAAAAGTGCTTTTTGACCTCTAGATTACCATATCATCCTTAGAGAATATAATAGAGAATGTAAAAGATAAAGAAAAAAGTAACTATGATGAAATATTCAAAAGCCGAAAGAGTAGACAAATAGCAATTTCAATAAAAAAAATCCTAAGAAAAAATGATCTCTCTTTTTTTTTTTCCCTATATCATGTAATTTTTCTAATTATTTTATTCAAGGATAAAATGGTAAATGAGTCTAAAGCATTTTTCTTAAAGATTTAGAGGTTTAAACACCTAATTATAAGCTAACAGACAGTACACTGGTATTAAGAGTACCAAAGGAACTGGTTTTCTCATGATACTTATAAAATTTAAAATTTTTAGATGTCTTTATAGTACCTCAAAGGTTTACAAATAATTTTAGTTTGCACTTAAAGTTTCCAAGATATTCCTCTAAGCCAAAACTCAATACAACTATATATTGATAATATCATCATATTATAAATAGATTTAAAATTCATTATGCTGAAAAAATATATTAATGCCATCAATATCGAAGTATGCCTTAATTAGATGGCTTAATTACTTCTAATATAGGTTAGCAAGAGAAATATGAAATAAATCATATAGACACTTATTGAAAAAAAAGAAAATCATATGGGAACCTAAGGAAATTTTGTGTTTTCCCATTTTCTGTTTTTCAATTATATTATAACGAATTAGATATTATTAAATAATTTATAATGAAAGAAGTTACCCAAGCAAAGCTTTAAATAGCTAAATGAATGTTATGCAAAGTAGATCTTATAAAGCAACTAATAGTTATGAAAAGTGAATATTTGGAAGTTTCATGAAATTAATAAGAGGAAATGGGGAGACATTGTATGTGGAGAGAGAGATTAACATGGTACATGGAGAGAGAAATTAAAGGGAAGAGACAAAGAGAGATTGTGAGGAAAGAGAAAATTGAGAAGTTAGGTAAATTTTGCCCATGTGATAATCCATTCATAGTTTAAAAAAGTTAGTAAGGTAGTTTATATATATATATAAGGTCAAAATAGGTCATTTTAAAGGGTAAAGAAGTGAAGATACCAAAATAGTTGATGGAGCTAAACCTATTTTTATGCTACCTCATAAAAGCAGCTAAACCTTTAACGTTGCTAAAACCCTAAATAAATTGGTCAATTCAAAGTAAAGTAATAGAGTTAAAGAGTATATTATGATTTCAACTAATTGGAAACCTATTTTTATATGGTAAGATACAAGATATAACAATATCTTTATATTTGAAATTTAGGATATGCACAATATTGGTTCCATAGTAAATATAATTGAGAAATAGTGGCCTAGAAATTTTACATCATTTATCATACTTAGGAGAATGACTAATTGCAAACTAATTGGGCTAAAATTAGAACTCATCTAACCTTTAAGTTATCAAACACTACAAAGATTGGTAGCTTTCCAGTGTAGGTGACAAATTCACGAGATAGATTCTAAGTCCAAATTTTTGTAATCGACTTCCATAAAATTGATACAAGAAAATAACAACAGCAACAACACCACCGTTATCACCACCATAATGATAGGTACATTAATAGTAATGTAAAAAAGGATATTATGTTTACGTCAAAACTAAAAGACCTACAAGGCAATATTCACATTATTTTCTTATCTACTAATAAATTGGATTTCAACCTTGAAAATATAGACGTAAAAAGCTCAATGCGTATTCTCTATTATTTGTTATTGCATGTCAAAATTTTCTAAAACTCACCATAAATTTGTATTGTTATTGACAAATTATTTTATCTGTTATTATTGAATTTGTAATTTAGATCTGTGGTTTTGATATTTAAGTTTTAAGAAATAAATTCTTAACAAAGATTATTATAAGATGAATTAAATTTATAAAGTAGACCAAACCAACTTGTAAATTGTAGGTACTAGGTAATTTTGTAAATAAAAAAAATTAGAATCACCACAAGTCCTCTTAAAAGGAACATAAAGGATCTAAGGAGAATTATACAAAATAAAGAGAAAAGAACCATTTGGTTTTATGGATTTGTATTTTGTTCAATTGAAGTGGTTGGAAGCACAATAGCCTAGAGCTTCTTACTTTAATCAAATAAAGTTAGACATCATTTAAGCAATGCCACTATCCTAAAGTTCGCTAGAGTTACTAATCAATAGTTGTTGGACGAAGTCAACTTCATAAGACCTAAGTCAAATTGCAAGCTTATTAGATGATTGTTACTTCAATAAAACAAAGTCATACATCATCTGGTTAAAGTCACTTCTAATGTTGTGATTCATTAGCAAGTATAGATAAGCTTATAGTATAATTGCTTAACTTTTGTTTGATTTAGTTGTAAGAGAGCTATATTAATAGAGATTAAGGGTAATGAGCTAAGGATTAGTGGATTTTCCACCTCTTTAAGCTAAGTTCTTTGGTACTATTTCACTACACTCTTCTGTTTATGAATTCAACATCTATTTATGATTCATTTGTATTTGTTTCATTGCTTTACCTTCTAAATGGATGAATTTAGGAGTCTTAATGTGGCCTTAACACTTTAAGTGCAATGTCTTATATATTTTTATATGAATTTGTGTTGTGGAATTTATGTTTGTTCTTACCTTAAATGTCTCATATACATTGGGGATCGATAAGAGTTTGTGGATAATGACTAATATTGAGATATGGTTTTACAATTAAACACTAAGATAACCCTTTTATTTCGAAAAGGATGAGAACTTTCTTAGGTTCTTTAGTCATGTAAATTCTAAGGATAGTTTATCAATAGTAGATTTTTTTTGTCATGTCTAACCTACATATATAATTAAATCAATAATAATAGATTTTGTATTGTACAAGAGTGATTTCAAATTATAGTAGTGAATTTACTACAAATGCTAACAACATGACTTTCTTTTTTCCTAATATGTAGAATCATTGATCTCTAAATCAAGGTCATATTGTGAGCCCCGAATGTAATTTAGTAAATTGTTTAGAAAACTGCTCTTAACTTAATATAGATTAATACTCTTTCGATTTGTTGTTTACCCAAATAAAGTTTATTGAGTCACATTTCGGTTTTCCTTAATTTAACTTATATTATGCTTAGTTCGCTTAATATAAGTTATTCAACATAAAATTAAGAAAAAATATTTTTTAAAAATAACTTGGAATCGCCAATTAGTTAAATTGGTAAAAATCCTAATTTAGTCACTAGTTTATAAATATTCTAAAAAAAATAATTTTTTATAGAAAATTTAACCAGAAAATCTAAGCTCAAGGGCTAACCTATTAAGATTAAGTTACTATGTAAAAAATAAAAAAAATTAATAGGATTTTACTTTGTTACAATTTTTCTAAAAATGCCAAGTTATGTAAGGATATACGAGAATGTAACTAAAATAAATTTTTTATGATTTTTATTACTAATTTAAAAAAAATAAAATATTTATATTTTTTATAGTTGTCTTGGAAGTGCCTTTGTACTGATCAAATCTACGTATCTCTTTTTTTTTAGAAAAGATTTAGTACATTGATTTATTTTAATTTGAAAATTGAGTTAAATTTATGTTATTTAACAATTTATTATTTAAAAAAAATAAAAGATCTAAATTCACAAATCTATTTTTTTTTTAAAAAGAATTGTCTAACTAAATCTTTTGAAAAGACTCTAATTAAGATTTTTATTATTAAAAAAAAAAACTACGTGCCAAAATTTATTTTTATAAACCCTAAATATAAGATTTATATGAATTTATCAAGATATGAAATTTAGATACATCTTTACCGAAAATATGGATCTTGGAAAAGATATGTTTCTAATCTAAAAATACAATTTTTTTAAAAACTACAAGTTTTATGAAAAGAATACAATATGTATTTAAAAAAATGCAATTTTTCTAAAAAAACATGGCATATAATAAAAATTAAACCAACAACCTACACTAAGAAAAACCAAATTGATAACATATAACTTTAACTAAAAAACATATGAGAAAATAAACTAACTCACCCAACTTGTTAAAACTATCGAATCTAAAGGAAATAATTACGTGGATCGGGTTGGATTGTATAAATGATGGCTGTGCCTTTTGGACATGTATGGACTGCTTTATGTAGCTACTACTTGTGTGTGGTGATTGCATGATGTGTTCGGTGAGTGTGTGCAAGAGTGGATCAAGGCATATGAGACTATAAGTGACGTAAGCTGTGAGTAGATGTGTGTAAGTTGTATGTAAGTGATGAATGTGTATGAGCAGTGAGTGACATGAGTGGTCTTTGTATGTGTGTATGTAGGTCTGTGTGTAAATGTGTGGGTGGGTCTGTATGTAGATGCGTGTATGTTTTTGTAATTGCAAAACGAGAATTATTTTTCAACTGAAAGTCTACTATTTAGAAACTACGGATTTGAATCTTTTGAATCTTTTTGTTATGAAGATTCAATCTTAACAAATGTAATATTCATAAGATACGATAATACCCAATTTAGATTTTTTAAATTCATTCATGATTTAATCCAATCCATTTTCAAGATCAAGTTTCTAGAAACCCCATATGTTTTCTTTATTGGGCTCGGTTCAGTCCAACTTATTTTAAATTGATCATGACTTTTAATATATAGCCCAAAAGATACACTAACCCATTTAATAAATCCTAAATCTATTTAGTTTAATATAAATTAGATAAAAATCTGCTTTATTTTTCATTAGATTAAAAAAATAATTTTAATGACACCCAACTATTTAAAGACTTGAAATTTATTAAATCATACGTATATTTTCGACTATTGTTTGATCTGACCCTAAATTGACTGACTCCACTTTAACACTTTATATATTTTTACTTTTTCAATTTTTTTCATAATTTTTAATTTTTATCTATTTTTCAAATTTTTAATTTTTCTATTTTTTTAAATTTAATTTTTCAATTATTTATTTAATTTTTTGTAAACCTTACTCAAAAGTAAAAAGAGATGGAAATTAAAATAAGGAGTAGCAAAAATAGGGTGTCTATAAAATTGGTTTTGCATAGTGCCGACAATTGCTAGTTTACTCTTCGTAGGAATGGCATTCCTATTTGTATATTAGAACCCAATTTTATTACTTGCAATAATCAAGTGGACTTGTGATTTTTGTCACTTACTACTACTCATCCTAATCAATTACCCAAAGTCCAAAAAGTACGTCCCCAAACTTAAGTCAACCTGCAATGTGATTGATATATGAACTCCACATGTTGATAACATTAAAAATCTATTGTGAATTGTGTTTTGTCACCAATATTAAAGTCTCATATGAAAGAAAGCATCAAATTTACTCAACAAATATTGTTCATCTTTACTTGTATTTTAAATCAACACACTTTTGCTAAAAGCATAAGCCTCCTCCCTAAAGGCTCCCAGACAAGCCTACCACCATCTTTATAACTAAATGAAGGCCTTTGGATAATTTTTTTATTGTAATTTACCATATATTTGCATTATGTCCATCAAACACCTTTGAACAAGAAATAAGCATGAATGACACCACCCATCAATAGCACTAAAAGTATATACTACTATGTTCATATTGATCTGCTAAGGTGACTTAAAATGTCTCTTTAGTCTTCTTCTTCTTCTTTTTTTTGCCATAGAACAATGACCATAGAATTGTGATTATTGAAGAAGCAACATCATCCTTTTTTCCCATAAAGGATTCAATAAAATTCTTCTAATTTAAAGAATAATCCACTTCATACTCCATCTTCATGACTTCATAGATTGTGCAATCATACTTGATTGTCATAGTAATAAGCTCTTTTAAACTTAAATATCAACTATATAATAAATGAGGGAAAGCTACTAAATTATAAACATGACCTGATTTAGTTAACTATATGATAACAGGGATTTAAATTGACTAAACAATAAGTGATTATTATTGAAGTCAAAGAAAATAACCACAAAATCAAAGGACTTAACACAGTTGAACTACGAGATTCATAATGTCATGATCGACAGGCTTAAATAGATTTATAGTTTGCTAATGGATTTAAAAGGGGAAAACATTTGAAGTTTTGATCATTTGTTAAAATATTACTAATTCTTGAATATAGAGAGATCTAGTTAGAAATTCAACGATAACTTACGTTTAAAAGTGGCAATTCAACATCATGAGGTGTTGTTACAATTGCCAAAACATTCTTCTAAACTAGTTAAACTTAGGAAACAAAATCTTGTAGGAACCTAATATTTAGGTAAAACCCATTAATAAAAGTTGTAAACTCATTTAATATTTGAGCCTTACTCTACATTATGAATCTCCTACTAATTTACTTACTCATGCTTAAAGAAAAGAAAATAGAAGAATGATTAAAAGCGCTCAAAACATTTAAACCTCAATGAGTAAAATTGTTCAAATATAAAGAATTTGAGATATAAGAGCAATTATAGCGATAAATTTGTGTTAATATACCAAAAGAAAAGTAAAATTACAACTAAATTCACTAATCTAGTACTAATTATAATTAATTAAGGTTTAAGAATATTAAAACGAGTAACAACTAATCACTAGCATTTATAAAAGTATGCTATTCATAACAATTGTGCTTAAGCTATATGAATAAACTTTGATTGAGCAGATAATGGACTTTGTTGACTGAAGTTCAACAAAATAGGACATATTTGGATTTAGGTGAAAGTAAAACAAATTGTTTTCTCTTGCTCTATAAATATATTATACAAGTGCCTTAAAGGGGTGTTTAGATGAAGAAGAATGGAATTGAACATTTACTCAATGAAGACTTCATTCAAATATTGAGGAGTGTTTAAATGTGGTCCCCATTTTATTGGGAAACCAGTTATGGATTTCATTCAAATGCGACATTCAAATACATCCTCTATGTGCTTAGCCAAAAACAAAATAAACAAAAACCTCCTCTATCTTGTGCAACTTATCTCTATTTTAAGTCTTGTTAACTCTCTTGCTCGTATCGGCACTTGATCTCTTATGTATGACTGTGTTTTCTTTGTTTCTCACCGATAAATCAACAAAACACATAGGAGTGATGTATAAAAATAAGGCAACGTAACTTTGACACTTATGCATCATTTGAGGAGACATTCTTCAAACTTGCATTAGGACATATATGGAGCTCCTTTCTCAAATGTAAAAAAAAAAAAAAAAAAAAAGAGTCAAAAGCAACATCCTTCTAATGTAAAAATTCGTACTATTAGGATAATATTACCTATAGCCATTAACATGAGACTAATAACTCATAAATGAAAATATAGCCAACATTCACCTTAACTTTCCATCCGACACAAGTATGGGACTAACAAATGCATGTAAATGTGAATACTTAAGAGGCTTACCAAACATATCTCTCAATAGTCTATCAATCAATCTATTAATACAAAGACGAATTCACTAGTTAGCTTGCCATGTTGATAATAATGCCTAATATCTACAATAAAAAAAAGCACACAAATTTAACCTTTTCAAAGGACATCCGATTTATAAGCTCAATGACATCATACTTCTTAGGAGTCATAATACAGAGTTCTACATAACATATATATCCTAACAAAATCATCAAAATTTGAGCCACTATATTCAAAACCTCTATTTATGCAAAACTTTATAACAATTTTCTCAATCTACTTCTCAACAATATTTTGTTCAATTTTTCTCTCATTTAGATAGATTGCTCCTATCTCTTAGAGCATAATCTAGAAGTTTCCAAGAGAAACCATTAGCAACTATGAGAAGATACCTATAGCCACCAATTTAAGTAGTCGAAGTAGGACTTGTACATCTATATGGATGTAATCCAGTTTTCATTTGTCTTGTAAACCATTGTACTAAAGTAACCTTTATCTACCTTAACTAAAATACATTGCTCATAGAACTTTAGCCAACAATGACTTACCTTTGCACCCATATTCCAAAGCCACACAACATGGCAATCAAAATTGCTATTGCACCTAAAACTATAGATCCTTATAAATTAAACAAATTATAAGGTTTAGTACATTTCAAAACAATAAATAAGTGTATAGGGATAACCTTCAAGTTATTTGATGTGAAAACAATTGCATACCATCAATTAGCGTACTAAAAAATAAGTAACACAAGATATTTTATCTCAATTCTTTGCATATTCCTTATATTCGTTAATGTTTTGATAATCTAATTATGCATTTTGATTCATACCATATTGATATCAACTATCTCATAGGCTATGCCATTACACAAAATGACTTCTCCACTTTTAACAAGCCCATAAGTGAGGAACAATCTCTATTAGGACATATGTAGTGGAAACAACCCAAATCGAGAATCCGCTCATCAACCCAAAACCTTACTCTATTTTCTATAGTCAACAGAATATCTTTACCTACTGTGTAACAACTTGATTGAAACTCTTTTCATAGAGATATTATTCGCCTTGGTATGGACTGCTAGATAATTTTATCTCTTGGTAAAGTGGCTTCTCAAGAGATTACTTATCTTAGGATTAACCTAGCTTGAGGATGCCTAACTTTGAAATTTTAACGTACTCCAAGTTATTAGACTAAAAGGTACCTCAATTATTAGACTCATATCACCTAGTATTTAAGAGTATTACAATTTACCTCCTTATAAAACTAATATCCTTATCAGTTTCATTACATAGGTCTAAGACTACAACCAAGTGGAAACTCTACCCTTTTAAAGAGTAGACTGCTTTGATACCACCTTTAATAACTTGATAGGAACACTTCTATTGAGATATTGTCCACTTTGGAGTAGAACGCAGAAAGGTTTTGTCCCTTAATATAATAGCTTCATAGGAGATCACCATCTTGGGTTTGACCTAGCTTGAGTAGGTTTAACTTCGAAATTTTGATGTACTCTAAATCGCTACACCAAAATGTGCCTTGATGAATAGAGTTTTATCACTTAGTATTTAATGGTGTCACACTATGTCCTTAGCAACATCAACATTTATTGTACTAATGGCTTCTTTCACTTTTCCTTATTTTTTCCCATCTTATTCTACAATTTGAAACATTGATGTATCCCTTTTGCTTATCATAATGGCACATCCAATAGCCATTGCTTGACTTAGAACAAGACCTCTTTTGCAAACCAATATCTCTTAACTATTGCCTACATCTTGCAGCCAATCACAAATCCTAGTCATCAGAATTACTACTTGATCTAAACTCATTATTAAGTTTCTCATTATTCATAAATAAGAGATTTCAAATCTTCAAAGGTTAGATCATCACGACCATAAGTCATCATCACCCAAAGTATTGTAAGAAATTGGTAGAGAGCAAAACAATTTGTCGTTAACTAGTATTCTTTAAATCATTTATTAATAACCAAATCTCACACAAATGACTCTTGATAGAATTTCAATCATCTTTTGATAATATGTAAGATTTATTTTTGTCAGAAATCTAAGCCCATAGAAGCTATATGTGAAGCAAGTGGCCTAAGATTCTTGAGCCAATGTAGGACCCTCACATCCCTCCTCATCATATACCTGTTGCAAAATAAACAAAGCTAATTCATAGCAATGCTTATTCTATAAATGCAACAATGTCAACAAGTTATGGTAAGAAATTCATTATGATACTACATTACATTTAGCTCTACAACCACTACTATAAAAATTTAAACATGAAGATTGATGTAAGAATTTTTTATTTTCTTATAAATTAATCCTCAATGTCACATGGAGACCATGTCTTTAACTAAAGTCCATTAAGTGGAGGACTTAAATAACACAACAGCAAGAGATCCTGGCTTCAATTATCTAACTCATCATTTTAACTCCAATTAATTAAATTGTTCATCGAGTGTGTTTAGTCAAAAATACAACTCAAAAAAACGGGTGTGTATAAGTATAAAAAATAAAAGCTCATATGAATATATAGTTCTAAGCTTTTAGATTGGGTTAAGGTACTAAATTTAACAAATTTGATTACTTGGTTGCTGATACTCTTTTCGTACAAAAGATGCACTGGTTTTTTCGATTGTACCCCTCACCCTATCTCTTTGGTTTATTTGGAGTATATATAATAGTATCCCTCAGAGAGTAAAACTCCATGTCTCTAGGAGGGAAAAAAGAAAATTATTGACACGTGAACAGAGAAGATACCTTAGGGCATCATTTTAGATTCGTCGTACTTTTGGCGGCTTAAGTCACCTGCAAAGCGTCAAGATCCATCCGTTCATCAGCTCCCCACCTTCACCATAAAAAAAAAGTGATCACTTAAAACGAGTGCACGATAAACCAACGTAGATTCAGATTACTGTCATTGTCTTTTTCTTTTTCATTTTTTATTTTCCTTTTATTGATTGTTAGTCAGGGATGGGATAGTAATTTGTTATACGAGTCAAAAATAGCAGTATCTATACTCGTTTAAATTCTCTAATTACTCTAGATTTAAACTTGATATGGTAGCACTCTCAAGTAAAAAACTTAATCATTAAGATACAAATTGATTTCCAGGTGTTCTTTCATCATGTCAATAGCCAAGCAGTTTCAGGACACAAATTGATTTGGTTTAAAGCACTGTAGCAAGTTGCAAAGATTCTACTCAATCGCATCGCATGCATGCTCATGGGGTTTCTTGTACCACGAGATTTGACTGTATTACGATTGATTAATCAATATGACTTTCTATTTCTTTCACATTAAAGGAAGTTGGTACAAGTTATATAGCTGTTCGTTCGACTTAGTACACGTGAAAACGACTCATTTCATTGCTATCAAGAAGGAAAATATTAATAATACTTATTAAAAACTTAAAAATATTTATTTTTTTTACTCTTTATATGTTTATTTTTACATATATAGTTTATAATTAGTCTTATAAAACTATAATATTCTTAACAAGTATTTTGAGATACTCGCCAATGAATCCTTTAATAAGATACCGAGATTTCAAAAACCTTAGAGAATTTGTCTCGGACTAACTAGCAAGATATACATCCTACGTACGACACATGACGGAATTGATTTTATAACCACATATCATAACTTTCCTTGCTAAACTTGTATATTGATTTTGAATTTTAGATCACCTAAATAGACTAATGCAACACTTATGATGTTTCATAGCATGTAAACTATTCATTCAAGTCGCAACTATTTCGTACTAAAACTTAATATGGTAGCAAGCAATCACATGACTTATATATGTACATCCATGTTAGAAATAAATCATCTGAAATACTTTAAGAAAAATTACAAATCAAATGATTGAAATTACTTAGATTTTTTAAATATCTTATGACATTAATAAGATGTGTTAAAAAGTTTTGACACGTGAAAATACGATTAGTACTTTTGAAAAAATATATATGTCTTTATCGTTACGTATATAAAAACCATTGATACTTATATGTCATTTGTTAATCCATATTTCTATATTAGTGCTATTAAATTTTTTTTTTATATTATTAGTTTTTAATGTAGTCTTATTCATTTGTTATCCGATAACACTATATTTTAATAAGATAACTTTAAAAAAATTTTAGAAACATATGGGATCCAAATCCCTTCCCATATTTTTCTAGCAACGATAAATTCATCGACAAATCTAATGGTTGAAATAGCGGATAATTATACCAGAGTTTTTCTTTATTTTTACCAAAATCTCGATCAGGCCCGCCTTATATTTTGAATGAATAATTTGATTCTTTTATATTTTTGTCGAAGTACAGTTATATCATCTCTGTCTTAAGTAAAGTCCTCTAAATATGTGTTGTATCATACCTAATAATTCTTGTGTTTGTGGGAGTCAATCCTTGGAGGTAATGGATGGGCTTGTATGGTATGGAAAAACGCATATAAAAAATTTAAATGACTTGTTAGAATGTAGAATACTTGACTAAATTTCGATACAAGGATAATGAAGGACTTAAACGAATGGCTTATATAGATTTTTTAATTGAATATTGGCAAAAACACTGAGGATTTCTAATGCACCTATTACTGAACTAGTTGTGTTTTATAGCTGTAGTTTAATAACTTGAGGAGTACAAAGTATAAAAGCATTAGGTAAAATTAGAACCTTTTTGTAAGAATCACGGGAGGAGGGTGGATAGGGGTAGATGAGTCAAATCAACTCACATGGCATTTGCATTTGACTTCATATTCATTTGAGTTATACTCAAAATCTATCATGCTCAAACGCAAACTCCATTATAATTGATGGATGAGCTCGTAAGTTTAATAGAGTTTAAGTCGAGTTTTATTATAAATAGTAAATTAAGTTTTGAATACTCGTGTTTTTTCTCTTTTTTTTTTTCAATTTAGATGCTTATGCTTTCGTTTTTATCACTTAAGTGATCAGTATAATTATTAAATAGGGAAAAATAACCTCCTTTACGTCTCCGTTAATCTAATACCTACCGGTTAAAAAAATCCTCCTTATTCCTTTGACTGCCAATTTCTCTAAACCATAATCCTATAGCTTAGTCGCTAATCATTCACTTTCTGCTCCTAGACGAAAGCGGTGGTGACCACGAAGTTACCGTGATGGCGTTCGTGGTGGTGATTTGCTGATCGTCTTCGTAAAGGCTATAATTTTTTGCGTCTCAAGTCAATCGTCTACATAATTCCACACCTATAAAATATTGTTATCAAATGAAGATTGAATAACGATGATGCCACGGAATACTTCATCATTATTAATATAAATATATAATAGTGCTGAAAAACATATTGGCTTTATAGGTGAGTCATTTGTTATTTCGCTCTAATAGTTAAATTAGAAATGTATTTTCAATCGATATGCTAAAGGTTAAGTATCATATATGTCAACCTGTTATGATAAATAAAATATGAAAATATAATATATTTGTGTGTTTATGTACATGCCCAATCTGTAGGATAGGTTAAGAGTCACATTCCATTGGGTTAGGCTGAGAATGGTGTGCGCGAAACTACTACTTCCTACGTTAGAGCTCCAAAAACCCTCAACAGCCTTGAAATGATATCCTTCTCCTTCAATCTGGATTAGAAAATACATATATTCTTCTTCCATGGACAGTAATTGTACCGTTTTTTTCCTCCTTTTACTGTCCACAATTTTATGGTTTTTTTTTTTAATTTTATCTCGATTCGAAATAACAAAGATATTATGAAAATGTAAGGAAAGTTTATTTTTCTCTATTTAATAAAACATCAGTCACTTAAGTGTTAAAAGAAAACACAAATATTTAAAGTGAAAAAAAAGGGGAAAATACATATAATGTAATTTACCCTATTATAAATTCAAGTTCTATTTAGCATAAAATTATCTTACTTAGAACTTTTTTTTTTTCAAAATTAAATAAGTTTAATCAAGATTTATCTTGTAGATTTCAAGCACGTCCCATGTTGCACTAGTCAAAGTCAAGCTTTAATATTTGTGCTGAGCTATGATTAGAACTTAGTTTGTATCGCCTCAATTTAATTCATTTATACTCTTAGTCATAGGGTCTAAAGTAGGAAGATAAGAGGCTTGTCAATAATCTTATTTCATATGTATAGGGTTCCAAAATTTGTAACTACAATATAACACATAACTTATTTGAAACTATCATAAAATCTGTACCATTGAAAACCTACGAGCTATAAGATACTCTATGGAACTTGTAACATTTTTATTTATTTCATAATTGTAAAATAATTTTACATGCATTAGTTTCATTTCAAAAAAGCAATTGTGTTATAAGTAATTTTGCTAAAAAAATCTTCATAATGTAATTCCAACATTGATTAAATAAAGAAAAAAAAAAAACCTTTTTAATCCTCAACATTTGAATACTTTCTATTTGAGTTCTAATGCTTTTTTTTTTCTTTAATTTGAATTTAATTGCTTTCAAAAGTTAATAAACTAGGACTTTTTAACATCATTAACTTTTCCATTTGTATATACCTCACACGTGGTGGCACACCATTCGACCATATAATTAATTTAAATAGAAAATATGATTAAATATAATCTAATTCACTAAATTAATAAAAAGGTACATTACATGGACCTCCCTTGTAAACTTTTATAATTGCACGGACATGACTAGTAGCATTCGTAACGCCATGTTGGGTGTCGTGTGTTGGGAGTGAATTACTACGTACATTATTATTCTCTATGACAAGTTCCTTATTATGGACCCTATCATTAAATATATTCTTCAATGTCCAATACACTTTAGTTAGATAACCCATGGTTCTGTGAAATCTATAGAACTTAGGGTCATTCTTCTCATTTGTAGTTGATAAATGTTTTACCTTTGGGAGCTTTATATTCCCATCATGTAACCACTAGTTAAGTAGAACATGTACCTTACCTATTGAGCATGAGAATTGTATAGCTGATGTAGGGTCTTGTGAACTATCATTCCTTGGTTTCTTGTTATCTTTAGGATTTTCTACTCGAGCTAAGCTAATAGATGTTGCTTGTTTCTCGAATCTCTTACCTTCTATCCATTGTTACACAACAGAATTGTTATTTCTTCTCGCAATCTCAATGAGTGAGGAGAAAGAACATAAATTAAGGTTTTGCAGGTAGACGACATACTCAGTAAACATCCCCTAAATGCAAATCTTTACTAATTCTTTTTCATCACACACATCTTGGATGTCTAGGGTGCACTCTTTGAAGCGCTCTATGTAATTTATCAAATATTCCTTCTAGTTTTGTCGCGTTCTTCCCATATTTGTAATCGTGACCCATTTTTAAGTGGAGAAGAATTTCTTTAGGAAGAACTTGCACATAGTTACTCATGAATCAATCAATCCTAAGGAGAGGTTAACATACCAGGTATATGTCTTCTTTGATAACGATTTAGAGAATTCTCTAAGCTTTAAGTCCTCATCAAACCTATAAGAGGCTAGGGTTTCAATAAATTTCAAAAGGTGTTCCTTCACACTTCCTTTTTTGCCATTGAACAGTATGAATTTAGAACTTATATAATCCTTAGGATATGGCTTTACTGTGATGCATTGGTGATATGGGACTTTCAACTATGGTACTCTTATAGACGACCTATCTTGTATTTCTTTCATATAAATGTCTAAGTCTTCCTTTGTTATAAAGGAAGTCTTTAGAACAGAAGTTGTGGATGTATGTAGTGAAGCAGAAGCAAGATTGGGATGAGAAGTAAATCCTCCCAAATTTGGGATGGTAGGATTGGATGAAGGAGTAAGCACTTGTGAAGATGAAAAACCGCTTAAATGAACTCTTATATTCTCCGATGTAGGAATTGGCTGTCGTGCAAGTTCTAGTAAGGGTAGAGGGGGGAGAATGGGTTAGAACATAGCCATAAACTAATTTAAAACCTTAGTGGCTTCCTACATTGTCCTCATTGTTTATATGGGATCTAGAAGAGCCTTAGGCACCAAATGGTCTTAGCTAGTATTCTTAAGCAGTGCGAGTGGATTTTGTTTAGTAAGCTTAACATTAGTGTTGAGCTCTTAGGACATGGTATCAGACGTATCAATTGTTCTCTTTTTGGGAGGTACCATGTCTTTGCAATCACTTTTCCATAATAGAGTTGCTAAAATATAGAAGTAGGGGGTCCGATTGGAGTGGTTATGTATGTGTTGCGTAAGTAGCGTGTTTTATGTAACTTCAAAGAAGTGAAGCGAGATTGTTACCTGAAGAGATGATTATGTGAGAATAAGGTGGAGAGGAGGAATATGCAATCTTAGTATCTCAAATGCACAAACGACAAACAAGACAGCTTTAGGAAACTTTAAGTGTTCACCTTATAGCTTGAGCGAATGAGATTAATTCTTTACCTTAATACTATTTGATCTTAGAGAATAGAGTTTTCACAGTAAAATATTGTTTTTCCAATCTTTCTAAGAGTTCTAAATAATGAGGAAATACTGAGTATTTATAAACTCTTGAGCATGATGATATCCGTTAGATTATATAGGTGATTAACGGATGAGATGGAGCATATTCAATTCATGGTTATCCAGAATAAACTAGCTAATAAGCCTAAGGCTAGTAACCTTCCTTATAAGCGTATGAGCTTGCTTAAAAAAAGTTAGGGGTAGATGAATCGGTCCAATGATTCCTGTTCCAAGCTCATCAAGTCAAATTTCTCTGAATCATCCCAAATATAAACTAGACTTCTTAAACCCTGTTATCTGAGTCAAGGAGTCAAGCTTAAATAAATAATAAGTTTATCCTAATGATTTTCAGTTTTTTACAAAAAGTTAACAATATTAAAAAAAAAAAAATCTAGTTTGTAAACTTGATTTAATGTTGGGGACTCTAGTAGAATGAAGAGGAAAAGTGTTAAGAACTTAAATAAAAAAATAAAATAAAAGTGTGATTAAAAATTGTTTTGAGGTTTTTTTTTTTATTATTATTATTTCATTAAGCTTGTTAGCAAAGTACACAATGATTTTTTTTTTTTTTTTCGGATGGAGGTGGGTGAGTTGGTGGGGGTGTGGAAGTTACCTTGGTGGTTTGCTAATTTTGTTACTTAAATATTTATCATTTACTATAGTCAATTCTATTTAAAAATTCTTTGTTGAGCTGCATGCCATACCTTACGTGCAGAAATAATTAGAGTCTGAAGCCTATGGAATTCAATATATAGGTTCCGGACGAATTGAGATGAGGGCGAGGGATAATGGATCACGCTCCGTGCTTGGTCATGTGAAAGTAATTACTTAAAATTTAAAACCGAATCCATCGTACAGAGTTTAGGACTCATTTTAAAATCCATCTAAGTGTATAGAGTCTTATAAGCTCTAAGTTTTACATACTCCAATCAACACCCATATGTACGAGAAAAGTTTCAATTGTATTTCTACTTCATCCACAAAAATATATTGCATATTAGTAACTTTATTAATATTTATACGCTATTTACCTCTTAATACATTATTATTATTACTATTCATTTGCTATTTATCTTTTAACATGAGAAAATATAAATGATAGTTTTTTAAAAATTATACACTATTATTAATACTTGTATATCATTTATCTAAATACATATATTACATGTAGTATGCAGGAATTGTTTGGAATAAAATGGAGTAGAATGATAAGTAAATTGACAAATCATTTTTTGTATTTAGAAATGTCCCTAGAAGAATAAAATTAAATTAAATACATATATAGCAATAATTGTAAAAGATACTTATAATTAAGTTAAATTTTAAATAAGTAATTTGATTAATAATAATAAATATGAGAGAAATAAAATCGTCCATTTTGGTTTTTCTTTAGAGTCGGAATTATCAATTCCATAAAACCGTGATTTCGGTTTTTAAATAATAAGAAAAGAGAGATTCATAATTTTATTTTGATCTATTCCGATATATTAACCATCATACACTAAGGTATGAATACCATTAATTATATTTTTTTTTCCCCTATTAAGTACGGGTCAATTTACAGTCACTTTCTCAAAGCAAAGTCTCGTTGGCTTCTTTTTTTAATTTTTCACGATCAACGATGGATATGAAAACGTGGCGCTAAAGGAAAAAAAAAAAGATGAATATAAAAACGCTGGTATTTCGTAGTTGTGGAATAGCAAAGAGCCTTATTAATGCGTAACGGTGACATGGCAGCACGAATGGCTAAAATTTAATATTCAGTCACGAATTTAATATTACACAAGTTGCTTCAACTTCTTTCAAGATCTTTGGTGCAGAGGAAGGAAAAAACTAAAAAATTGAAGTATATTTAATTATGATACTCGTGGAACGGATGAGATGGAATTAATAATAATTAATTTTTCATTTATTATATTTAGTTTACGGAATGGATCATAAAAAAATATATAAAACATATCGAATATAAATGTTGAAGCTCAATTTTAAATAGATAAATGAGCTATTTGATAGTACAAATAGAGGATGAATGTTATAAAGTGATGTAGATAGATGATAAATGCTATTAAAGTGATATAAATAGAAGATGATATTATGTGCAAACAAAGATGATTAGAGAATTTATGCTCTATGTATTTAAGGTGCTCTATCATCAAAATCTATCTACTTTATATTGGATCATAACACCATATGTATTTACACCACCTTTATAATGTTTATCCCTTAGTTTAAACACAAAATTTCATCATCTATATGAATTGCTTAAAGGTTTCATTTGCTATTTGATCTTGAATCTAAATATCTATCCTAGTTATATAATTTTTTTAAATAGTAATTGAGAAATAATAGCTATTACTTTCTTTAATTACACTTAAGAGATGACATTAATAATAGATTAGGATATGTGTAAGACAACTGATATACCTTTACTCCAATCCATGGCTTAACTCTTAGGTTAAGATATTATGAATAGATTTAAAAATATGCTGGAAAGATAAAAGGAGTAGCTTGTTGAAGGAATTGCAACTATATAAAATAATTATTCCACTAACTAAACATAGAAATATATATGTATAAAAAGAAATAGTTATTTTATTTCACCTTTATAGAATCAATCATGCTGTTAGTGTATTATGAATCTAACTAATAACTAAGCAAAAGTTAATAAAAATGTTCAATATATCATAATATCCACAATGATAAAACTCGAACAAAGTTAATATCACAACGTTATTGAAAACCATTTTTGAAAACATCAAATTACTACATTTAACTTTAAAACATAGGATGGACTAAGATGAAACTGCCTTCCCAATTTGTTCAAATAAAAGTAGGACAAGGTATTGCTCCATCAGGAGCATTTTTGTGTAATGGAATTGTAAATCCTATAAAATTAATAGTCTGAATTCTAATTTAAGTTCGAGTGTCCTAAACTATATTATAAGTCGATAAACCTAGTAACGATAAAATTTTATGAAATTTAATAAATCAAATATAGTATTGATAATAAAAATCTTATAAATTAATTAAAACCTAAATCGTGTACAAAAATCCTAAATCCGATCTATGCATAATTATCTGAAATTGAACCCGAACTTAATCAAAACCTTAAAACTATAGCTTTAAGTTTATAAAATAATTAAATATCACCCAATGGTGATATAATCGTAATCGATTACAATTATCGACTAAATCGCGTAATCGTGTAAAAATTTTAACGAAAACATTAAAATAATTCGTAAAAATTATAATTGTAGCAGATACCAATTAAATTAATAAATTTTCAAAAAATTCTAAAATTAATTTATAAATATTATTTTTACTATTTTTATGTTTAGAAAAATTACATATAATTATTTTTTTATTTTCCTTTTTCTTCTTTTCTTTCTTTCCTTCTAATTTTTTTCTTATGCCACGTTCCAAATCTAGAAAATATGAGCATCCCACGTGATTTTTTCTTTTCTTTCCGAGTGTTAACTTTAAATCAAGTACAATGATGGAATTGTCTTATCCTCATTAATGTATAAGATTTGATCTTTTTTTTTTAGAAATTACCTTGTTTTTATTTCTTATTCTTTTCACCGCTTTGCTTCACATCTGGAAACAACAACCTACAAGATAGAAAAAAGAAAGAAAAATCAAAGACAAATACACATACACACACCCAAACTGGACAAAGGAAAAAACAAAAACCAAGAGGAAAAAGAGGAGGAAGAAGAAGAAGAAAATTAAGGAAATTTAACAATTACATTATTAAAATATTTAGATAAGTTAATTATTTATTTTGTACATATATGCATTCTGTATTATGTATATACTAAGTATTTTGTTTATCTATTTCATTACATGTACATATATGTATGTAAGAATAGATAAATATGTGTATTATGTATCTCCTTCATTTGTGTATATACATATGTATTTGGTATTTATCTTTATTTATGTATATACTTATGTATTTAGGAGTGGATATATACAATATATGTATATAAACATAAATAGTAGTACATATAGTATGTATATATATATATATATATTTTACACATGTATTCTTGTACATATGTATGTGTACGTACTATATATGTATGCCTAATTAGTATTTTGTATATGATATATGTAGATATACACGTATAATATATGTAAGTATACTAAATATTTCCTTTATATACATGTATATATATTTAGTATTTTACTCAATTAATTATGTATATATGTATAAATTTATATAAGTGTATATGTATATAGTATTTGTTTTAGTATGTAATATATATATACATGTATTATACAATTTCGTATATATATATATATATGTGTACATATGTATATACCTATTTCGTATTTTCCATCTATATACATATATATATGTGTATGTGTGTGTGTATGTATGGGTATAATAATAAGTATACCTATATATATATTTATACTTAGTATGTTTAAATTATAAAATTTATGTATATATATGTACTCATTAATTTTAATAAAGTGCATACATGTATATGTATAATATATGTACATAGACTTAATAATTTCTAAGCATACGGAATTTTTATATGTAATTATGTACATATATGTATTGACGTGAATATATATATATACATATTATTAATAATATTTGTATTTTAGTATTTATATACATATATAGTACGACCGTATATATACGTAAGTATGTAAAGTATAAATAAGTGTATAATATACTTGTACATAATATATAAATAAGGATAGAATAAATTAATACATAATGTATAGTATACGTATAAATGTACGTATATAAATAGTAACACATGCGTAAAAATACGAATATAATTAAATAGTATATACAATACACAATAATATTAATTTGATAAACAAAGTAAGTTAATAAATATTTATATATATAATAGTACCATAAATTAGGAAAAAGAATTAATAATTAAGTAAATTAGAAAAATTAATAAAATATAATAATAAGTATTTATATATATATAATATTGTCAAATATAAGAAAATAATAAATTTTGCGATATTTTTATATCATAGTCTAAATTGCGAATCACAACGTCCAAAACGGAACTTGTTACAAGAAAATACGCTAAAAAATGATTAAAATGGATTATAAGTTCATAACGATTCGAGCTATATTGAAAAAGTTATACGCGATTTAATAAAAAACTCAAATCGATAATTTCACGTAATTAAGTTAAGTAAATAATATGAATTACAATACTAGTTTAGCTTTAAATTCCTAAACTTACTATTTTCTATATTCCTCATTCTCATGTGATCTTGACTTTAATCTTCAGCTGCCATCGGACTATTATGACCCCTAAGTCGATCATGACTGAGTGAGTTTTTTCTAATAATTCCATACTTACTTGTGTTTGTAATTAATGAATATAAATTATGATTAATAATTGAATGTTGTATAGGGTTGGGTTATACTTGTGTATGATAACTGTCTGTTGCTAATGAATTTATTTTAAAGTATAATAACTTATTGATTATTGCATAGTAGATAGGAACTGATTATTTGTGACCTTGTTAACCACTAAATAATAAGATCTAATTCTACTCGACTTGAAAGAACTAACTCGGAATACACATAATCATATACCACATAACTAATTCCGACCGTCACATCATATGGAGGTAACAAGAGGCCATACTTGGGTTGATTATTTGTTGTTATAAATTTTGTATGGTGCATACGTGTGATATGATCTTACCTTGACCCGTGGGATCACTAGGCGTTAGATGCGCCAACTGTCTAACTAAGGATCGAGTCCAGAAGCCTCCGTTTAAGGGTAAGTGAGGACTGTGTGAACCAACTTACAATCATACGTAAAACTTGATTTTGATTAAAATTGAGAATGGATATACCATTGCATTTTAAATATGAAATACGGAGTTTCGTTATGAGATAAATTCTAGTATGATACCTAGATCTGATTGTGCCGATATATCTCCAATCTTGACTTTAGAGGGCGTTAAATCTGAGTTGCACGTAGTACCTAGTCACCGGCATATATTTGTTTGGCATACTGATTGACTTACATCATTTGATTGCATTTAATTGATGTATAACTTGATTACTGTATAGTTGAGGGGATTATCTCACTAAACTAGTTAGTTTATACCTTTATAGTTTACTTTCGCAGGCTGAGTTGTTCGTGGAGTTGGGCCGCCGCATGCTCAAAGTTAGTTATACATTAGAGAGTTGATGTGAGAATAATATGTGATTGGAGTGTACCTATGATAGTGTATTTAGATTATGAATCTTATTATGTAATGAAATGATATCAGTTTCAATTAAGAAGTATTATAGACTTCTTATCTGTAAATTTATATATAAATAGATTATGTTTTATATTTTTTTAGCTTGTTATTATTATCATGAAATGATATTGCTTATACTTGCGCAACTCTTGATTGTTAATTATAGCCGTATACTTGCGTAACTCTTGATTGTTAATTATAGCCGTAGCCGTAGCCATAGCCGTAGCCGTAGCAGTAGCCTTATGTATCATATAAAGGGCAATCGATTGTAAGGGAAATTAATCTACAGTTCTTTGTACGGTATACGACATATGACATATGGTAACTGCCACGACTAGCTCCATCGGATCGTCACAGAAACTTAGTTTATATTAATGATATTGCTACCTTATTTACCAAAAAAAAAACTTTAAAACATAGAAAAGAAAGGGATAAAACTAGAAAGCTAGATCTTGCACTCCAACATTATGCATATTAAAAAATAAGTATGTCATGGAAAAAGAAAAAAAAAAGGTAGGATTTGTTATACCTGACCAATTGTAAATAATTTTGATAAAGAAAGTGTAAATATGTGATCCTTTGTACACTTTTGTGTTACATTGCTTTGGGCAGAGCATTGGCTCAAGGCATTGCAGGGATTCCTCGTATAATAGATTTGTATGGTCTTTGAAGACCTATTTTACAATTTAAACCTTAAATCTAAGTAATGTTGTTAAACTCAGGTTGAGCTTTATGGTTGAACGTAGTTCGATCTAGATTACACTCTAATTTAACTCTCAGTCAAATTCGATTCTCTCTTTAATCCTTAATCTTTTCATATATGTGACTTAACTACTTGAATCAAACCTGACAACATTGATCTTAATTGAATGCATCACTAAAGAGACATAAGCATATCTAGCTATGGGCATTAGAAATGTTAGACCTGTGCTTTCACCACAAATTACCATGTCATGTCCTTCCCTTAGACCAAACCAATCGGTCCTAGGTAGGTTCAAATGGACGGCAAAATATAAGTAGCTCCCAAAGTTGCTATAGTTAGGCAGTCATGAATTTGAATGTAGTTTGGAGCCTTATTCACCTCCATATTCACTGGGAATGCAATCAAGCGGTTCACTAGGTACCTATTCCATCCATCTAGTAAAACCTTATAAGATGTTATTCTATAGGTTTTTTTATCTGTTATTAGACATGATTTAAAACTCTATATAGTGTAGGATTGAAATTTTGGGATTATTAAAAAATCTAAGGAAAAACCTGATATGATATAAATAATAAAATTAAGAATATTATATGCCCTCGACCTCTGTAAGCCTTAGCCTTAGCCTTAATATATGCATATCGAGCAATTGTTTTACATATGACAATGTCATTATTTCATTAATTTTATCTTACATATTTTATAAAAAAGATTAACAAGTATATTTGGTATTTGTTTATAAAAATCCTTTGAAATACATGCATACAACAATTTAAAAACTCAAAAGCAAAATAAAATATTTATGTAATTGGAGCAAGATGAGTTAGGTATTGAGCCCATGTCCATAATGATCTTATAGGATGGGTGTCTTTAATGGAAAAATCTATAAAGTTTTTATAGGGTTTTAAGATATACTGAACTCTATAAAGGTAGATTTAACTTTTATAATACCCATCTCTAAGTTACCTGAGTTGCATCCTTAATTATTCACATATGTGTACATGCCAAAAGAAATCATTGATTCATGAAATTGAAGACAACAAACTCTCCATAAATATTGTATCTCTCATTTACAATCTTTTATACAAATATACATTTATGGGATTGTGTTGCACAACTCTTCTCATAAAATTTGTAAATATTTTTTCCCTTCTCTTAAGAAATGTATCATTTGTTAATATTTTTCATGTATTATTAAATTTTATAGGTATTTTATAACATAGATCGTGCAATAGACATCAGGAATCTCCATCCGTGTTGCTATTTGCATCGTCCTTCTTAAAAACCTCATATGTTGAAATAGATGATTAATGTGAAGCAAAACATAGAGGTTAAGGATTCATGGAAGAAAGGAATGGAGATAACTTCAATAAAACATAGATTTCACATTCAGTGCTGTGCGGTACGTGTAAAGTTGTGGTGCAATGTAGTTGTAGCACTTCCTTGCATCGGTTAAGTGTAAGAACTCATCATCCCCATCTTCCCTAAAAATTCTTTAACTCCCTAAACCGCTCAAAGTCAAATACTTTCTTAAACATCTATATCAATTAAAAAAGACATAACCGATGTCAAAATTCATGAAAGTTTCTAAAGTGAAGCAGGTTTTATGGTAGAAAAATTTTTGTAGAAGATGAATACACTGAATATTGGTAATGCCACAAAAAAAAGATAGTAATACTGACTATAAATATATTTAGCTACGACTATTTTACATGCATAATATGTTACAGTGTTGATACTGAAATTAAGGTAACATCCAAGTTAATTTTGCCTTCATCTTTGTCGGATTCTCAGACTTTACATTCAGCTTGATGCCAATCACCTATTCAACAATTTAGGATTTCAAGCATGATGAGATAATAGTTTCGTTAATTTCATATGCAGGTACAATGCTGCTATAGGGCACATTAATGTTACCTGATTACAATATAAGTTATAGAAGTACTCATAGATTTTTATAATTTGTGAGAAATATTTACATTGCAACAATTTTTATGTTTTAGTTACTGTTTTGTTTTTACTTTCCAATTGCTTCATGTATGGGTAGTACTACTGTCTTGTTTATTTCGGATGTTGTATTTGCTTATAAACGGAATAATGCTCTTGTGCACGTGCTTTTCTCTATACGAATAACGAAATTGTATGTTCTTTGAATTGATGAGAGAATACTGAAGAATCTTTCGGTTTGTATTAATTCATGGATTTTCATATATGATAAGTTGAAACTTTAAAAATATCATCATAACAAAAAAATTAAAAAAAAAACCCTCCAGAGCAACTTCCAAAAGTTTGGGAACATTAGTTTAAAATTATCTAAACGGTTAAATCTATATAACCGATATGAATCAGTTCTAAAAAAGCCAAGAATATTTGAAGAAAAATAAGATAAAAACCCATTGATTGGATTGGAATGGCTCCTCTACTCACGTCTAGGCGTACTACATTGGATCTAATGTATAGTAAAACCACCGTAGACATGACTAATCGATCATATAGGATCCATCGGAATCGAGGATCCATCTAAGGGGTTGAATGCTTGGGTTGCTACAACTTCAATCATACATATTGATCGCACGACTTGTAGTGTATAGGTGCAGTTACAAATTACAAGCTCAGCTCCCACGATTACATCGAAGAAATACCCCCAGTTTCCTTAGATTAACGTGAATATAAAGAAAATGTCCTTTTAAGGGGGATCAGAATCCCAAAACAAGTGATAGCATTGGAGGTCGTGATCTACTGTATATATGTCCTTATGGTCAAACTCAAAGGCAACTAAAGTACTTATAATTATAAAGAAAGTAAGAGGTGGTTTAAGTTAAGGTCAAGAGAAACGAAGCATTCCAAGAGCATTAAGCATGCCATAAAATACTCTTCCTTGTAGCCATAACTAGACAAAATTAATTTAGAGCTCATCACATTCTCGTTCTAGGAAAAATAGAAAAACACTGTTGAAACTGCTTCGAATTCCTTGATTTGTTCTGTTTATACAATATTATAAAAGCCGCAGTTGTCTTTTATCAACCGTGGTTAACTAATTTTGGAGTTGGTAATTTACAAATTCAAGGAGAGATGCAAACAAGGGTCGGTAGTTTTTTATACGGCGCGATAACATCAACATAAAGTACGACTTAGCAATATAATTGAAGAGAAAATATAAAAGTAACATGACATATAAATTAATACGATTATATTGTAAACTAATTATTTATGATTTCTATTTAATTTTTTTTATGTAATTTTGGTCATAATACAAATTTTATAATAAATAAAGACACAAATAAAACCTTTTAATACAAATTATCACCCCTATAAATAGCTAACGAGGTGTAGCTAACTAACTTGAACTTGCTAAAACAAAGGGAACTGTTGATTTGGGGACATACGGATATATGTATATATTAGCTTCTCTTCTCTATTTACACAATAATCAACTACAAACATGATTAAAGAGAAAACATGAAAGTAAAATGACATTCAATACGAAATATACGAATAAGTATAATTACTTTGTAAACTAATTATTTATGACCTCCATTTAATTTTTATACAATTTTGGCATTAACACAAATTTTACATGAAATAATAGCTAATCAGTTGTTGCTAAGGAGCTTGAATTTGGTAAAACAAAGGGAAACTATTAATTTTGGGATATATACATATTAGCTTATCTTCTATCGTTACAATAATGAATAATAAGTTTAGTTATCTATTATATTAAAGAAAAAAAATCCCTTTTTAACTATCTTAACTAATAATTATTAAATATTTTTTCATGGCAGTTAAAAAAAAAAATTCAAACCCATCCCACTACCAATTTCCACCATCACTTAAACCATTTTCCCCACATACAAATTAAACACACTACACATCCATAATAGATATATCCCATTATTCATATAGCTATATTTTTAACTTATAGCCACGTAGAAATTTAAATTCACGACATATCTATAATAAAGAATCCATTCCATTATATATCCATATTTTTAACTTCCGATATATTATTTTTATACCATAAATATTATTTGCTATTCATGTAAATAATAGTGCATTATTCATTTATCATGGATATTATTTACTATTCGCCACCTTCAATATTATTATTCGCTATTCTTTTATTTATTTATTTTTTCTTTCTTTCTTTTCATAGATTTAATTTTTTAGGTTTTTTTTTTTTTAATGTCACTTACCGCTGGTGCACTGGCCGGTAGTAGTTAATTAAGTGGCTTGCACGTATTATTCGTCCAATTTGACAAGGTGTAGCATCGGAAACCGGTATAACGAGGAAAAATTATTTTCCTCAAATCCGCCAACTATGATATAGATTTTGCATTCTAGGAACACTCTTCCATAAAGGGAGCATGCGGTGCCTGATATTTTGTGGATATATAGCATACAAATGTCCTACATGCCAATAAAAGTGTTTGATTCATTTAATTTAAATGTTAAACACCTATAATACATTTCTGGCTCAAGGGAATTTTAAATTTTCATATTACATACTTTATATATATATATATATATATATATATGGATAATATATATATTAAGAACTAGGCACGTGTAATTATAAGTTTTGTTTTGATGCTTGTTTTTGGTACTCTTGAATTTCAATTTTCGTAAACGTCGATGCTGTTACTTTATGAAGTTGATAAGTGATTTTACCTTGTAAAATTGAAGATGCAATATTTATTTCGATATTAACAACGCCAAGTTATATGTATTTCTCATTCCTAACTATGTCTGTAACTATTTATAAAAATCGACATATTTCATCTTCTAACAATGTACCAACATCCATATCCATGCATAGTAATTAAAAGAGAAAATACAAAGGAAATGAAATCATGGTATATCTATTAACATTGAACCTATCAGGAAATTGGAAGTAAACGATCTATGTATGAACACAAAATGAACCAACAATTCAAGCATAAAAGCCTCCTAGTGAAGAAATCTCCCGAGTGTCCTTTAAGCTAAGGGTGTGGATTAGATCTTGATAGGTATGTACGTATTGTGTCATTGCATCTTTCCCCTAACAATCGTTTTCTAGGACTTTTGGAATAAGGATTTGAATATGATCCTGACAGACACATCCAATATCTTTTCCTTTCATTAGCATCCAAAACCCACATGTTTTGACCTAAGCCCAGGCTCATCCTAGGTTTATTAAAACCTTTGTAGAAAAAGAGGAACATAATCTAACATTAAAAAAGAAAATAAAGTTCCCCTCTTCCCAAACCGAATTTAAAAACCATACGTAGCTCCAATGCTATATAAAGACACCAACTTATGACACACCTGAATCATATTAAAACAAGCCTTGTGCAACATAAAATCTCCATACGCTTCACCCTCACTTTCCTTACAAATTTAGCACATGAAAATGGCAAGAACAAGTGTATCTTTCAGCCTACATGCAACTATTTCTCTTCTCGTTTTCTTGGGCTTTGTTAATATTCACAAAAGTGCCGAAGCTAGGCCATTGAAGAGCATAAACTTACGTCATTATTTATTAACCTCAAGTCATCATGTCGTATCAGATCATGTCACGAGCTTGAAGAACTCGAGGAAGGAGATGGAGGACTTGACATTCAAAAGCTTCCATCCTCCTAAGAACGTCGTTGAGCATTCTGGGCCTAGCCCAAGAGGGCCTGGTCACAAGTTCTTGGGTGCCCAAGTTTTTGGATGGGACAAGAGATCAGGCCCAAGCCCTGGGGTTGGGCATTAGTTGTCAGTGTTTGCTTAGCACCATATTCTAATTCTGTTTTTTTTTTTTTTGACATAATGCTGTTTTACTTTGGTTTTCTTGACCTATTTATTGTCTGTCATAGCTTTAGCTTTAGTTGTTCTTGATTTCTACACAGCCATCGGGGGCTTGTTCTGTAGTTACCTAATTGACGTGCGTGGGACACTTTAGATGTGTGATATTACTTGTAATTAGCACCTTGGTACACACGCATTAATACAAATAATGTTATGATTGATGGTTTGAAGTTCTTAACTACATCATTAGAAAAAAGGTTATACATGTTTTCAATATGCATTGTCTTTAGTTCGCAAAAAATGCTTTTTTAACTTTTTTTTTCTACTCTTGCAAAAATTAGTATAGTCAAAATTTTTTATTATCAAATATTATATTAATAATCTCAAGAGATTGTTGATACTAGTAATTTTTAGCGATAAGTGTTGAGAGAAGATGATGGCAATGATCAACCCGTAAAGACAGTGAATAGCAACCCAAAGGCACGTGAAAGATGAAAATAATTTTCTTGTAATATTATTTTCCTTATTTTACACTCATATCTTTCATGATAGTTAGCCACCATTACTTAGCCATCAAAGTAACCCCAATATTACTTCATGCTAAAACCCATTAGTAGTAATTATTTGAAGATTTTAAATTTTGTGAGTATTATATATATTGAAAAACGTTTCCCTTAGACAGTGTACTCAATGAGCGAATTTCATAAATGTAGTAAATACGTCTAACATATTACATTTACATCTAGTGGACTATATCCATTTACACGTATCAGGTTCCTGTATCTAGACCTAAGTGTAGGATTGAATCGGTTTTGAACCACCGGTTCATAGGTAGATGCAAGAATAAATCAAGCCGGTTTGTTGGCCCTTGAATAAGTAGAGAAGTTTTTGTTTTTTTTTAATTTCATTTAATCTTATTCCTACATTTACATAAATTATTCTAAATAATTTCTTGCCCACTCCAGTTTTTTATTTTTTTTCCCAAAATGATTATAGCACTTTATATTGTACAAATGAAAGTGAGAGAAGTTACAATTTTATTCCATTTTTAAATAATTAATTTGAACAGTGTGAACGTGATGTTACTTCAATATTAAAATTTTAAGTAGGGTTAAGTAAAGTGAGAAAAGTTAACATGTGCAACAGAGGAGAATTTCTCATTTGAATCTCAAAATATAATGTTAATATGGGAAAAAAAATTATAACGTAACTATTAACTATAATTTGTGATAGTATATTATAAAATATTATTTCTTATATTAGAGTACACTTGTTGAGCAAAAATAAAATTTACATTGTTATACATAATGGTATAGGAAGGCCTTTTCACAATTTACACTCGGAGAAATTAGATGTAGGGGGGAAAAAGTTTTTTTATTGATTTCATGATCGCTTGGAAGGTGTCTACATATTCATTAGTCGGAATCAAATCGCTATAATTTAGTATGACTTTTCATTAAACCATTAATGTGTTGATCAATTTTAAATTAGATAAAAAACGTCAAGTATACATGATTATCCATTTATATTTTTCAAAGCAAAATAACTTTTCGTTAGTGGTATTTTGAAAAGCTTAAGATTGAATTATTAATTTTCAAAAAACCATATTGTTTACTTTATATTTTAGGTATTTGCAAAAACCATTTTTATTAGGTGATAAAATGTTTTTGAATGACCAAAGAGAGAGACTGAGAGAGAGAAGAATTGTTAGTACTTAGTAGGTGTTACCTTATGTTGGTGCTATATGCATGGGAGTGCATGGGAGTAGAGTCAATGCTCGAGCTTAGGCTTTCATCTAATCTAAGTCAATTATTGAAGTATTCATCTTCTTCGTTCGATGTACTGCATGATTCTTGTTGTTTGCAGGCCACCTTACCTTGTACTAATCTTTTGTACAAGTATGTGTCTCCATGCTAACGATGGAAAGGGAGGCTCTCCGATCATTGATCTCCTCGATAGCAATACTTTCAAAGAACTCGAAGTTCATATTTATGTAATGTTAACTCTAATTAGCCCTCTTAGACTATTGCCACTTCAATTTTTATGCTAGCAACTACTTGCCTACAAATGAGTAACGATGTTCTGTGGGTGGATGACGATGAAGAGATTGATGATTGGTCACCATATTCATATTGGTAGGGCATGAAAAGCTCCTTTAGGTCAATTGTCACTACTAAAACCTCCAACTATTCTTCCGAGATGTATATATTTTGCGAATCCACTAAAGAATCAACAAAATTGTAATATGTTTTCAAATACATTTGTAGCAATTTTTACAATGAGGATCTAAAATAGTTACTATAAAATAAATACAAAGAATTTCTTTATAATAAGATAATTACTTTAATGCCATAAGCATGTAGTTGTGTAAGTTAAGGTCCTTACATGCCTTAAGTAGTATGCCAAAAATGTTAACCGCTGGCATCATGAATAGATGGACATTGGGCATGTATACTTTAAGAACCTTCAACAACTAGACACATGTACACCAGTTGTTAGGATGAATTTCAAGCTCATGTAAGTTGTATATCACAAAAGTATATAGTAGTTCGTTGTATGGAATGATACTATGCAACAACTCGTATAGTCAGTTTCAACAGTATTACACATCCATTTTAAATTTTTAAGGTCTCTTCTTGTCTTCCATGTAGAAGTTTCTCTACTTCTTGTATAAAGATGGCCTTTTTGTTATTATCTTTATTACGTTTTTTATTGGGACTATCTTGTCTTGCAAAACTATAATATCATCCTTAACATATAAGTTAAGAATATGACATGTACAACGTATATAAAATAATATTGCCTCCCTTCCCCCTGAGTGTCAATTAACCAAGATTTTGCAAATCCACTATAGAGATGTTAATCGTAGTTGCATTATCAAATCTAATAGGAAAAATTTTCTTGGCTAAGCTATATTAGTTTAGAATTATGGCAATAATCTTATAAATGTTTTGCAATATATAGTGGTCATTAAACACCCTTAATACCAACAATCTTTTACTTAATTTCCAATTATCCTCGATCCAGTAAACAGTTATACCCATGTATGAATTGTTAAGGAAAGAATATATCGTCAGTACATAAGGACACTAATGTATCGAGTGAAGTAAACTTACTTGTGAACTCCCGGTTACCTTTGTAGTAAAGCTTTTGCATGGTTCAACTCAATGTGTTGCGACTTACCTAGCGCACAATGAGGTCGAATGTCTCTTATTCATATAGGCTCTGCGATTATGATGTACCACGTTGAAGGATAGGTACATGATTATGAGATTCTATGCAAGATTATATTTATATTTCTCCTGATCGTACCTCATCAACACTTGTTAAGACGAGCCACTACTCCATGTGATTTATTGTTCAATCTTATCTGTCCTGGCCTCCCCGAGGTGCTTCAATCACAAGCGCCTGTCAAGAGTACTGTACCCATCGTCTATCTTCTAACCATAGCTCATGTTGCAATAGTTACAATACGCCCGTGAGCTACTTCATTCATGTGCACCTTTACGAAAATGTGTAGTGAAAACATTAGATTTACAAGGTCTAAGAGACTTACTTGAGCCCGAAGGCCTCGAACCGCCAAATGGCTGCTGACCTATATATTGCCCTTCAGTCTCGGGAATCATTTCAATCTCTTCCTCCTCATCCTCAAATATGGTTACAAGATAACTCATATGTAGAGATTCAAATCCAAAAGGTGATATAAGGTAACTCATGCACATAGGTTCAAATCACGAAGGTAGTCTACCTCGATAACTCATATGCGAAGGTTCAAATCTAGGAAGTGGTATACCTTGGTAGTTGATGTTTCTCATCACCATGTATGCCCTTTCCTCGTTGCAATCATACTTATGCTCGTGTTCGTGTTCGTGCTCATGCTCTAGATATGCTGGAACGTCCTCAAATTGCTGTAATGTGGATGACATACCCATTTCTGTAGCCTTCACCTTATCTTTCCCACTTGATGAGGAATTGTGCTTCTTTCCAAAAAAATATATAGTGGAAGAATCAATCTATAAAGATAATTTGATTTTTGTAACAAGGGGAAGAAAGATTTACAATTTATGGAAAAAAAATGTCGATGCAGAAGAAAATAGGTTTTATTTTTCAAACAACGGAATTGTAGTGAGAAAAATGAAATATAATATAACAAACTAGAATACTAAAACAACAAACATCTGTCTTAAAGAATGAACACAAATTTTGAATTGTGAATGCAAATAAAGCATTTGAATATTTTGGTGAAGGAGAGTTCACTCATTTGCATGCCAATTTATGTCCAACATTTGTACGCAAGTAACATTTCAAATTTGAATCATTTTGTGAAATCAAAGTTTGACTCTGAAATTAGCTCACATGCCAAAATAATTTTTCAGCGCAAAATGCACTGAAGCACTGTCTCTTGACCATCCACTAACTTGTACGTCTTTCACACTCTCATAATTCATGTATGCATGATTATTTTACACTCTACATTGTCCATTACTCATCTGTCCAATTCAGTCTCCATGTGAAATTTGAAAATGCATAGCATAGTATGTATGTAAGTAGGGAATAGTAATGAAATAGGACAAAAGGAAGACAATAATGTAAGTAGGGAAAGGAAAGAGAATAATGCATGGAGAAAGGGACATAGAAAAATGGGGAAAGATAGATGATGAGTTGATGTTTTGGTTGTTTTTGTCTTTTTTTTTATTCTATTTTTAATAATTGAAGCAAATTCACTCATGTCGGTTAGACAAGCTGAACTACTGGTTCATAAACTCGCCAAGTTAGCGAGTCCACCAAGCTAAACCTCCTGGGCCCTTAAGCCTTAACGTTCATAGGTTGATTTAAGCTCACCCAACCTTAGGCCAATTCATGGTTCAAAACGAGTGCTTACACAAGTCTATTTATATCTATAAAATGGTAAGAAGATAGTGTAAAAGGATAAACTTTAAGGGATCAAAACAAAACTTTGATGAAAAAGAAAAGTGATGAGCAAGTTTTTTTTTTTTTTTTTTTTTGGAAAAGGAATTTGATAAAAACAAAATGGCATTTAGCATTTTTTAATTTTAAATTACTTTGTCAAAGTCTCCTTTAGTTGCTTTTATATAAAAGAAAGGCTTTGTTTAGATGTAAAAGGAGAAAACATTTGAATGGAGTTACAACCAAGTGGAACATCATTTTAAATTACTTCGCTTTAGGATTTTTTCGTAAGGATATTTTTTTTAATGCCTTATTAGGCCAATTAGATAGGTCGGGCAAAGGGATCAAGAAACTTTTTGTGGGACTTCTTTCAAATGGGCCCTCATAGCATCTAAACTAAATCAATCGAAAGGACTTATAGAGCCTTATGTAGGACTTTGTTCAAGTGGAACATCAAGCCATTATATAAAATCTTAGATTTAGGACACCACAAATCGCTACATGTTCCTAACTCTAGTGATATGTCATGTTCTACATTCCATTGGAAAAGTCTTCAAAATTCATGAAACATCATCCACTAGCTTTAACAAAAACTAAAACTCTAAGAAAGTATATAAAACCTTACTAAATACACCATAAAGATAACAATGAGATCAACTCTGTTGACTCTCTCTCAAACAACATTATTACAAAGGAAAAACCTATAAGATAGTTTCAACAAAACCATTGCTAAATCGAAACCAAAAGTTCAAAAACGTTCTCAATCCAACACTCTCTACTATCCCTAATACCGTTGATCATCATCAGAAATAATAATAATCTCCATTGCTATCATTTTGATAATAGTAACAATTCCCTTATTCATATAATATGCATATTCCTCATATTAACTTGCATCCACGAAAAAGATAAAAAGGTGAGCTAAATCTTAATACATAACATTAACCACATGCTAACGCCAGATGCAACAAATGAACATGCATTTAATGCAAAACAGATAATCACACAACCATTTAAGTATCTTTTTATTTAAGCCAATTAATCAAGCATAAGGGAACTTAGGACCCATGCACACCATAAATAAGATATCCTAAGCTTTAGAAACTTCTACCTCGAGGGCTCATCTAATCAGTATAGGGATCTACCACTACAGGTCCCATGGACAAACCAAAAACAAGTAGTAAATAATGATTTTAAAGCCGAATATTCATTTAGTTGCTTTTAAATTTACTAGCCTAACAATCACAATCAACACCCATGTGTCATGTACTTGGGAAGAGTTGATTCAAACTGTCCCACAACTATCACTAAAAGATTAATCTGTAAAGAATAGAAGAATAGAATATCTTATTAACATTATAAAACTCTCTATAGGTTCACTAAGTTAGTAATGTAAGGTTTTTACGTTGAAAGCAACTAAAGTAGAGAAGAAATTGAAGGGAAAGATGTCCATATCGTTTATGGGTTAGAGTATGACCATATTCTTGAACATGTTTCTCCTTAAACTTAAAGCAACAAGATCATAAGGCAAAGCACAACCATGTCTCTTGGCCATAATCATCTCTAAACATCACACTCTCACATCATGGGCAAGATCATGCCCATGATCTTGACCATGAACCTCCCTTATTCAAATTCTTCTCTAAGGCATGCTTATACTTTAACTCTTAACTCATTTGTAAGCTTCATGGTTAGAAGCAAGGTCATGTTTCTTGACCATGAATTACTTACTTCGATAATTCTTCTCCTTTTTCATCTAATTCTAACATCATCACCATAATTTTGATTCCTTGATTCATCATAACTCAATTATTTTCAAGAAATCGCAATCCTTCTTCCATTAAATATCAAAACCATCCCAAAACATATTTAAATCAAGATTCATCATGAAAAAGATAGAATTGCATCGTGAGGGTTACTTTACTTGAATTATGATGGTCTAGAGCGATCTTTCGTGTTTCTCAACCACTTCAATGCACCCCCTTCAAACATAAATATAAGTACTTTATATTCGATTGTAAATACTCCTAATCAACATCGTTAGGAGCTTACCAATGAGAACCTCCTAGAGTTACGAATTTCTCGTGTCTTTACACTTGAAAGACGTCTGTTCCTGCCAAACCATTAAGAAAACCATGGAATTACTACAAAACTCTTATTCTTACCTTGAGAGTTTGCAGGGTTTTGTGTGGAGGAGTCAGGGGCCATATACAAAGGAAACTTTGTAAAGGGGCAGGAAAAAGAATAGAAAGATTTTATGCACTAGTGGACCTAGGATTTTGTGCATTTCCCTGAATACCTTTCGTTAAATATCTAAGACCTTATTACCTTGGTTAATGATGTAATCCTCCTTTTTTATATTATAACTTTATATTATTCTTTTGGTATTATTTTTCCTGGGTGTTACACATTTGGACGAGCAAAAGAGTCCTTAAAACAAATCCAGGGACTCCATTTGACTGGCCGTTCAAGGTATTCAATGAAGTGTCAAGTTTGCAAAGGGTATTTATACAGAGCAAGCAGGCATTTAATCGGGTTAATAAAAACATGTTGATTGTACTTTTCTGATTTGCATTTAGTGAAGCACATGGTAGCTCCGATGGGAATTTTTCTAGGATAAACCCATAAATACTCCACAATAGCATTCATTTTGATACAAGTGCAACTGTGTCATATTTATTCCTTTTATTCTTTTGTTCTCTAATAAATCATAAATACTAGAGTTATGATTTTTTAGTTTGCTAATAACTCTACATGTAGTGATTGAGAACCATCCCGTGAGATCAATAAAATTTGTGTGAAGTTCTCTTAAAAGGTAATGGTGATACTGGAGAATAGAATTAGATAGGTGGAGCCATACTTTTAAATCAATCATTTATTTTCTTCTCTCTCTATCTCTTTTACGTACCGTATTTGTTCACAATTTATTTTTTATTTTATTAATGTTCGGTAAAATCCATTAAAACCCAATTTACTCTCCTAGATTGCCTAGTTAATAGTTCAAGTCAACGCTTCTTGAGCTACCTATCTAATTCACACGAAAATAATATTTAGCAAATTAAGGTGCAGTCTTTGGAGCTCATTAGTATAATTTAGGAAAAGAATGTAAGTAGACAAGGGATCTACCTATTTTAGTAAGATCTTATCTTAAAATTCTACCATATTAAAAAACAGTTCCATATATGAGTCCAATTTTAATATTTATAGATTCATGATTCGGGCTTGTATTTATGTAACATTTTCTTTGTTTTTTTTTTTTTTTAACCTTTGTATTTATGTTTTTTTACCTTGATAGAAGTCACTCTAGTCTCCAGTAGTAAATCAAATTTCGACAAGAGGAATGAGACTCCACTAGATATTGAACTATTCTAAAGAAGCTTTTTAAGAAATTATTATACGCACAAACCTTCTTAAGTCGAATTATCAGAAATTCTGAACTAAAAAATCATGTTTCTTTTAATGTTTCCTTTCTTTAAGGAAACATGTGATTCATATGTAGTAGGCTATAAAACAGAACATTCAAAACACTATGCAGTGCAGGGTAGAAAAAGAAAAAAAAAAAAAAACTATTATATCTGCAGTTCATTTTTTCGATCGAATAATATAATAAATGTACAAAATTATGTACCAGACAATATATATGTGAGTATGTACTTATGAATGTATATATGTATTTGTGTGCATATATTTTACAATATATATATACACACACACACATATTTGATTACTTTTGAGGTATCAAATATATGTTACTAATAATTAGGCCTAAAATATTTATCATGTCACGGACCTGTTTTTTGAGTGCCCATTATGATGATGTTTTAAATTTTTATCTCTAACATTTCCTCGTGTCATGTGGCATGTTGTCGATGCATGGTAAAATATTTATTATTATCATATACGATATGATATCATATATAAAAGTGTCTTAGAGTCTATATATTCGATTTATATAAGTATTTTTTTCTCTAGAGAGTACTCTTATCTTGCTACACTAATGTCATTTTTAGCACTTTACTGATTTGGTCAAATAGGAGAACCAAAAGCAACACTAGTCCAAGCAAAATTAGAATTCAAAACCAAGAAACCGGCTGTTGATGCAAGAGGATATAATTAATCAGTTAATGCATTTGGCTAAAGACTTTCGGCAAATGATTAAACGAGTAATACACACCGTATATATATATATATATATATATATAATATAATATCAATAAAATATTAATATATCTAACATGTACAAATCATATATAGTAATTGATTTAGAAATTATTTCCTCTAATATAATTCGTGTTAATATTTTATTGATATTTACATATCATATGTACATATCATACAATATATAATAGCTAATAAATCCTCTTTCAAAACTTCCTCGGTTACATAGATTTCCTCTTCTTCTTTTAATTCCGCATCTCCTGTAACATATATAGGGATGGGGTTCATTAATACATTTTTACTAACAAGGACACTTCCATGCTTTTATTTATGAAAATGAGAGTAGTTATGGATCTTCCTGAGCCCACGACACCACAATTCAGATTCAAGCCCATGTACTGACTCTTGACAAACTTCTTTGAGAAAAAAGCCCACTTGCCCTAGCAGGCCTTTGATAAGTTCAAGGACTGCAGCTATTTTGTTTTTTTGCCTGGGTTTGCGTGTATTGACGTATGTAGAAGCCATTTCATTCTTTTTCTTTTTCTTTTTCTTTAATGTTAACTACATATAAATAGATATACATATGGTATTATTAAAATAAACTAATAAAGTAAACTACACATATTGTAAAAAAAAATAATGATCCGAAAATGGACACACTTCTTACACTAAGATGGGTGACAACACTAATCTAAAAAAATTCTTGCATAACCATAGAGGAACGTATCTTTGGAAGATCACATAATGGGATGACAAATAAAACAAAAATGAAAGCATCTAAAATGGAAAATTTAGATAAAGAAAATGTGACTTCAATATAATATTATTCTCTAATAGAGATTCGGCTATAGATTTTCAAATTCAAATCAAAGAAAGCTCTAATATAATAGTCGTACAATTAAAACTAGCAATTATACTAATTGATTTGGTTCCATAAATTTTATTAGGACAAGAAACCCTAAGAAGGGGAGAGAGATAGAGAGAGAAGGTAATAAGAATGAGAAAGAGAGCGGGTATAAGGTCTCTTATTATCCTTTTTCTAATGAAAGACCTAGAAAGACAACTTTTAGAAAACAACATTGAGTTATTCCATTCAACTAGGCTTAACTAATAATAAAATTAGTTGTGGGAACTTTGATGAGAATGGGTTCCAAATTATCTTTCCTTAAGATTGTTGTGGATTATAAATAATAAGAGATTATAAGTTCACTATAGTCATAAAAAATTTGTAATAGTTCCCTACTATATACACTAACCTATAATAGAAACTAATCGCTTAGCTACTACTATATATTTAATATATATAAGGTATATATAGCAAAACTACTCTAAAGCATCTCCTGTTTAGCAAGCATAGCCATTTGGAAAACACTTTATATAATAAAACATATATTTACATAGAAAGTTATACATAAAACTTGTAGAGAAATTCTAAGTTTTTATTTCAAACTAAAAAATGAATTAGACTCAATCACCTAAGAGCCCTTGGTGATTTTAAGATATTGACATAAAAGTTAAGACCTCGTCTCTAGTTATTCCTTACTTTGAACCACTATACCGTCTTCTTTATGCATGAGGGTTAATCAACCATAGTACATCAACTAAAACCTACATAAGAAGTCTACTAGAATAGAAATAACCACCGCTTAGTAAGGGATAGAAACAAAAGCATACACATCATAACAAAGTAAGAAAAATTGTCAATAAATTTAGTTAAATGCAATGTATAAAATAAATGTCATTCGTATGACGTCATCCAATTGGTAGTGAGACTACATAGATTGCATCTACTCTGATTTAGGGTGATCTCAATGCAATGAAATGACTTTGACCAAATTTAGACTTCTACAATGAAAGCAACACTTCTCTTGAGACCAACTTTTAACTAGTGCCCCAACAATGTTGTGACCCTCTCTCATGTCACTTAACAACAAAAGGTAAAGAAAGACTATTTCATCTATCTCTTTAACGACAAAATATTTTATCAAAGAATTCTAATCATTCTCCTAATGAGTTACAATGTATGTACAATTTAAGTATAAATCTATGTTTAGCTTATAATTCATTTTCAACTAATTGCAGACACTCAATTAGAGAGTATAACATTACAAGACAATCCATAATAGGAAGATTAGCCACCACGACATCATAGCAATATGTAGAGACATACATCATATGTATAAACTAACTATTTACAACCACAAACCAATATAGACTTCAACCTCTATGTACTTTAAAATAATACTCCAAAATATGGCAAAGCATTAATTTAACTTACCTAAAGTTTTAGTTCCTTGAGCTAGTTGTCGTTGTTAGGCTTTACTTCATCGAAAGTTCCTATATTAGAATTTATACTTTTAGTGTTTGTATGAATTATGAAAGCAATGGTAATTTAATTATTATCCTTCAAGTTGAGTTTATTGTTCCTATATGTGTAACATATTTATACTTGAGTATCTAAGAATTAGGGTCATTTCTTTAGACAAGTTCTTATCTAACGTACACTTTGACTTACCCTCTAAGTTGATTTAAATTTAAAGGTTTTATTCTTATCTAAGGTACCCTCTGACTTATCCTTTGAGGTGGTCCATATTTAAAGTTATTATCCAAAAGACCTTTTGACTCAACTATGTACCTTATAATCTTACTAAATTCCCATGCTTTAGCCTACATTCTGACTTTTCTCCACTAAAACAACTTAGTATGCAAACTCCAAACACTCATTCTTAACTCAAATTAATGTGACTAAGTCATAACTTCGATTGCCTAATTACAAATAGTCTCGACTATATTAATTTGATTTTTATTGTTATAGTTTCCATTCTAACTCAATATGACCAACAACGAATGTCAAAATCGCAATTCTACCCATATCATTCTACAAGTTTATAATTTTAAGAGGCTTTTTAGAGTTAATTTGTGTATAAAATCGATTCTTATAAAAACTTACATTTTTAACTAATTTTATATGTCAAACTTGATAAATACTTAAGTTTTTAATTGAGTTTATGATTTTACATATATGAGTTGAATGGAGGAAAAAAAAAAAAAAGAGATACAACTAGGCTTTTATCATTCTATTGACTATTAAGACATTAAATCATCTTCTCTATCCTATTCCAAATTTTTTTCTCTTTCTCTCTCTCATAATCCCTTTTTTTTTTATATTCATAGCTTTCATTCAGGTTATAACTTTATAAGAAAAATCATATATTTAGTTTTATACCATTAACAACTTAAAATAAGTTAAAATATTTGGTTTTCTTCAATTTAATGCTTTTTTCAGACAAAATAATGGAAAAAAAATAGTTTTGACCCTACTTATTTTCATTCCATAAATATTAGATTATCAATTAACAAAACTTTTCATAGAAAAAGAACCAAATTTTTTCATTTTCACAATGTATTTTAAGTTTTTCATAACTATTATAAGCAAATCTATAATTTTTTAAAAGTTATTTTATATAGATCATAGAAACTTACATTTCTACGTTTCGATTCTAAGAACCCTCTAGCGATTTTAGGAAAAATCATGACTTTGATGATCTTGCGACCAGTAATCACTAAGACCATCTAAACTCTGCTCATCCAAAATTTTATAAGAACTTGTCTAATATGCTAATTTGATGAAATCAATGTATGTACATAGTTGAAAACTTAGCAGTTTTGGCCTTAGAAATACATTTTTTTTTTCAATAGTAACCCCTTTAGCTCACACAATTAAACACAACTCCATTGCACATCATTAAATGCTTCAAAATTGGTTTGAGATTAAAATTAATAATATTTTCTAAAAAAAATCATTTATTTTCTATAATTTCCAAATTAAAAATTTCTTAGAGATCAATGATTACTAAAAATTAGACAATTTGCTAACAATTTTTACATAATAATAAATTAGATACTATAAGGAACTTATAGAAAAATTTTGAGTTCAAAATAATATCATTTAGGGTTTTCAAAATTAGATTGGAAATTTGTCTAAGCAAAGCAATTAATTAAGAGACCGATATATAAAACTAACAAATTTTATCAAAATAATATTTTTCCTTGAAACTAGATGTAAGACTCATAATTTCACTTACTAACTTCGAGCAAGTAAATTAAGGCGTCAATGAAATTAACTCGAATGACCTAAAAATTTATAAGTAGACTCAAAATATTAGTTGAAAATACATTGTAAACTTGAATACTAAAAATATAATAAAATAATAACAATATGGCTAAGTTAATGTAATCTAATTATATTATATAATATTTATCAAAATTGCGTAATATAGACTTCGATAGTTAATAAATATTTAGAGATTAATTATATATGTAATAAATATATTATGTGACATAAAATAACATGTAAAGTATATATGTATACATCGGATGTAATTTTATGCATTAATATAAAACCCGTAATTAACTAAAACACTCAAATAATTGTATTTTAGGTTAAATAAAGCTAAAGAAATTCATTAAATTAATAAAAAATTTTAAAAAATTGTTGTGTAGCTGGAAATTTCCTAAGTTAGGTGTATGGAGTGAGCTTGGACAAGTATGGGAGCTTAAAACATGATTTGGCATGCAATTCTCCTTAGGTACTTAAGGCTAAATCTTAAGAGGAGAGAGAGAGAATTCATTTCATCATCTAATTAGTTATGTAAAATCTAGAAACACTCTCCAACATTTTATTCATACAATTGAGGATTTGGGAAAAATTAGGATGAGTGAAAGGGAGCAAAGGAGAAAGTTAAGGAAAAATTTTAAAATTAGTGTGCGATCTAAGCATGTTGGAGTTTAGATACTTGAACAGAAACTAGGAACAAACCAAGAGCACTACTTAAAGGAAGGGCTAGCACCAGTCTCTGCCAACAATAGCGATGGTGTTGGCAATGGTCGGAGATTCTAATTCCAGTAAGGTCTAATTTTCAATTCAAATTTCTTAAAATTATTTGAAATATAAAAATTTCCCAAAAAATTTTAGAAAAATAAATAGGTCTAACGATATTAAAATGTAGGAAAAATATTATTTTGAAAAAATTTAATAGCTACAATTACGTACTTAAGAAATCAACAAAACTGAACAATTTTCGATATTAAAATAAATAGGTCTAACGATATGCTTTCGTCTTTGAAATTTTTCTATAAACTACCATATATTAATATTGAATTGCAATAAAGAGATTTCTTGCAAAACTATTTTCCAAATTTTTATTTGATTTTTTAGCCCTAAACTATGTTTAAAATAGTGATTTTTATGGAAAAAAACCAATTTTTCTTAATAACCTCAATTGGATTCTAAGCTTGGTTCTTTATTAAAGTGCTTGCACTGTTCTAGAGTGATTAGATTGAGTAGAAGAGCAAGGAGTTATAGCAACTTGCTATTTAGTATTTACAAGCGAATTTGGTAACTTGAGGATTTTGTGGGAATTGAAAATTTGGTGAACTCTATAGTAGTGAAAAAGGAGTTAGGAAGTAATAAAGATGAGGAAAGTTGTTTAAAGTGTTATTTGCTATTTTAAATTGATTTTGTAAGTGTAACATGGAAGAAAAGTAAGTAAATTAGTTAATTAGGAGATATTAGTTAAGAGTATATGATAACTCAGAGAATTCTATAAAGGAGTTTTGCACTAGAATGATATTTAGAGAGTAAGTTAGAAACAAAATCTATGAATAAAATGTAAAAATAGGGAAATCTCAAATACTATGTTAGAGGAAATATTCTTAAGAACTTTAAAGATGTTGGTGTTAGAGGAAAATTCAGAGAATAAATTCTTTGAAATTATGAAGTTAACTGAACTTAGATGATATCTTAGAAGGTTTTTGTAAAGTAATTTAAATTCTAGTAAATGCAACAACTTTGTTAGAAAGTAGCTCAAAGTAATATTTAGAGTAATTATAGATATATAAACACTCAGAAGTTATATCAGAGACTATTCATCGAAGAATTTAAGATACTCATCAAACTCAAAGATTAACTCGGAGGTTGAATTTGTTATGAACTTCAATACCCATAAGGTTCAAAGGGTAACTTAGAGGACATTTTGCCAAAAGATCTAAACTTTAGTAGATTACACAATCGGTTTACAAGATTGCTTAAAGAGTACTTAAAGTGGAATACATGAATGTGATCACTCAAAAGTTGCCTTAGAAGGTAATCTGTAAGACATCTTAGGTGTTTATCAGACTCGAACGATGATTCAAAGGATTATCTAGTTAATCCCTTAACCCTAATATGGCTCAGGAGATAACTTAGAAGTTTTCCAATTTAAGAACTTTAAGGGTAATCTAGCTTAAAAATTAGCTCAAAAGGTGTTTATTTAAAATCTTGGGGATTTACCAATCTTAAAGGTTGATACAAAGATTGAATATGTGGTGAACTTCAATACTTAAGTGGTGCAAAGGATATCTCAGAAGCTTCTTCAGTAAATATTTCAAGGACATCTTAAGTGAAGGGATAGCTCAAAAAGTTACATAAACTTATAACACCATTTTAAATTTCCAATGTTTAAGGCATAGGCTAATAAACTAATGACTAACCAACCTCATTCTTATATAGACAAGTAAATTAGCAATATCCTATGATTTTTATGCAGAATAAAGTATTACATTGAGATAAATATCAAGGGATCACCCATAAGGACAAGTAAACAACCACATTGGCAAGCAACTAAGTTCCAAGAAAGTAAGATTAGTGCTTCACCACTTTTTGAAGTATTATTTAAGAATACTTGGAGACCTTAGTATGTATCTTGCATGTAATTGTAAGTTAGCAACCTATACGTATGCAACGTATATGTTTGAATATGGTATTGTTGATGTGGAATGCTAGATTGTATGCAATGGTTATATTATGGTATTGCTTGCTTTGAATTGTTTGAAATTGCTTAATCAATCTAAAAGCAATCTAACACAAACTCGACTTAACTACTAACCGAATTTACTCACAACCTACTAAGAGAAATTATTAGGATTATTGGGCCAAACATGGACTCTTCAATGAAGATAGCAAAAATGGTCATTTCTACACCCTCAATTGAATTAAGTGATAAGAAAAGAGGTCGCAGTAAGGTTGGGGATTGTGGCTAGAAGGTAATCTTGAGCGGAACATGTTTCTCCATTATACAAGCCCTGATTTAATTCTAATCTGTAAAGTGCGTAACGTCAAACTCTTCTAGACTAGATTAAAGCGAGCATAATTTCTTTGATCTCATGACTACCAGTTAATGTCGTATTATAGTATTTGCTTAAATATACATTGCATTTAATTAACCTTGCTTGAAAACCTTAGTTGCTTGATGTTAAATATGTGCTATTGTCTTCGTCCTACTTACTAAGTAAGCTATTGCTCGTTTCTCTATAGTTGTTTTATAAGTTTCTAATAGACTCATCAGTATTACAATAAGTTCTAAAAGACTAGAGAATGGGGTTGGGGAGTGAGATTCAAGGTTATTGGACTACGTTCTTAATTATTTATTGGATTTACTAACTCGTATGGAAACTAATGGAATCTTTATTAGTGACCCTCTAGTTTTCAACTATGGATACCATTACTATGCTCTATAAGCCTATGACCTTTTGTAAACCCTTTACTAATCGTTGTGTTTTCTTAAATCAACTTACTTTTAGAATTTTTGTTGAAATTGAGATTTTATACTATAAATGATTTGTAAAGCTTAAATTTTCTTGGTCTTTTGAGCCACAAGTTTATTATTCCAAAGTTATTTTAAAAAGTTATATCATAAGTTGATATCTATTAGACTGAGAATTGGATAGCTGAAAGCGGGGAAGTAGTAAACGTCTTGTATAAGCTATACTTATATTAGCGGCTAAAGTAGTTAGCTTCTAGTTTAGGTTAATTGACACGACAGGGCTGTTACAACTCTTTAGTTTGAGGCGTGACACTAGACACAAAATAGCCAAGAAATAATTTTTCATAAAATTTTCCTACGTAATTTAATATTTTTAGAAAATTATTAGAAATCAGATGAGAAATTGAACTCATCGAAGTGACGAGCTCCGATGGTCGTTGGTGTCGAGGTGGGGGAGGCAGTAGTGGCTCCAAATGCTAAGTGAACCATTGGGTGGTAATGTCTACTTGTTGTCAGGTTATGCTTTGTTTGCTAAGCTCCATACAACTAGACCCTTCTTCAACTTTTCCTATTTTCTCTTTATCTTTGCTAATTCATAATGGAGGTTTCCTATTTTTCCTTGGTGCTCTAACCATCTAGAATGAAAAATGAAGATGTGGTGATGCTTTTATAGTGCTTAGCTCAGCTAAGTTGCATGTAAAAGGCCATATATCTTTTCTGAAATTTTATGAATAATTTTTCTTCCTAATGATGTATCTTAACTTTGTTACATATCTAAGTTGTCATTCCCTAATACCCTAAGAACAGCTACGATAACTTGTACAATACATTGCATTGTACATTATTTAATAATAACTTATTAATTATCTACTAATATTGGTATGTTATTTGCATATTCAAGGTTTTACTAATTTTACAAGTATGTATATTTACACATCAAATATATTGAGTGATTATACATATTTCTAAGATACTATTTCATAGCATTTTATTATCTCTATTACTTAAACAATTTATTTCTAGGAGTTCATTAGTTATTAAAACTCAAGTTTGGCAGTTACAGTATCTATCAAGAAATATTGCCACAGTTAGCTTTTGATTATATTAAGATTTTATTATTCCATTTGTGAAATCTATATCCATGTGGTCACTTTAACAAATTTTTAGGACTTATCTTACTTTTTTAGCTTATATGGAGAACTCTTACAAATGCCTCTAAATTTAGGTGCTAATCTTAGTTGCTAATTTGTGAGCTTATAGAAACAATTGAACAACGAGCTTAAACCATATATGACCACTTCATGATACTTACATATATTGATAATGATAAATATTTGGATGATGATACTGTAAAATTTTCAACTTGAACTATCTACGTTAACACAACACTCAAATAAAGAAAAAGTTACATGTATAATAACTCTTATGTCGTTTGGTGCATGAAAATGAACTCGAAACGGAAGTGCAGTTTTGGCTTATGTTCCATTTCTCATTCTAGAAGTAATTTTAGAAGGTGGAATCACATGATTCATTAGAGTTGAAAATTTTGATTTTAAGGGGAAATTTAATTTTGTCTTTAAGAGGATAGAGTTGTAGTTCTATTCCATCCTCATTAATAAACATTCACGTAAATAGCCTTATTAATAAACATTTAACTAAATACATATTTAACTCAATTACAATTGTACTACAACCAAACATATTACATGAATGGAATTAATGATTCTAATTGCTTTTCTAAATATAGGAATGGATTTCCAATTTTGATCTTGATTTTGTTCCATCCAATAATTTCTACTCTATGTTATTTTTACATACCTAATGTGATATCAATACTATCTGCTATTCTCATATCATTTTCGCACGTAAGAACGAGATTGGAATGGAATGGAATAAAGATCAAAATAATAAATCCTTTATTATGTTTGGAAGTCTCCACAGAATTGAATGAAATTGAATATGTGTATATTAGTACTTGTAAAAATCACTCTTAATTAATGGAATGTTTGAATGTTAAATAAGTAATTTTTAATTAATATAATTAATGAGATCAAATGGAATCACAATTCTTCATTTCAAAGTCAAAATTGAATTTTCCCTTGAAATTATAATCCCCAATTTGAAGGAATCATAATTCCATCTTTTAGGTACACTTTTAGACATATGAAAGTAAATGGAACTTGAAATAGCAATTTTATTCCGAGTCCATTCTCGCATACCAAACCTCACATTAAGGTATAGAAAAGCAAGGGTTTAAAAGTAAAAGATATATTCTCTCCCTCCCCCTTTTGGGGTATTTTGCTCTAAGAAATTTCAGGCAGTACCTATTATATTTTGGTCATCCCCCCAAACTCAACCTATACAACCTTTATTTTTACTATATGACGTGACTACTATAGTAAGTAGACATCCTGATTCAGATCAGAAAGTTTGCAATCATTTTTCCATCAATGAATAAAAGTTACATCAAGGCTATATTTTCAAATCTAAATTCTTATTGAATTGTTTTTGTTTTTTATTTTGTTTATATTTATCGTCCCAGTTTGAGATATTTCTTAATCAGAGTTTTGGATTTCATTCCACACTTGCGCAGAAATTTTTCTGAAGTAATATCACCCATCTCTATTGCAATTTTTGTGGGTTAATCATCGTCATCATTATTATTCAAGTACACATCCTCTAATATTGACAAAGTCAAAGTTAACATATCATGCAATTTTTTATCAAAGGTCAAACTCAATATTTGTTCTATTTCTTATAATATAATGAAATGATTGTGCAGGTGAGCCTATCAACTCCATTAGTTTACTTTAAACCGAACGAGTTCGATTGGTTGCCTTTATTCCACGACGAACGAAGTCAATTGGAAAAATTAGTGATTGGGCATTAGGTTGGTGTGTTGGTGTCACTGCCAGCAATATTTGGAGCTTTGCCATCGAGGCTTTGTTTAAGGAATTAAGGTCCAGAAATTTTATTCATCATCTATAGTTGAATCCTTTTCGGATTGATTTTGAATCGTATGCGAGATAATGTTAAAATAAACACTCTTAATTTTTTATATAATTTTTTAATTTTATATATAGAGTTTGAAGTTAATACCTAAGTAAACTTCTATTTATCAAATTTCATAATTAGATTTTAATAGTTACTATAGGTCATGTATAGAATTTTCATCATCTTTAGAATTATGTTGAGACAAATATTGATTTTGGTCCAAAGGTCTTAGTATAAACGATGAGATACAAGGGCATAAATTTGATAAACAAAAGTTTGTTTGAGACATTTAGCAAGTTTAATCTTCATTTATGGTAAATATAAAAAAAGAAAAAAGAAAGAATCTAAAACTCAAGTATTGATTTTAATATTATCCTTCAGGAGACGAACTACATATCTCCTAAAGTTTTGGATAAAACTTCATAGGTTCTTGAATCCAAAAAGGTTGAAGATTTGCCCTATCCTTAGAAATAGACAATCTTTAGCAGAATAATATTCGCGCCATTGAACCTTCAGTTATATTTATCTATGAATATGATGACGTCGGAGGTGAACCGCTCCATTGGACTTCAATTGTTATAACAGAAATTGGAAAGCAAGCTTTTCGACGTTGGCATTTCATTTTGCAGACCTGTTGGGAGATGTGCATAGCTAGGCATGAAGTCATGGATGAGCAGTAAGGAATATAAAGAGAAAATATTCTCTCTCTTTTCCCATCTCCTCCTCCACAATAGAATGCATTACTACTAACCATTTTGTGGGCACCTTGGTATTATTCGATTTCCTATGATAATAGGCAAGTTAATTTGCAGTTTAAAGAAAAAGTGGGTTTTAACTACATCTAGTGTTAAAACTTATGAATCCTGACAGTTCCAACCGATAAAATTTATGATTAATATATGATGGACTTTAACCAACCAATATAACCATTAAGGTCCATCTTAGCTTCCTAAGGCTAGGTATAGCTACAAATTTCAATTAGTCATCCCCTTTGGTTTAGCAAATACACCAACAACATTTATGCTTTTGATGAACAGAGTTTGTGAATGATACTAAGATAAATTCATAGTGATTATTATTATTCTTATTCTTATTTTTATTATTATTGTTATTGTATAAGAAAAGAAAAATTATAAGCATAGATGCTTAAATTTGAATGGAAATATTCAAAATGATTTCATAAAATATGGTAAATAAGTGCAAATAAACAAAAAATAGAAACGCATTTATTCATCTATATTATTTAAGCCCTAATAGACTTTTGGTCTCATTTTTATATTTCCATCACTACCCTTAAAATATATTGAGAAGAACTATCAAAGTATATGTTACAATAATCTAAATTCTAACCTAATAATATCAAGGGCAAATGAATAATTTAAAAAAATCATTCTTTTTCTCTCTCTCCGACATACATCATATTTATAGTTTGAAATATTTCTATTTCTTAATAGAGGCAAATGAATTCATTGAGAGATGTAATTGTCACTCTAATTATTATATGTTTTTTATTGCGAAATTTGTGAGTGAATGAATTATCATTGTTCGATTATATATTTTATGTATTTGATATTTTTATATATGCACATGCAATGTAGGTGTAACATTCATTGCTATATCATTTAAACGTAGGCTTTTCCACTTGTCAAGATTATGGAAGTAAGACAACTTTATCAAATGATACATGGAACGAAACACGTATGATATAAACATGAAATATTGGATAGATTCAGACGCAATGAAGAAAATTTATATATCCTCTATTTTCTCCCTCATATATAACAAATCTCATATGCGAATCAACTCCTGAAATGTTTGAAAAGAAAACTCCATTAAATCCCTACACTATGGGTAATACAAGAATATCTCACAATTTGGCAAATTCGTTCAAGGAAATCTAATACATACACACACATATATATATATATATGTATATCAACTTCTACGTTTCCTTTGTGGTGGATAGCATTTGTAGAGCCCAAAGGATTATATCATTTATAATCAAATTCGATAATTATTATTCTAAAGTTCTCTCTCCTTCTCTCTCAAATTTTTAAAAGTTTATCTTTTACTCGAATTAAAGATGATTATATTTTCTTACTTATATAAATGGATTACGTGAGATTCTAACAATGATGCTCTCATCGCCCGTTTCCTTTGATCCGTTTTCGTTTATCCATTTTCGTTGACTCAATCCCATTTGTCCTTTCTTTTGCTATTACAATTTTTTCACTTCTAGTTCAAATTCATTCTTGATTTTACTTATGATCAATTTGCAAGATCCTATTGAGTCAGTGCAAATTGAAAAGTTATTGAAGCAAATAATGGCATAAATACAAGCTTTGAAAAAAAATTGGTGGCATCATTAGATAAGGTGGAAGAAGATTTAAATAAACTCACAGCAAGTAATAAATATATAAAATAATTAATTGTTGAATATATTGAAAAAGAGAAATTGATTAAACGATATAACAAAGATATTACATCAACCATAGAAGTTATGGATGAAGAAAATTTTTAAGAAATGGTTCAAAAAAATAATAAAAAAATGTTATTGTTATAAAACAAAAAAATTTCAAGATTAATATCAATGATAATTTTAATTATGACCAAGAAATTTTGGCAATTCGACTATTTGAATTTCCAAAAAATAAAAATACGAAAATAATTGACAATAGTCTCTTTAGTGTCCATTCTAGTACAATGGTAGGAGTAATTAAAGTCATTGCTTGTGTTTCTCAGGAGCAATATGTTTCTCGAAAAAAGTTGCACTTAATGTTGAAGATAATATTTAAGGGTGTTAAAGAGATAAGTCATAAATAAAAAAAAAGTCATTCTGTAAAGACAAATCGACAATGAATGATTTAAGTTTCGTAAGTGAACGATTTAAGTTTCGTAAGTATTATTAATAATTTTTTACTTTTATTAAATAGGATTGGTTAATTCTTGTTTATTTGCTTATATTGTTCACTTAAACCTTGAAGATAAGGTTTTTATCAAGGGTGAGGAAATTGTTATGATTTTAAATATTGGTTAAGCATTTTAGTAAATAGTTGTAATTATTAGGAATAATTAGTTAAGTAAAATAGTAAATAGTTACAATTACTAAGATTTGTTAGAAAATTAGTTATTACAAAAAATATTACAAATAGCATTTGTAGAACTCAAAGGATTATTTCATTCATAATCAAATTCAAGAGCTATTATTCTAAAGTTCTCTCTTTTTCTCTCTCAAACTTCTAGGATTTTTTCTTTGACTTGAATTAAAGATGATTACATTTTTTTTTGTTTGTTCATATGAGCGCGCTACATGAGATTCTAACGAAATCCAATATCTATGTTTACATAAATATATATAACAACATTTTATTCTTCCAATTCTCATAACAATATCTTCTATATGTAACATTTTAAACTTCATAAATATAAAACATCTAAGAAATTTAGGTAATGTTTGGTTAGCCAAATTGAAAAATATAAGGAGAATTAGATAGCACATGTAAAATGAGCATGACAACACAATTCTCTTGTACCAATTTAGTGTATGTAATATTTGGCAAGTTTTGTAATGGAAAAAAAAAATATTCATATTATAAATTAATATAAATTTTAATAGTATGATTTGGAACTTAGTATATCCCAAAGACATATTGATTTTTGTACTACCAATTTTTTTTTTTTTCCTATCATTGTACCACCAAATATATGGTACAAATTTTTAAGTTTTAGTTAAGTACCTTAAGGCCTTTTTATCCAGTAATTTTGGTTTATATCACGCCTCAAAAAGGTAAAATCGTAATAGTCCCACCGTATGAGCCATCTTAAAATAGAAATTATCCACACAGTTGCTATCTTACACTTAGTTCATACAAGGCGTACTCGACTCTACCCTTTTGAAGCGTCCAATTCGATACCTAGTTGATATAAACTTGTGGAGTAATCCTTTAAAATAATTTGTAATAATAAACTTATAATTTGACCTTATAAAAGTGTAGCAGTAAATCCCACAGATACCTATCATTTCACAAATAGATAATAATATTGAAAACTACCAAGCCCTTTGAGGAGTCTTGTATAGTTTTCCTTAAAAGATAAAAAGTTAATGCTAAGGACAATAACCAGCCATTTCTTATTGTATCTTAATCCCCATCTCAATTTACTAAGATTCTGGTATTGGGTAGACACTTTATAATCCATTTGAGACTTGTAAAACAAACTATAGGAGAATAGCGACAACTTACTCAATAAGTGAGTGGAGATAGAAATATGCACTCAGCATATCACAAGTAGGGTTTTCAATCAGGTTAGTTAAATGCAATACATGTACAAGCAAATGTCATCATATGCATTATCCAGTCCGTCGTGAAATCAAAGAAATTGTGCTCGCTCTAATCCAGGTTGAGGAGATTAATGTCACACACTTACTAACCAAACCGAAGCTTATACAATCGAGAACACCCTCCTCAAATGACCACTTTCAAACCACGACTCTAAATCTTACCACGACTTTCTCTCTTACCACGACTTTCTCTCTTATCACTTAGTTCGGCTAAGGGTAGGGAAATGACTATTTCAGCTATCCTCATCAAAAGGAGCCTATGTTTGGCTTGAGAATCCTAGTTGTTACCCTTAGTGAGTTGTGATGCATATTAGATTAGATGTCAAGCTGAGTTTAAGTTAATTCATCTTTTTAGGTTGATCAATTAAGCTTAAACAATTCAAGCACAATAATATTCACAAAACAACTATATCATGGAGCTCAGCTCCCATCATAGCAAATCAAAACCCAACCACAAATGTTATATATGCACAAACAACTAACTTTAATCACAAGCCAATACATATCAAAATCCTTAGATATTTTAAAATAATATCTCAAAATGTTGTGAGACATTGATCTCACTTACTTGTCTTGACGCTCATTTTGGAAAACTGGTATCTTCAACAATCTGATCACTGGAAGACCCTACATATACAAAACTTAAATTCTGTTTTCGTAATAGTTACAAAAACATCAAGGTTTTATCTAAAACGATTATATATATAAAAATATATTATCACTATAATATATAGTCTTATTATATATATATCGAGTTAAGTTATTAATTATTAATAATATACGTAATTTATACAATTACGTATTATGTATTGTTTTGATCATATCAAAGTACATTTTTAATTAGTTAAATCACATTTCAATTCCGATAGGTTTATCATACTACATACATTTTAGTAATACTATAGAGTTATAGATTATATTATCTAAAATTATCTGATTTTAGTAAAAATAGTGTCATTGGGTTTGTACAGAATTAACGACATGTATTACGGGTCTTATTTTTAAATATGACTTTTAACGGATAATTTGAGTTTTTAACACAATTATATGTATATAATCAAATATTATTGAACTATATGTAATTTAAATTATTAAACTATATTTTACCTAATTTTTCAATATAATCATATAATATAAGTATTGTCTAACCATAATACACGTATAACATATCTCGGTTAGTAAAATATCATTAAATATATTAAAAATACACTTTTTTTTCCTAATCTTATCAGTATACATACACATAGTTTTTATTCAACTATTTATCATATTTTAACCTATTATTGTTAGAATTGGATATTGGTTTGTTATTTAAGCTATTTTATTACGTAAATTCGTAATAAACAGCTCGAGTTATCAAATAATTTCTTGAAAATTTCTATAGACTCCTAAAAATATGGGGAACTCAGGTAGTACTTGGTTTCAAGTTTTGAATTTATCGTCTATATATTCATATTAACGATTTTACTCCTGAATTACCCAATTATAATCCTTTTTGCACCAAATTGATTTCAACCTATCCCAACATTATTATTATGCACTAGAAATCAATACATGTCCATTTCATCATTTAATTTCATAATTGCCTATTTATTTCACAATTTTAGCCTATTTTCAAGTTATTTTTAGGCTAAAAAATGTAATAAATATTAAAAATATTCAAATCAAAATTTAGGGTACATAAAAATTACAAATATATCATAAACATCCTACACAAAAAATTTGAGCTAGAAACTGCACCATTTAATATATTTATTTTGAATTTTGAATTTCAAATTTCAGGTGAACAGTATATTTGTCAAACAAGTACATTAAATATTCCTAATTTTTTAAAAATAAATTTATGAAATGAAAGTACATTTAAAATAACCTAGGAATTAATTTTTTCATATTTTTCTTAATTAATTTAATAATTTTTAGAAAATAGAGAAAAATAGGACAAAAACTCAAAACCTGAGTTCATTAGAACTCAGCCACCTTTCGCTGGAGAACGGTTGTTGGAAGGCCAAGACGTAGCATAGACTAGCGGTGGCCGATCGAATTCCATAGCAAACTCTCCTTTGGTTCAGTTTCTAGCTTAGCTCGATAATTCCCCTGTTTTCCTTATTTTATTTTCTAATTTTTATAATTTTTTCCAGAAATCCTCTAAGTGTCTAAAGTGTATAATCCAATCCTAGGAGTCCTATTTATAGTGGTTTAGGTCGGTTGAGTTTTTCCTTAGCCATTAAGTAATTTTTTTTATTTATTTATCTATTCTTTTAAGGAATTTGCATGTGTGATATGTCAATTATTTATTTATTTACTTTGGATGGAACTGGTTATTCTTTTTAAGCTGCTCCACATTTAATCCAATCATATTTTAGGTCTTTTTTTTATAATTTTTAGATAATATTGTAGGGTATTTTGGTATTTTATATTAGTATTTAATGATTTTGTTAATATACGAGTATATATCCTATATATATATATATATATATATATATTACACATAATGAAATATTATACATGTATAATCATGTTTCTAGCATATCTTTTATTTTTAAGATACTTTTCCTACTTAATTTTGCAATTTTATTACTTATTATACATAATTATATAATTTTAGATTAATTTACGAGTATATTTATTATATATACCGGATATACATATAAAAATACATATATACTCATATAGTGTATTATGCTATATTATTTTCTTTTATTGCTTACTTAACTTATCTTTAAGTTCTTGTCGTATTTCGAGCTCGATTTTAAGGGTTTCGATCATTTTTTATACTATATTAGATAATCATACTTTTAGGGGGCAAAATTGAAATTTTGGGTAATTATTTTCAAAATCTAACCTCACCGAATCACTTTAACTAACTTTTTTTTATCTTATTCGTAAAGTTTGGATTCAATCAAATAACTTTTCCCGAAAACTCTAAATCTAGGATTTGTTGTCCTAGATTCGACTTTAAGGTTTTATATAAAGTAAATTCTTACTATTTTAATTGTATTCTTAATATTCTTATTATATTATAGACTTCCAAACGTACAAGAGTTCCTCGATTAGGGTTATCGAGTTTCTCATAAGTTTGTAACTTAATCGGTTTACTTTTTCGAATGCCCTAGATTAACTATTAATTCTAATCGTATAAAGATAGAGCGTTGTACTAATACTTATATGTTTATATCATGATTGCTGATTTATGGGATGTTACAGTTTATGTAAACCAAACATGAACTAAAAAATTTGTTTAGTATTGTATCATGAAATTATGACAATCGGATGATACCTTAGTCCCCTAAAGTCTAGATCATATCAACCCATATATCGAATCCTTCTTATGTATTAGTGTAAATCTCACTTTTACCATGAATTCATAAAAGGCAATAAATAGTTATGCTCAACACCTAAAAAACCAGTTTCCATAAGAAGTAGGCTAAATCCCAGTACATAATCAAATATGCATATTTTGCAAACAATATTGATATACAAAACTAAATTTAATGCAATAAATGTCCATAAAACAAGTAATGCAATTTTCGGTATCTTAAAACTTAGAGTAACTCATCACTTATACATAACCACATTATAGTGTATTCTCCAACACCCCAAAACCATAAATGATAATCATGGTGTTGGAACTCCCCAACACCACAAATCAATGCAAATTGCCTTATTTTAGAGTCTTCATTAGTATGAACTATTAGAATCACTGTTGATGTATTTCAATTGTTCAATTAGATTAAAGACATGATCTTTGATTCGAGCCAATATCAAAATTAAATCTTTGTATGTTCTTATGGGTTTATATAAATAAAAGAATGATATTCTTGAATTTGAATCCAATAGTTTAAAGAATCAAATTCAATTTCTTCCAAAGAAAAGTTGATTCCTAATTCATTATAATTATCAGAAATCCCATTACAGACCATAGCACTAACTTAATAATTTTTTTAGATTATATCAATTTCCTTTATTTCTAACTAGGAGAGAATATTGTCTGGTCGTGATATTTTCATATTACCAAATGTCTCCTAAGCCTTATTTAAAGTACTAACCATAGGGCTGTAAATAAGCCAAGTTGCTCATGAGCTACTTAGCTTGGTTGCTTAAGTTAAGCTTGGTTGCTTGAGCTAAGCTTGGTTATCTCAAGTTCGATTAGTAAATTAGCTAACCTTAACTTCAAGATGAAGCTTGTTTACCTAAATGAGTCGAGTTTAAGCTCTATTTTAGGTATGCGAGTCAACTTGTTTAGGCTTGTGAGTAAGCTTATAAATTTTATATTTATTACAAATATTATATATTATACATTATTAGAATCCAAAGGCTAATATCTATATAATATATATAAATATATAATATGTTAAAAGATAATTTATAATTTAATTCTTGATCAATATTTGTTAATTTATTTATTTATATATTTTTTCATTAGTATACTTATACTCGTAAGAAAGCTTTAGTTTGGCTCGCTTTAGGCTAAGTTCTGCTCAAGCTCAATTAATAAATTAACAGAGCTAGATTTCAAGACAAAACTCGTTTATTTAAAAGAGCCAAGCTCGAGCTTTAATTACATGCTCAATAAAAAATTGAACTCACTTCCAACCTTAACTAATCATAGCAACTCTCGATATTAATTCATTCGAAAGCACTTTTCCAAGCAAACAAGGGATATGCTTTAGGCAGGTCGTCAATAGGTATTGATAGCTAATTTTGAGCATGGGCTTAAAATTAGATTAGAGACATGATCTTTAATATGAAGCAATATCAAATTTGGATTTTTACATATTCTTATGGGTTTATATTTATATTGTAAATTCCGCGAATTTAGTTAATTATGAGTATAATTGAACTCTAATACTGTAGATAATTTCGTAAGTCGATAAGGTTAAGTAAGATGAAAATTTTATTAAATTATGAAATCGAATATAGTATTGATAATAAAAACCTTAGAATTCGATCGAAACCTAAATCGCATACGAAAACTCTAAAACCCTAAGTATTTATAAATACCTAAAATTAAATTCGAATTTGATGAAAACCTTAAAACTATAACTTTAAAATTAGGAAATGAATAAATTTACCCTAATAGTAATAAAACTTTAGTCGATTACAATTATCGACTAAAACGCGTAATCGCGTAAAACTTTTAACGAACATATAGAGATAATTCATAAATATTATAAACGTAACAGATAACAATTAAATTAATAAATTTTATAAAATTTCAATATTATTTTATAAATACTAAATTTATAATTTTTGTACTTAGAAAAATCTAATATTTTTATTTTTCCTTTTCCTTCTTTTTCCTTTTTCTTCTCCCTATTTCCCATTCATTGACACATCTAACTTCCAAAATAATGTGAGTGCCACTTGTGTGGTTAAATCATTTCAACATGTGTTAAGAATGAAGATAAAATAAAGCCTTAGATAAGAATGGGCCATATCACCTAAATCTTCATTCCATCTTTCTTCCTTTTTCCCTTTTAGTCACAGTAAATTTTTCTTTCTTGCCTATCTAGTTATACGCAACAAACAACAAAAAGAAAAGAAGCATATACTCTTATTTCCAAACACAAAAAACCAAAGCACATACACCTCTATATTTTTCCAACCATGAAGTACCCCTATCTTCTTCTTCTTCTTCTTCTTTATTTTTTTTTTATTTTTTATTTTTTATTTTTTTTTGCTTAAAGGATAAGCAAATCAATAAGAAGAAGGAGAAGCTTAGGGATCTTGATTCAAGAAGACTCCAAAAGTATGGTATTTATTATGTATACTATGTGTATTTTGCATTCTATATATATAATTTTAGTATTTCTTGGTAGATGTATGTTCATTTATATGTATAGTATACATGTTATAATATTTTCTACAAATCATTAGTATGTATGTATGCTACATGTATATGTATGTATGCACCTATAATATATATATATATATACTATATATTTCCTTTACTTATGTACATATATACATATGTATTCGTGGATATATATATATATATATATACATAATCTAAATATACCTATATATACTATATAATAAAAATACCAATTTTATATATATATATACCCTTGGACATGAAGTATATGTATATTTATTTATGTATAATACTATATATATTAAGTATTTTAGTATATATATGTAATATAACCATATATGTATGTATATGTATAAAATGCAATTACATGTATATAAATATATACCCACACATATAGTATATATAATATATTTAAGGTTATGTTATTGTAGTACATAAGTATATTATATGTATAAAAATATGTATATGAATATTATATGTAGAAATATGGGTATATTTGAATAGTATATACATAATATACTATAATATTAATTTAATAAATAAAGTAATTTAGTAAATATGAGTATATATATAAACCATAACCTTGAAAAAGATTATAAGAAATAACTAATTTATAAAATTTAGTGAAGTATAATAATAAATATTATTATTATATATATGATGTAAATTATAAAAATAAGAAAATATGGAAAAAGTAAAAAAATTCAAAAGTGACACGTGGCATTCTCTTGTGCTATCACGTCATTACTTAATTAAATTCGTAATTAAAAATAATTAATTAATTAGAAAAAAATTAATAAAGTAGAAAAATGAATTAAATAAGTCCTAAACCTAAAAATTAGCAAAAACAGGTAATTATAGTAAAATAGACCTAAAAATAAAAAAATTACAAAATATAAGATTCAAATATTTATTAAACTGTAATTATACAAAGAAAAGTTTAAAATAATATCTTATAATTATTTAATTCAAAATAATAAATTTCGTAATATTTTTACATCGTAGTCGAAACTGCAGGTTATAACATTCAAAACGAACTCTGCTATGAGAAAGTATATCCGAAAATAATTAAAATGGACTATAAGTTCATAAAAATCTAAACTAAATCAAAAAAATTATATGCAATTAACGAAAAAGTTTAAATCGAGCATTTCATAATAATAGATAACTAATTTAAGTAGTTAATACCAAATATATGAATAGCTTAGTTATTCCACTTAAATACTCATTACCTTTCGTATTCCCTCAATGTCAGGTGATCCCAATACGGATACTGACTTACCAAGTGAACTTTTATGATAGTTAATAAACTTAATGGTCAAGTGAGTATTCGCGATGATTCTATACTTGTTTTATGCTTGTAATTAGTGCACTTAAAATAAATATTAATAATTTGATGTATGGCGATTTGGGTTCTGTATGTACCTGAATATTGGATGTGTATTGTATAAAAGGTTGTGAAACATAATAGCCAAATAATTGGTTACTTGATTTATTACTGCATATTTGAATGGTTTGTTGATAATTGTTGATCACATCATAAATTGACTTAATCATAGTTAGCTGAACTTAAATTAAATAGATCATGCATAAGCATGAACATTGCATATAATGTTCTAATCGTTACCTCATGCAGTTAATAATGAAGGGCCTTAGAGAGATGGATTCCCATATGACTTGATTAGTACAGTACTGGAGCATTAGTACAACAAGACCTTACTTTTGGTTCGCGGGTTTACATAGCGCCGAAGACGTTAATCGTAGGTGACTATAGGTTATATCTAAGATCACCGCTGTAGAATGTAAGCGTAGACTGCGAAAGCCACCTCACCGTTAAAATTAGGAATTTGTATATTACTAAACTATTGGAAATAGAAATCTGTTTCATAAAACAGGAAATTTCTATATATATTTATATGATTAAAAACCCAGGTGTTAGAGTCCGGTTATGATAGGTACCGATGTATCTCCAACCCTTACTTCAGAGGGAGTTAAATCCGATGTTGTATGTAGCACCAGTCAACTGCATCTATATTGTTTGGCATACTGCTTGATAATGCATTCATATATTTGTTAAAAAATTGTTTGATAACTTACTCACTAATATAGTATGAGGAAAATCTCAATAAACTCTTATAGCTTACTCTTCAATAGTTTGCTTTTGCAAGTTGTTAGATAATCGGGCATTGGTTAAGAGCTAAGTATTAAGTATCAGTGTTGAGATACATAAAAGTTAGAAGTTAGAAGTTGAGGATAAACTGTATATTTTGTTTGAATTATATGTTATAACTTGCGTAAGTTTAAGTTTTAGAACTTTACTACCTTATCTTAGCATTTGTTATGAGATACCGATTCTTTACGATTTCGATAAACTATAGCTTATCAGATATACATAGTCACTTATATGTTATAGTAAGTTAATTAAATTAAAAATAAAAAACTTTAGTGACTAATCTTTTAAAGTCTTGCAACCTCTAACTTGTAAGGCAGTTTTCGTATTATAGGTGTATACATAATATGAAAATTTTAGGTCATCCTACTAGACCTCCCTTAAGGTCATGACATTTATATTTATATATATATACATATATAAGAAGGATGTCCTTGAATTTGAATCTAATAGTTTAATGAATTAATCCAAAGAGAAGTTTATTTCCACTTCCGTACAATTATAGAAATCCCATTAGAGACCAAGCTCTGACTTAATAATTTTTTTAGATTATATTGACTTCCTTTATTTCTACCTAGAAGAGACTATTTACTAAATGTGATATTTTCATATTGCCATATGTCTCCCAAGGCTTATTCAAAGTACTAATCATAGCAAGTCTTGATAATAATTCATTTGACACCACTTTTCCAAGCAAACAAAGGATATACCTTAGGCAAGTCTTCAGTTGGTGTTGATAGGTAATTTCAAACATGGGCTTAAAAGCCCAACATGGTTCAATTAAAAGGACCAAGTACGCCCTAATCCTGTGACACTCTTTGTCTGACCAACCCCCTCAAGCCCATATCTAAAGACCCATAAGCTGGATAGCATGTTAGTAGCAACATGACAAGGACCATACTACATTAATTAAGAAATGACTCTCATGCGACCAAAGACGGCTTAGACCATCATAACTTTGATTATATTAGAAGAACATGATGGCCTATATTTTTAGGCCTAATAGCACGTACCTTAAGGGAGAGGCTATCAACAAATGGCAACTCAGTAAGCCTATCTATAAATATCAGTCCTAAATATATTAGATCTAGCTTCACACATGTCTCTAGCTTATGTTCATACATTTTCTCACACCACCAATTACAACTGATTTAAGCATCAAAGAAACCATAATGGAGCAAATTCTAACCCCTACTTTAGTTGTTCTCTAATTATAAGTCCATCTAAGTGTAGAGTAAGCCAATGGAGGTTTGAAGCCCAACTAGACAAAATTTTACCATCAATAGTTGGTGACTTAATTTTAAGTCTCAAAAAACATATTGACTATTTGGTAAAGCTATTAGAAATCATACTGTTACCAAAAATTATAAAAGAATCAGTAGGTAATAACTTCTATCAATTTTATATAAGAGTTACTAAAAAGAAAATACAGTCTTATTAGAGAATGCATTAAAAAGACAAAAGACTTAGTATCAAGGCAATTTGCCCCAAGAAATTCTCAGCAAATGACATATAGTTGAGTAGGCTCCAATTTCTTGATCAGTTATGTCAAGTTCTAATCCTTCCTCACATTGCTTCCTTGTTGCTACTAGCTCGAGGCTTTTTATTTAGTTTTTAAATAGAGAGAAATTCTCTTTCCATTTTCTTATATTTAACCCATATAATATCTAGTAGAGGTTTTTGGGTTTTTATTTTATAATTATTATATTAATAATAACTGAAAAGTGATAATCGAATTTGATTTATTCCATTAATAAGATTAATATTCATATTATTAGGATATAAGAGTCTTATCAATATAGTGAAGATCCACTAGTGTGGATTGTTAATATTTGGTAATAGCAATGAGTATAATAAAATTCCTAAACTACTTTTTAAAACTTTTTTTATTAAGTTTTATATCTTTTTAGCAGCTATGACATAAGACTATGGTGGTTAGAAAAGAGAGAGAGAGAGACAACATTTAATTGATCTTTAGATGATAAGCTATTAGAGTAGCTAATTATATCATTGCAGAAAAACATACAACTTTGACCAAACAAAAGCCAAGTAGGCAGTTCTAGAAATTTTAACCAAAAAAAAAAAAAAAAAAAAACTTCAAATTTTCCCAAGTCAATAAAAGAAAAGCCCAACTTTTCGAAATAACGAAGTGAGAAACCCATATACCTACCTAAGGTTGGGAATAAGCAGCATCAACACTTAATTCAAGTAAAAGATTTGAGTTAAAAACTTTTGCAGTCCTTGCATTTTGCACTTAAATTCATTTTTTGCTAATATACATTAAGTTGTAAGCACACAAAATCTAAAAGCAGATGTATTGGGATATAGGATCGCATGCTACAATTTCTTTCCTCCAAAATTAGTCAAAGTAGACCCACCAGGTAGCGAACCACAAGCACGAAAGTTCTTGTTAATTTGATTCCAACTGATTTAGAGAATAAAGAAATGTAATCGGTGGGACAGAAAGTCTCCATCGGTGGGTTGGTGAGAAAAACTTGTGGAGAAGTGGAGACTTTATTTGATGCTACTTTTACATTTTTTTAATTATTTATTTCCTTTTTTTTTTGCCATATATTTATTTATTTCCTTTGAAATCAGTATATTTTAAAGTTAGAAAACCTGTCTCTTTTTTTTGTGCATATCGGCAGTAATACTTCGAATGATCAGAAAAAGTAGTAATAATATATCAGCACATTGCTCTTTTTTTCCGGTGGAAATATATCATATTATTAAAAAAAAATAAACACATTACATATGTTAACAGTTCTTTTGACATTCCTTCATTATTATTATATTTCCGAAAAATATTCCCGTGATTGATCTGCGACAACTTGATGCTATCACTATTACCTACTTAGGAAATAGTCGGTTGGGAATATTTTGAGGAAAACTTTGGAGGGGTTGGAAACAATAATCAAGCTAGTTAATACACAGTGATATGTATGGATGTTGATTTAGAGTAAACTCAAGATAAATTACACTTTGGGTGTCTGTATTTTTATTATTTTTTACTTTGAGTATATGTGTTTTTGTTTTTAACGCTTAGGAAATCTGTGTTTTGTTGAATACTGAAAAACAAACTTTATTGCATCTCTCTTAGTTTAAAATGAACCTCCAAAAAAAAAATCATCATTCCACTCTTTTATAATAGAATTTAAGTTGACATGACAACAAATATTTTTATAAACATCTATTTTTTGTGGAATATGATTAATTTACAAGTAGGGGACATGTGATGCTGTAAATAGATGTTGTTATCATTTTACAATTCCTTTGATATCCTTGACATTAGTTACATCACTCCAGGATCTTTTGCAACATTTTCCATACAATTTGTCTCTTCTCTTTTCTTACCACAGCGAGTAATACCTCTAGGAAAATATCATTGAGATGATAAAGGGGTAAATAGTGTGATTATGATTTAGAAGTTTTAAACACTAATTATATTTGGTATGCAGAAATGGATCGGAATGAAATCGCAATTCTAAGTTTCGTTACCATTCCCCATATTTGGAAGTATACTTTGAATCTAGAATCATCGATCTATGGCTAGAAAGGGAATCGCGATTCTATCTTTGATAAGGTGGAATTATAATTTTATTTCCAATTTATTAATTATAATTAATTAAAATTACTTTTCTAACCTTGAAATAAATTATAATATATAATAATTAAGGGTATTTTCAATAATAATTCTATTTGAATATTTAATATCATTTCATTACGTTCCATTTCATGATCATCTCTAAACATAGGAAAAAATTTCTCATTTCATTCTTATTCCATTCCATTCTAGATCATTCCTTCGTACTAAACGTGACACAAAAGAAGGAAAAGAAAAAGGGTAGAAATCAAAATAAATGACACATGTGACCATCAATTTAGTACCTTGTTCTCCATTTTTCCGGCTCCACTAATGGCAACAATGTGAATTTTGTTTGTTGTTCATGGTTATACATCAACTATGTTCAGTATGGTTTTTTGAATATACTTAGCCTAAAGAAAAAAGGGGGAAAAGAAGGATAAGAGATCAAAAATTAAAGGGTAAATTGTATGGAACACCTCTAAAAACATTTCAAATTGCATGGACACCCTGTATTTTGGAAATTAAGGACTTACACCCTTAAAGTGCATGTGATACCCATATCTTTTCACTATGTGGCAACTAATTATACATTGCATTCATATGGAAATATTTCAAAGATTCAAATTTTACCATGTCATTTAAATTGTTGACATGTCAAACCATCTAATTTAGTTGTTTAATTTCAATATGGTATTTCTTAAATATTCTTTGTCTGTTCCAATTCTATGTAAAATCAAATAACCAAAATTATCCTGTAAAATGACAAATACAATTGAAAAAGAAGCTAACTTTATCCTCAAATTGAACCAACATATCCTGACTTGACAAATAAGAACCACGTCGTGATTTTCTTATTGTTTTTTTTTTTTCCAAATCACATGCCCCAACTTCACATCCCTTTTTTTTAATCACATTTGATTGACAAATTTAATGTATATGACCTTGAACATGAATTAGGTACTCCATACGGTGTTTTCAATTGCTATAAGAGTACTATCCATGAATGTTCTTCGACGTTTAATATGGTTGGTTTAATATCCACTTACCAAGGAGTGCTTTACATGGCAACATGGAGCTAGGGTTAGATTGTGCATTTACTTTTACTATTCTATCTTGTTGCTGGGGATCCTGGAGAATTGATTCTGGTAGATTTAGTAGAGACATGGATATTTTAGTAGACCATATAGAATTGAATAAATAAATTAAATGTTTGCTACTTCAATAATCAAAATGACGTGGCAAAATTCTTATATTGAAATATTTCCACGTTAGTGAAAGCATACACATCAGCTATCACATAATGAAAAAGTTGTGGGCATACACTCATTTCAGGGATATAAGTGCTCAATTTTAAAAATCAAAGGTCTCCACACAATTATAAATTTCTTTTAAGGGAAATCCATACAATTTACTCAAAATTTAAAAAGAAAAAAAAATTGCTTTCAAATAGAATGATCAGCTTTAAAATTATTGGCACTAGGAAATACAGATTTTGGTAGTCGAAGGAAAAAAGATTTTTTTTTTTTTTTTTGTTAAGGTTTGCTTTTGACTAACCGAGATGTAATGGAATTTGTTTTTCACTATTTAACAAAACATAGATCCCTTAGATGTTAAAAATAAAAATACAAGTACCCAAATTGAAAAGGAGTTAAAATACGGATACCCAAAACATAATTTACCCTAAAACTAATGAATTCTTAGAAGATTATTACATAACATATTGATATTGTATGCTCATAAATTGCCATAGATATGGTATAATTATAATATTATATAACTAAAATATATATTGATTTTAAATAGCTATTACTAATATTTCTATATTTATACACAAAACGATAATTCCATTTCAAAAAGAGTTGGCAATACTCAAAAGTGCCTAAAATTTGTACCAGTTTATAACAAGTCAAATAAGGGTTGTAACACTTAACATCATTTTGAAAAAGGTACACGTATCTTAGATTTATACTTCAAAGGAAAATGTGTGTGTGTATATATATATATATATATATATATATATATTAATGGGCAAGAGGCATTAGTAATGAAAAGGTTTAAGTGATAAGAATAAAAAAAAAATCACAAATAGGGAAATGATATTACTAATAAAAGAATATGCAGATATTAAAAGTTAATGAATTATATATTTAAAAATTATTGAAATAACCTAAATTTCTAAAATGCCCCACTTACATTCCTTCAAAAATTGTCAATTCAAAATAAAATTCATATATGCATATAATGCAATTGTAATAGAATATAAATAAATAATAGTTTAATCATTTTTAATTTAAACCAACAATCAATAAATAAGTACTCATGACCCTATCACACCATGATCTTTGTCTACATACATAGGTAAATATAATGTAAGTTTTCCTTTAAGTCCTTCGCACTCAAAGTCCAAAGTCAAAACACCATAAAACCAAAAATTTTAGCTGCACTATCCTATATACGAGTCCACTAAGAAATCCTCAAATATGATTAGCAAGTTACTACTTTAGGAACTGCCACTATGAGCTCCTAGAGCAAACAGATCAAGTACAACCAATAGTCTAGGTCAATTAGGTCGAATATAAGTTAGTCTAATTAGATCTTTTCTAACCTAACAAGCACAACCATATAAATAAGCATAACGTACTTAGGATAACTTCTCTACAATTAACAAAAGTCCACAAATTTAAGTCATGTCCCAAATAGCTCTAACCATCCAACAAGAATGGAACTCGATAACAAACACGAATCTATTAGGAACAAGTATATACATTAACTTTTAGATGATCAATAACTAAGTTTTTATCTAAATATTACTCATCAATCTCTTATTACTCGTTACTTGTTATTACATCTACTTAATCAAAACAAATGTTCCAAGTAAGATTAATCAAACCGATTTATTGGTCAAAGAAAGGAATTGAAAATAATATAATAATATATAATACAATAGAGTAAAATGTTAACATATTTATATAATACTATTTATTTACTCATACATAAGGTATGCTATATGGAAAAAAATATATAAAACAAACATATAACTAGAATATATGGCTTACTAACAAATATAATAAAAAGAATAGTATATTATTAAATAACACTAAAATTCATATACATATGTAGAAGAAAAGCATATTGGTAAATGGAAGTTGAAACGAACGTACTACACTATTAGTACCATATATCACATAATAGTAGTAATAATCGTAATAGGAATAATTTAATAATAATGACAACAATAATAAATCCAATTGGTAACATAAGAGAATGGAATCACCATAAGCTAAATTGATAATTGAAATCATACATATATGATACAAGTATCAATATAAATTTCATATTCAACAAAAGACAATAAAACAACTCCACTTCTATAAATAATAATGATTATACAATACAACATATAACATAATTTATGATAGAAACTTATTTACTAATAATATAATTACTTATTACAATAAGAGGCAAATAAAAACAACATGATACGTACATGATATTTCGACACAATGAAACGATAATCGAGTTAACTCATTAGATATATAGGCCTAAAAGGAGAGTAACCGATAAAATATGGAATCGTTGCCGAAAGGTAGTCTCACTAAAAAATAATAAAACAAAATCTTACACTTTACACTGCAAAAGAACCCAAAACATTATCAATAGAGAACTTTACTAAAATGAAGCTTAGAACAATAACCAAAACGAGGTTAGAACTCATTGTTGTCGAGGAAAGGGATTAGAGAATTGGGGTGACATCGGTATTTGTGGTGAGAGAAAAAAAATATATATAAGATAGGGTTTAGGCTATGGTTTAAGGGAGTGGATATTTTGGAATATGCTAGAATCTAAGGTATGGTAAATATAAATATGAATAAATGATTATAAGATAATATGAAAATGGAAAAGTGTTTAAAAAATATAGAGTAAGATAGTGTGAATATAAAATAAAATATATACACTTTATTTGTAAAATAAAATTTATTCTATTATGGTTACAATAATCCTTGATTTAAATATTTATAAGATAGAAATTCAAATAACTTTAAAATTATGCTAAGATTTATAAGTTGAAAAGTTTCCTTACTAACAATGCATGTTATAACGACATAACCTAAAACAATTTTATTATTTAATTATTATTATTATTTTGACTAGAGTATTTCATAGAATATCTCTACTTGTGAGTTACAAATAGCAAATTAAAATACTATTGAAAAGTTAAAAAAAAATTGTTAACAATATACTAGAAGAAAGTGAGTTTGAAGAAAAAGAAAACGTAGAGAGTATATAAAAACAGTTTCATCCTTTTACAACTTATAGGTAGAAAATATTGATTTGTAAATAGCTATACAAATATAACTGCTTTAGTGTGAAGGTTACTTTGGTAAAATTAAAAATAAAATGTTTATTAATGAATTTCAAACACCAAAAATAGTCCAACCACTTTAACATTATAGATAAGAAAATATACCAACAACTCAAAAGGTAAATAAGTAGAGTCCGCAACATAGCTTTAAGTTCCCATTAAAGCTCAAGCTCAATCTAGTTTAAAATTTTAAGTTCAAATTCAACTCATTTGATGATGCTATTCAACAAGTTCAAATTCAAATCAATTAAGTTCCTTCAAGTTTATTATATAAACTAATTTTGAAAAATATACAACCTATATTTCATCTTTATGTGTTAATACAAATTAGAGGAAATGTGTTGCCTTGTGATTTGTTTAGAACAAGTAATTTGATAAAATAGTATTATTAAGTAAATTTAACTAATTAATATAATGAAAAATAAATAAACAAAAGAAAAGAGAAAATAATAGTAGAAAACTGAAATGAAAATCAAAACAAGTAGATATCCCAATCTCATGACCTATGTAAACAAATAGTCATCAAACAATTATACATAAAAATAAAAATAAAGATGCATGCTTTGATGAAGTTTGTAGGAGTTAAAATTGAAGTAACTAGAAGTTCCAAAGCTTCATATGGTCTTGTCTAACTCTCTATCACTATCTATGGAGTTGGTGCAAAATGTAAGTTGGAGAATTGGAGGAGAAAGAAAAAGTAGTTAGTAGGCTTTTCATGGTTTTTTTTATTCATTTTCTATGATTCATTTATTACTTTTTATTATATTAATTAATTAAATACATTTGTTAATATTATTTATATAAATTAATTATTGCAGACCAAATTATAAGTCAATACGTCCTCATAAAGAGATAAAACATGGGCCATGTTCCTTTCAAAATCAAAAAACACAATAATGATTTTATAAAAAGGTCAAAATACATGTTATGATTTTATAGTTTATGGAAAAAAAATAATCTAACTAAAATAATGTTGATGTCAAAAATCAAATCAAGCTCAACTTATTTGTTATCTATTATCTTAATTTGAATCAATTAAAGTCATGAGCTTATGACTCTACTTCATCAAGTGTCTCACAAAACTTGAGTTCCATTTGACTTCAATCAAATCAATTCCATCTTAAGTAATTTGGAAGTAGATTTAGGTTGTGTATACTTCAAAATTTAGGAAGAAGAACCTAGAACTTCACATATACCACGCATAAGAATTAGTTTTTTAGTTATTTGAAACTCCATCTCAACATTTTTAAATGAGTATACAATGAAACCAAATGGGGTTATGGGGGTAGGGTTAGGTTTGTTTTCCCTATTTCAAAAAATTAGTTTGATTTGATTTTTTACGTTAATTTTTACCCTTATATATTAAAAAATGATGTCTCAAAAATAGCAAACTTATTAACCGTTACTAACTATAGTTACTGTTTTCTATTACTAGTTGTAGTTAGTCCTTTCTGTTACTGCTTGTAGTTAGTTAGTTTTTCTATTATTACTTGTAGTTGGTTTAGTTTTCTGTTAGCTAAAATAGTTGGTCTTTTAGTTTGGATAGCTAGTTAACTTATAAATATGGATTGTATAGGCATGGAGAATTAATTAATGAAAAGCCTACATTACAAATCCATCATCTTCTTTCTCTCTCAGTAAAATTCTTCTCAACGCTATTTCAATTCTTGATATGGTATTAGAGCTTTTCTTCCTTTAATGGTGAATGAATCAAAAAAGTTATCAAGTCCTTACTATTTGTATTCAAACGAGAATCCATCATTAGTTTTAGTATCTACAGTTCTTAATGGTTCAAATTATCATACATGGAGTCGCGCGATGAGAGTAGCTCTTCTCTCAAAGAGCAAGCTTAAGTTTGTGGATGGATTGATCACACCGCCAAGCAAAGATAAAGAGTCCTATGTAGCATAGGAGAGGTGCAATACAATGGTGTTGTCGTAGTTAGTGAGTTCCTTGTCGAAGTCAATAGCACAAAGCATTATATGGATCAAAGTACACCTAAAGTATGGAAAGATTTTTATGCAAGGTTTTCGCAAGGTGACTCTTCACAAATTTCTAATATTCAAGAAGAAATACACAATCTATGTCAAGGTACGCTTACTATTACTAAGTATTTTATGCAACTCAAGATCTTGTGGGATGAATTAGCAGTTTTAAGACCTTTACCAGTGTGTGAACATGATGGATGCATTGTAGTAAACATGATGAAAGAATATCATAATTCAGATCAAGTTGTTCGTTTTATAAAAGGTTTGAATGATAGTTTTGGATCAGTTAAGACTCAAATTCTTCTCATGGAGCCTTTACCAAACATTAATAAGGCTTTTTCTTTGGTTGCACAGGAAGAACAACAATTAGTATCAAATGTATAACAAAATGTCACTAATTCTAGTGGCTTTGTTGCTAAAACTATCGGAAATTCAAGGAGGTATCCGAATAATACTCTTATGAAAAGACCCATTTGTTCTTACTGCGGTTTAAGTGGTTATACTGTTGATAAGTGTTATAGGATGCATGGATTTTCACCAAATTTTAAACCACGTTCAAATTAAAGAATTGCTTATGCAAGGCGCGTAAATCAATTTCAAGCAACCTCTACAACAAGGGTTAGTGATTCTTTTCAATTCACTAAAGGCCAGTTTTAACAATTAATACAAATTCTTGAAAAGGAGAAGTTAGATGCAAATCCAGATTCGCAAGCTTCATCGTCAAAGAAGTTGGAAGGTAATTTTTGTTCATTTTCTCATTTACCTTCTTTTACAACTTAGGTGATAGACATGGATGCTAATGATCACGTCACCTATTCCATGGACAATTTCACAACTTTGAAGGAAGTGACTGCTATGAATATACACCTTCCTAATAATGCTCAAGTTAAGGTATCACATATTGGCATTGTACAGTTGAATGAACACATTATTCTAGAAAATGTCCTATGTGTTCTTAACTTTCCGTTCAACTTAATCTCTGTTAATAAGCCTACTGCACACTATAAGTGCAAGCTTATCTTCACTGTTGAGGAATGTTTTGTACAAGAGATATAGGATTCCCGAATGATTGGATTTGCTAAGATGAACAAAGGGTTATTTGAGTTGAAGGCTGTGGTCAGTAGAACTACAAACAGCCTAGTTAATGTAGTTAGTTGTAATACTATTGCACAAGATAGAAGTTAGTTGTGGCATTCCCGATTGGGTCATATACCAATCGAGAAGATGAAACTAATTTCTAGATTTTGTTCAGATGTTCAGCATGACAATAATGTAAGACCTTGCACCACTTGTCATCAGGCTAAACAGAAGAGACTTCCATTTCTTGTGAGTAAGACCTTTATTGTCGCTTCCTTTGAGTTAGTAAATTGTGACATTTGGGGACCTATGAGGGTTTTTAGTCGAAACAATCAACACTATTCTTTAAATATAGTTGATGATTTTAGTCATCTCACTTAGGTGTTTTTAATGCGTTTCAAGTCAGAAACTAGGTCGTTATTACAGTAGTTTCTCTCATATGTTGCTACTCAATTTGACTCTAAGATAAAATGTATGCAAACTAATAATGGATAGGAGTTTAATATGCTTAAATTTTACAGTTCTCATAGGATACTACATCAGACTTCTTGTGTTTACACTCTACAACAAAATAGTATAGTGGAGCACAAACATCAACACATCCTATAAGTTGCTAAAGCGTTGTGCTTGTAAGCTGGATTGCCTTTTAAGTTTTTGGGGTGATTGCATTTTACATGCAGTTTATTTGATCAATCGGTTGCTTACTATTGTGCTACATAATGAAAGTCCTTATCAGGTTATGTTTAAAAAAGTGCCTTCTTACACTCAATTACGTTTGTTTGAGTGTCTTTGTTATGCTTCTACACATGATAAACCAACACACAAGTTTGATTCACGAGCTACTAAGTATGTTTTTCTAGGTTTTGTTTTGAGTATATGACATACAATAACAACAAGTTTTCATTTCATGAGGTGTTATTTTCTATAAATCAATTTTTCCCTTTGCCCATGATCATTCTACAACCGATATTGTCTTACTACAGTCCTCTACTTATGATGTTTTATATGATCCTTTTCTTCCCATTGATGAATCAATTCCTATTGAAGGTCAATCTACTTGTGTAGACCCCCCTAATCCTCAACCAACCACTTTTCGATCACTTAGAACTAAACATCCACCATTGTACCTTAGTGACTATGTTTGTGCTACATAGATACCTCATGTTTTGGACTAAGTTTTTAGTTATGATCATCTCTCATCTTCTCACAAAACCTTTGTATGTGCTATTCATATGCTTTTCGAGCCCAAAAGTTTTCATGAAGTTATTCAATATCAAGAATGGAGGGATGCAATGCAATTAGAAATTTCAGCTTTAGTTGCTAACAAAACATGGGAATTAGTGGATTTACCTCAAGGCAAATAACCAATTGGGTGTAAGTGGATATACAAGATCAAATATAGAGCTAATGAAAATATTGAATGATACAAAGTTAGACTCGTAGCTAAAGGTTACACTCAACAATTTAGGATTGATTATATCGATCCTTTCAGTCCAATTGCAAAAATTATTTCAATTCGGTTGCTATTGTCATTGGCTGCTTCTCATGGTTGGTTACTTCAAAAGCTTGATATAAACAACGCATTTCTTCATAGGGATCTTCATGAAGAAGTTTACATGTCATTACCAAAAGGCTTTCAATCTCAAGACTCAGCTAAGGTGTGCAAATTGCTTAAATCCCTATATGGATTAAAGTAAGCCAGCAGGTAATGGTATGAAAAACTTACTAGTGCTCTGCTCACTTATGGTTTTCATCTGTCCTCTACTAACTATAGCTTGTTCTTCACGCATGCTCCTGATCATTTCATCATTATCCTTGTATGTATGGATGATTTAATTATTGCAAGTGATTCTCTTTCTACCGTTACTACCATTAAGCAATATTTACATGATACTTTTCAAATCAAAGATCTTGGTGAACTTAAGTACTTCCTTGGTCTTGAGGTTGCACAGTCCAATTAAGGTATCAACTTGTGTCAAAAGAAGTATTGTTTGGATCTTCTTAAGGACACTAGCTTTATAGGTGCCAAACTTGTTTCCATTCCTATGGTGTCTTCTACTCAATTATCCAAAGATGATGGTTCCCCTTTGTTAGCTAATCCTATTGTTTTCCAGAGACTTATTTGTCGTCTTTTTTATCTCACTCACACTCGTCTAGATATCACATTTGCTGTTCAACAACTTTCTCAGTTTCTTGATAAGCCCACTACTCTTTACCTTTAAGCTGTCCATTATGTATTGCAATTTTTAAAAGCATCGCCTGGCTAATTTATTATTTCCTTCTTCTTCAACTCACAAGCTTCGTACCTACAATGACTCTAATTAGGCCACATGTTCTGATTCTCGAAGGCTTGTAACAGGTATTATGTGTTTTATGGTGATGCTCTCATTTCTTGATCTTCAAAAAACCAGTCCACTGTCTTTCGCTCCTCTTCCAAAGCAGAGTATCATGCCTTAGCTACTATTGTCTATGAACTTCAACGGTTACTACACTTACTACAAGACTTTGGCTGTCCTCATGATGGATCTACCTTGTTATTTTGCAACAATCAATCAACTCTTTATATTGCACACAATCTTGCTTTCCATCAACGCACTAAACACATCGAACTTGACTATCATGTTGTTCATGAAAAAATTCAAGCTAGCTTAGTCACCTGGTTGCCTATCCAATCTTCTCTTCAACTTGCTAATGTTTTCACGAAGGTTGTTTATACTCCCGCATTTGCTGATTCCATTCTCAAGCTAAGCATTCACAATGTTTATGTACTAGCTATAGAAGAGGGGAGGAGGGTGGGTTGGGTATTAACTGTTACTAGCTGTAGTTACTCTTTTCTGTTACTGGTTGTAGTTAGTTAGCTATAGTTAGTCCTTTCTATTACCAATTGTAGTTAGTTAGTTTTTCTATTATTACTTATTACTTATAGTTGGTTTAGTTTTCTGTTAGCCAAAATAGTTAGTCTTTTAGTTTGGACAACTAGTTAACTTATAAATATAAATTGTACAGGTAGGGAGAATTAATTAATGAAAAGCCTACATTACGAATTCATCATCTTTTTTTTTTTTCTCTCAGTAAAATTCTTCTCAACGCCATTTCAATTCTTGATAAAACTTTTGAAGAATAAATTTATATCAACATGCTTTGAATGATTATAAAATGGTATACATTGTCAACGAAGTTGTAGAATTCCCAAATTTACAAGAAAAAATTTTAGTTGTTTTATAGTTGAAACCGTAAATACGTCCATAAATTGTTAATCAAAATGTAAATAAATTCCTAAACTCCCATGTCTATGATTTTTGGAAATATATACATAAGCCTTGAAGATACCGCCAGTTGTTGCCTTTTTAGCAATGTTCTGAGGCTTATAATATTTTGGGATTATTTGTAAATTTCCAAGAGAATATAAGAAACAAAATCATACTTTAAAACTTTAGAAGACCTATCGTTATTTCAAATAGTTATCCATCTCGACTTTATATATACCATATATATACTCAATTTCCTCTTATTTTATTTTATTTTATTTTTTTAATATAATAGGTCAATATGCCTTCAACTAGCACTGTGAACAAATTACAGCCAATAAAGTAGTTTTAAGCCCTAACTTAAGCTGGAGCTCAATCTAGTTTAAAACTGTAAGTTTAAATTGGACTCATAATGATTTTAAACAAGTTTGAATTTTAATCAATTAGGTTTCCTCAAGTTTTACTTATTAAGGAAAAGGATAAGTTGCAATAATTAACATTACCTATACTTTGACCCTTTTACAAACTAATGATCCATTTTCCACTTTTGATGAATACTTGTGTTTCATCTCTGTGTGTCAATGCAAATCAGAGGGCATGCGTGGCTTTATGATTTATCTGTTATAAGTAATTTGATAGAATATAAGTAAATTTAACTAAATGGTATAATAAAAATAATAAATAAACTAAAGACAACGAAAGAAAAAGAAAAATAGCAAAAAACCGAAAGGAAAATGAAATCATGTGGAAGTCTTAATTGCATGAGGATTCTTAATAATAGTGGACAGACCTGCAGCATCAACAAGAATGATAATACACATCAAAATAATCTACAGTACGAATAATCACCACACGATGACACATAAAAATGGAAACTTGAAAATAATGATATTGTGGAGATAGTTAACAATAGTTGATATACCAAATCACATGAGGTTTGTCTAAAGTAACTAGAACTTTCAAAGTTTCATAACAAAGCACACCTAATCCTTTCATGAGGTCTTGTCTATTTCCCCCTAATTAGGGAAATGGAGGAGGGAGAAGAAGAAGTAGTTGGACTTTTACTGTAATTTTTTCTTTTTGTTTTTATGATTTATGTATTGCTTTTTATTATATTAATTAACTAAATATATCTAATAATATTATTCATATAAATTAATTATTGCATACCAAATCATAAGCGAAACATTTCCGCTGATTTGCATCAACACATAAAGACAAGTAATGTGTCTGCCAAAAGAAACAACATAGATGATTAGTTTATAAAAGTATTAAAACACAAGTTATGATTTTGTAATTTACAAAATATATATATACATATATATATAATCCTAACTAAAATAATATTGATATTATTGATAAGACCTTTTTTGGATATAAACTCCTTAAGCCCATCTCGATCTTCTAAGACTCATTTCTCACCTCGAGCCTCCCTTGGTCGAGGCCTAGAGTTCAATCTGTCTGGCTATGGCAATTCTCAAAGGGCTAAAAGATTCTAAGGAAAGTCAAAAGATTAAGTCAATAACCACTTCATACTTTTTTAAACCATGTTGGACACCATAAACCCACTCTCCAATACTCGTAGAAGTAGCTCTTCCCACTAACTAATTTCTAACTACCAGCACTACTCATTTATAAATATAAGATTATCGCCCAATAATAAACTATTTGATTCTTTATGCACTTGAGTTTTCTAATTACTCTTGAGCACTTATACTCTCCAAAATTTCTTATTAACTTAAGTATCGAAATAATCACGTTAGATAATCCCCAATACGCCTCACAGTATTCTTTTTTACAGGCTTACAAGTTGCACGAAGCCCAACTTCTCTTCAAATGAATACTGGGCAAAATCTAAAGACGACAAATATCTAAACTCAAATAAAACTCAACTTATCTAATATATATTATCATAAGTTGAGCTCAATTAGAGTCATGATTTTATTAAATTATATATTATAAAACTTAAAAACTCTACTTGATTAAGTTACCCTAATGATTTAAGTTGAATTTCCATCGACTTTAATCAAATTAGTCGGAACTTAAGTAATTTGAAAGTTGGTGTGATTAGTATATTCATCAAAGTTGAACTGCACGTATGCTGAGGACAAGTATTAGCTTTTCAATTATTTGAAGTTCCATCTCCGCATTTTAAATTGAGTATACAACGAACAATAGGGGATTTTTTTTTTCCTCCGTTTCAAAATGTTCAAGGACACACACATATATATACTAGCAGATTATGCACCATATTATAGGTATATCAATAATTATATATATAATTATTAATAAAAATAATTAAAACATTAGCACTTGTAAGATATGTTTGTAAAAAATACAAAATAATAATGAAACTAAAGATTAACTATTTGTAAAAAATACATTAAAAAAACTTCTATATGTTTTTTTGTGAAAACTTTAGTTAAGGTTTCAATAATTTATAAAATTTAGATCAAATAAAAAAAATGTAAAGACCTTAATGTGTGTAAAACTATTTACAGTTTATGGGATAGTGAGGCCAAAAAATTGAAGTTATAGTACTATTGAGAAATATAGAGAGGAGAGAAAGAGAGAGGGAGGGAGAAGAAAGTGGATGCTAAGAATGGCACACGTATGCCTGGTTCAGGGAATTGAAATTCAATTCCCCCCTTATTCTTTTTTACAGCATTAATTTAATCTTTTGTCTTCGAATCGTAATTTTTTATAAATCCCTATTTCATAAAATCAAGTAATAGGAATTCCCTGACTTGACTAAAGAATAATGATTTCTCATAAAATTTCATATTTTTTCCAAGAATAATCTCATATCAATTTAACGACAACCATCACCACTATTACCATTACTATTGTCATTACCGACTACTACTACCACCACTACCACTACCACAATCACCACCACCACTACCACAATCACCACCACCACCACCACCAACCATCATTACCACCACCACCATCGTCGCCACCGCTGTTGCAATTACCATCACCATCACTTACGGCCACCGCCACTATCACCACCAACTACTACCGCCACTGTCACCACCAACCGCCACCATTATCACTTACCATTACTACCACTGTCACTACTAACTATCGCCATTGTCACCACTAACCCCAACTGCCACTGCCACTGCCACTGTCACTGCCACCGCCATCGCCATCATCATCATTGCCACTAACACCGTTACCATCACACTGCTGCCACTACCATTACTTTGCTATCACCATTACCATCACCAGCACCACCACTACTACCTTTGACTACCGCTATCATCACGACCATTATTATCATTACCACTGCTGTAACTACCCCTACCCCCACACCTACCACCCACCCCCCCTCCCCATCAAGCCACTACCCCAACCACCACCACCACTATCAACTACTACTATCACCACCACCTACCTCTGGTTGTGCAGTCGATTTCTACTACTACCACTTATTACTTTAGAATTATTTGAGAAAGAAAATGAATTAATGGTATTTTAGTCATTAAAGTTCTATTACGTATTTATTCTTAAGTTATTTATTAATCCAACTAAACAAAGTAATAAGCATTACACCATTATTACATTCCTTAAGAATTCCAATTATATTCCTTACTCATTACATTCAGTGAAGTAAATGAGCTAGTAGTATTTTAGGAATGGAAGAGACTAATTGGGGAGAGAGAAAGAAGGATTGAGAGGAAAGAGAAAAAAAAAAGAAAAGAAAGTGACATATTTATTCATTACTTGTAATTTAAATATATAATTTTAATGTTAGGTTTTTTTGTTAAATATTATTAAATAAAGGATAAATAAATAATTTTAAAAGTGATGGTTATTTAAACCCTAATGAGCTTTAACAATATAAATATATATATATATATATATATATTAAAATTTGATGCCTCATAAACAACAAAATTTTGAAGAATAAATTTATATCAACTTGTTTTAAACGATTATACAACAATATACCATGTCAACGAAGTGCAAAATTCCCATAATCACATGGAAATTTTTAATTCTTTTATAGTTGAAATTTTCAATACATTCATATACTATCAATTAGATGCAAATGAATTTCTAAAAACACAACTCTCCATTCTTTTGAGAGTTATCAGTATCAATACATATATATTAAGGGGTTAATGTCGCATTTCATACCGAACTTTCTCTAAGTATGCAATTTACTATCTAATTAAAGTTAATTAAAATTTTCTTTGTTATTTATAGTACCCAACCTAACTTCGTTAAACCCCATTTACTGACGTAGACTAATGAACTAATGAATGAACCATAAACTAACACATGACATTTGAAATATATAGAGAAATAAATTTTGGGAAAGCATACTATATTCTAAGATAATATATATAAATATATGAACAAATATCCTTCTACTTATGTCCATGGTTTATAGTCTCTCAATATTAACACAAAAAATGCTTTATTATATAGAAGGCAAAACATAGTAGTCTAACCATGTGGAACAAATTAAAGTAGTTATATTACACATTACAGTTTAAATGCATGGGAACCTGACTTTAACTCAATTTTTTATACTCCATTTTACTTTTAATTTTCATAAAATTATCATATCTAGAATCTATTATGTAAGTACACTTAGATTATACAAAAAAAAATTCAACAAAACACATCCAAAACTTACTTAAAACCGATCAAAGTGAACCTTTCAATTGTTTAAAAAAAATTACAGCAAATATATATATGTTTGACCACAAGTTTGATCCAAGTTTTAAATAAGTTTTTAAAGAAATCTTTAAATGATCTAAAAGTATACATGGAGTAGAATATATTTCAAACAAATTTAAAGAAAAAAAAATACATTAAAATGATAAAAATCAAATATACAAGTTGAGAAAAACATATATGTAGTTGCTGCAATTTTTTTTAAAAATCAACCTAATAAACTTATTTTGATCCACTATTTGCAACCCATTTTAAAAGGATTTTGAAGAAATTTTTATATGATATGAAAGATCTTATAGCATAAATTGAATATTGAGAGTTTGTTTTCTATTTTTAAAGAGAAACAAAATAAAAAAAAAAACAAAAGTAGAATAAAAGTCACATAAATAACTATAAAGTAGTAATTATTCAATCTTTTATTTTACAAGTCCTATATTGTTAACTCCCAATAAATTTCCCTTTATATAGTAGATTTAGGTTGAAAATGAATTGAGTTTAAATACATAGAAAAGATCACGATGTGAACACATTATCAAAGCTTGCATCTAAGATCAACCTTATATCATGTCACTTAGCATGTGTTAGTTGATGCTGCTATGTTAGCAAGTCTTGACAATAATTTAGCAAACAAATAGTAACTCTATTAGGTGAGATAGTAAAAATATCCACCAATACTTATTGCACATTTGAGATATTAATTATATAAGCCATGAAAGTAATTTAGCAAACAAATAGTAACTCTATTAGGTGAGATAGTAAAAATATCAACCAATACTTATTGCACATTTGACATATTAATTATATAAGCCGCTAAGCACGAGACGAGGCTATTTCCTGTCCTGCATCAATTTTTTTTATATGTGGGGGCCTTTTGCAACTTCAGTCTTACCTACCCCGCTTCTTTGTCCTTTTCAATGTTTGCTGAGATGTCAAACATTAGACACGGCCTAAGGTGGGAGAGGCTGCTTTTGCTTTCCGTTTGTCCAATTCCACCTACGGCCATGGCTCTATGTATATATACATGCAAACATGTGTCTAGTTACTCATATCCTATAGATATACATTAAACACACGAAAGACACCCTCACTCTTCCAATCTCTCGTTTTAGAGAAAATGGGCAGCCTTGAAACTGAGAGAACAACAATTGGTTGGGCTGCTAGAGACTCTTCCGGGGTTCTCTCTCCTTACTCTTACACTTTAAGGTAACCATTCATATGTTTATCGTTTATATCTCATATTTCAATTAAGTGGGTGCTTGTAGGAACCTGTCCAGTCTATCATCTCGGTTAAAATGGTTATCAAAGTTAATGTCATAGTCTTTTGTGATGATTTTCTTGTTAATGCACGCTTCAGACGCTTATTAATTAACGGGTGGGTATGCAGTGTACTCTGTTTGAGAACACCTGTTAAGTTGCAAAACAGCTTTTTCAACAACCATTTAAATTTGTTGCAAAGCAGTTTTTTCAAAGACTAATCAGTTTATAGGCCTTTTTATGTTGTTTTTTCGTACGTTTCATTTCTTGGATTTGCACGTTACACTGAATTAATCCCTCACGGTTTCTTTTGTCTTCTGGGGATCTAATATTAAATGCAGGGACACAGGACCGGAGGATGTTTACGTTAAAGTCATATGTTGTGGAATTTGCCACTCTGATATCCACCAAGTCAAAAATGACCTTGGCATGTCTCACTACCCCATGGTCCCAGGGTAATAATAACATACACTACAATTCCTATCCTAAAATCATCATCTTAATTTTACTCAATGTACTCTGTTCAATGATAGTAAGAAAAGAGTTTCACGGACTTCTTTCGATAATGGGTAACATTTTAGAACTCTTAGATGAAAATGTTTTTGTCATATGTTTGACCTTTTTGCCGTTTTCTTCCAATTCTTCAGGCATGAAGTAGTTGGTGAGGTGCTCGAGGTGGGAACAGAAGTGACCAAATTTAAAGTAGGGGACAAAGTAGGAGCTGGTATTGTGGTTGGATGCTGCAGAAACTGCAATGCATGTAAGACAGGGGTTGAACAATATTGTAACAAGAAGATCTGGAATTACAATGATGTTTACACAGATGGGAAACCAACCCAAGGTGGCTTTGCTGGTGAAATGGTTGTAGATCAGAAGTAAGCATCCTTGGTCCCAGTACCTCACCTAACACATTTATCTCATCTTTTTTTGACTCAGAAGTCATCGATCTTTAATTGCCATTCCATTTCTTTTTTTTTTTTTAATGTTTTTGTAGTTATTGTTGCAATTCTGGGATAATATTGCAAATGAATAGTTTTTTAAGTTACAATTAAATTCTTGGTTCAGGTTTGTGGTGAAAATTCCAGATGGGATGGAGGCCGAACAGGTGGCGCCATTGCTGTGTGCCGGTGTGACGGTGTACAGCCCATTGAGCCACTTTGGTCTCACCAAAAGTGGGTTGAGAGGTGGAATATTGGGGCTTGGTGGGGTTGGTCACATGGGGGTGAAAATAGCAAAGGCCATGGGACATCACATAACAGTGATAAGCTCATCGGACAAGAAGAGAGAGGAGGCCTTAGGGCACCTTGGTGCTGATGAGTACTTGGTCAGTTCGGATGCGGATAAAATGCAAGCGGCTATGGATTCACTTGACTATATCATTGACACCGTCCCTGTTGTTCATCCACTTGAGCCTTACCTTTCTTTGTTGAAGATGGATGGGAAATTGATCTTGATGGGTGTCATCAATGCCCCTCTCCAATTTGTTACCCCCATGGTCATGCTCGGTAAGCCATTCTCTCTATCCACGTTATCTCCTTTAGTTGTGATTTGCTTTTTCATCGGTGAGTAGAAGATAAGTGCAATCAGATGCACCTAAAAATATTGCATACTACCAATCCTACCACCTTAGAGAAGTGGTTGGATCGCAAATTGGTTTTAATTTTATTTTACTAGGTTTATTATGGTATGATTTTCCAATCAATTACTTTAAACTCAAGGGAAAAGCATTGGTCTCCTAGCTAGAAATTAACATTTTATCTTCTTTTTCTTCATCTTTCTTCTGAAAATTGGCAAAAGGAATCAGACAATTTCTTCTAATTTGCTTTACGAAGACTGGTGGTTCGTCTATTCTTTATGATTGCAGGGAGGAAGACGATTACTGGAAGCTTCATTGGGAGTGTGACGGAAACTGAAGAAATGCTTGAGTTCTGCAAAGAGAAAGGACTGACTTCTCAAATAGAAGTTGTCAAGATGGATTATGTTAACAAGGCATTGGAGAGGCTCGAAAAGAACGATGTTAGATATCGGTTTGTCATCGATGTAGCTGGAAGCAAGCTTGATGGATAAGGCAAAAGAAAGAAACTGAGAAGAACCAAAATTCCATACTATTTGTATTTTGTTTGACACTTTTATGTGACAGTTTTCTCGTGTTATCCAAAGGGTTGTCTCTAAATTGAATGAAGTTCCATGTTTTCTACCATGATGTTGCATTTTTTTTTTTTTTTTTCTTTCAAGTTATTAACAATGATGTTGCCATTGTAGTTCTTAATTCATTGTTGAAAAGGTCTTTTGATGATGTCTTGAAAGTGAAACTTCACCTAACTTAATGTAAACAAAGTACACAAAGCCTGATAACAGAAATTGAAAGAATCAATAGTCAATGCGATTTTGCTTTAAGTATTTAATCATTAGGCCCATTGACTATATGAAGCACTTTCATGGTAATTTGGGATACAGCAAAAGTGTTTGATTAGCTCGCTTTGGCTTCTAGCTGCAATTAAATGCAACTTGCCTTTAATGTGGAATAAATCTCATCTCAGTAAGCTAGCCACAAACTATAGCATGTTGCCTTATGTGATAAAACACTAGACATAAATATTGATATACTTACTATATATCGAAAAGTTTATAATTAAATCGTGTAACTTTAAAAAATATCGAACAGTTTATAATCAAATCATATAACTTTAAAAATGATCATAGAACTATCTAAAATAAAACGTCCACCAAAATTTGCAAGAGGAAGTTTTTTCTTAAAAAATACTATGAAGCACTTTCACGGTATTTGCAAGATATACCAAAGTGTTTGATTAGCCGGCTTTGACTTTAAGGTGGAAGTAAATGCAACTTTCCTTTTATGTGGAAGGAATACGATCATGGTAGATGGTCCACAAACTACATAACATGTGGTGATTGTTTAACAAATGACAAAATATTAGATATAAATATTAATATGCTAACCACATATCGGACTATTTGTAGTGGGATCCCACAATTTAAAAACAAGATCATAAGAAGAAACTCAAAAAATATTGTCTAAGACAACCTCCCAAAAATCTGCAAGAGCAAGTCTTTTCTATAAGGACGAAAACAATTGTCACTTGCAATATTCAAAACTTACACTGTGAGGGACACCCTAAACTATGCATGAACTTTATTCCCTTTTTAAAGCGAAATCGATATATATTATATCCCATCAGTTTTATGCTTATTAAATTTCGCAATCGAAGTTTAAAGTAGTTAAGCAGTCATGCCTAATTGAATTTTTTACATAGCATATATGTTACCTTTATCATAATAATAATAAAAGGATGATGTGGCAAACAATCGTTAATTGAAAATATAAGTAGAAACAATAAATTTTATAAACAAAATTTTCATTTGACATAATACTCCAAACCCAACAACATAAAATTAAGCCAACGAATATAATATTATCGCCAAAAATTTCCCTAGAATTTCTTTTTAAAAAAAAAAAATCTTAGAATTTCTACATGGAAGTAGATAATAGATATACAGGACCACCGGTTCACGCGGCGTCGATAAAAACGTGTCTTGTAAGAACATTGTTGTCGATGAATTGGAATCTGAAAGTGGTCACCTACGAAAATGAGGCTACTAATGAAAACATGAAGGCCTTTTTTTTGTTTTCGTTTTTTGGATTGTTGGACTCCAGCGTTTGTGAGAAAATGAAAGGTAAAATATATGGCTGTTGATGTATTTAAACTGGTCACCAACGAAAATGACTCCACTAATGGATAATAATACATAAAATGGAATCCCTTCGAGGGTGGAAAATGTAATCATTTCTCCACTGTTGTTGTTTGCGAATGGAAAAATTTGGTGTCAAGGAAAGATTCCGATGGGCACGAAGAAACCTCATTAGCTACGAGGGTTAATTATTGACGGGATTTTTTTACAATGCTACCTTTATTTTTAATGGAATTGAATCGATTTCTTATTTTATTTTTAATTTTATATTTATTAGATTTAAACCATTGAATTAATAATATTTTTAACAATTCAAATTTAATGGATAGATTAAATATCAAATGGAAGATTATACCAATCCTGTTAAAATGAGAAACGGATCACATAAATTATTGAAGGGAAAGTTGAAAATTTCATAACTGTTGGAGCTTATCTGAGACTTTTGATGTATTATTAATTCTGAAAAATAATGAACCTTTTTTTTTCCTAACTCCTAATGGATGCTATAAAAGTACTCGTTAATGGAGCCTTTTAAAGAATGTATTATCCATTGAAAAGTCATGTTTGTTTATTATTATTAATTGCTCGATTCTGTCACCAATTCCAACTCCCCTAAAATATAGAATTTTCCCAATATTAACGAGACCCTCTGTATAATAATAGACATGATAACGGACAAAACGTCATGAATATTATATATGATTTCTTGGTCTCTCTTGTCTGGACATGACCAAGTGCCGTATAATTGGATTGAGGATTGAGTTTGGATACGTGGGGAGGTTGGTAACATATAAAGGAAAGTTGAAGCACTTTTCTTTAAATGTATTAGTGTCCAAAATGTCATGAATTAATGTTTATTTTACTAATTAAAGAACCAATGATTGGTAAATTGTTATAGATAACAAAAATAAGGCAATAACCCACCATCTTATCTTTTATCTCTACATCATCCAATATTCTAAAACATATAAGACAACAAAATAATGTCTATTGTCTTAAAGTTCTTATCAGTAAAATATCATTTCAAAGTTCTTATCGATTGTTGTTTGAGCTGTATAAGTATAGAGCCCGCAAAACAACACAGAGTGAGAGGACACTAAAAGATTATCTAACATGGTCACTCCAATATTTAAGTTAGTAATAAACTCTTGAGAGTATAGAATACTTGAGGGTAATATACAAGCTTAGTATACAAAGTGTAAAGAAATTTATTATTGAACAGTGATCTGGTATTTATAACAGAGTGGAGTTGACAGTTATAAATCAATTGACAAGAGAGATCTTCTCCCATAAGTGTAAGAGAGTAAAGTCGTTATATTCGATGTGTTCCACTTATTCAGGACGTGATTGTTTCATCATTATCTTGTGTATTTTAGCCGTTACAAAGCTAGTTGGGCTTAGTCCATTCAAGCTTAGGGCTCAAGCCCATAAGGATGAACCTTAGGCCACGAAACACATCGGATCAGATCGAGCTTGAGGGATCCATGTCTAAAGTATCATATCAATGGTGTCTTACTCTTTATATATACCTAGATTATGCAACATTGATTCCTCAACAAGTAGAATAAAAAAATGTACTTATGATGCCTCACATAGCGAATTCATCTAATCTCATTCTAATTAAGACATAAAAATAAAAACCTAAATTGAAAAGTCTAAATATCATGAAATCAAGACTCTCCTATCCTTCCATATATTAATGGAAAAAAAACAAAAAAAAGAGCTACATCCCTAACTTCAATAGGTCATATTATTCATGTATTAAAATTGTTTAACGAGGAAATAACTAGTGTGACGAAAACTTTATTTGAGTATGAAATTTGCCGACTTTAAAACTTAGATGGGAAATTGTATTTTATTTTTCAAGGTTTTGATGGTAATCAGGGCATATTTTATTGTCTAAAACTGACAAAACTTTTCAAGCATGTTTAGTTATTATTTGCTTGTTAACATATTCTTTTAATATTTATTATTAAAAAATCACTTCAAAATTAGACATGCTTTGTTAGTATCTGTTTTGATTGGTGATACAAAGAGGAAATCAAAAAGATTTAGAGGCACAACAGGATCGTTCCTTAATGAGTGCTCAAATTGTTATAGAATTTGGGTTGGCGGTTCTTTCCCGAAATATATCTAAGCGTAGCGTAAATCTAAGCCACATTAAAGACGAGAGAGATGTTACCTGTTTGTTGTAAGTTTTGAACCATTTTGTAAGGGACACAGGGAGAACATTCCTGGAAAGATTCATGCAAAATCTACCGTAAGCAAAGAAGTTATGTATTTTGCACAATTTTACCCATCACCATGTAATATGGCCTTTCTAGCTAAGCTTATGAGTGGTGATGATGTTCAAAAAATAAAAATAAAATAAAAGAGGAAGATATGTACATAAACATTCGAATTGCTTTTCTTCCATTTTCCAATCATGTCCTTTCTATACCTAAAAGCACTTGATCTAACAAACTAGTAATCAATTTCCATGCCATTTCGCCGCTTTTCTTTTGTCGATAACTATTTGGGAAAGGTTTATGTGTAACTTCAGCTTCATCCTCTTACTTGAGTTCACGGAGTTGTCAAAACTTCAAAAAAGTAATGCTAGTTTCAGTAAATTCCATAACTTTAGTGTTGTTATTAACTCCAAATTGGAGGTTTCATGAGCCTAAAAACAGCATTAACCCTAAAAAAGTAAAATTGATTATTTTATAATAAGGTGAGTGAATACTCCTCCGATTGTTGTTATTTTTTTAGTAAGAAGATCTTGGAAGCAATAATATCTTTAAGGAGTGATGATTTAGAAACTTACAGTAACAAGTAAGAATCATGCCATGATGGATGGAATAGTTAAATTGTTGGGTGTTATTTTAGAAGATTGTTCAACATCAATTAGTATAAACATGAATTGCCTTTTCTTTTCTTTTCTTTTCTTTTCTTTTTCCTTTTCCTTAACGATTTTGGAATTTTGAAGGTTAGAAGATGGATTGAATGGAGCTTTAAGGGATCAACGGGAGGAGATCATCTAAATGAGATCCCATTCAATCAACTAAAGTAGTTGATTGGTTGTAGAGATGCGCACGGGCCGATTTACACCTAGACCAACATTAAATTCGCCTCGCCGGAGCCATGTACAAACTAGACCCCATGAAGCCGGTTCTTAACCTAGGCAAAGGTCCACCAAGTATTTGAATCCCTGACAATTCTACCCGCCAAACCTATGGACCCGTCAGGTCGCAGAACCAATAAAACAAGGAAAAAAAGGAAATTAGAAAATTAAAAAATAAACCGGAGAACTACAACAAGAGGATCCACTGTTTGGATTAAATACAAATAGATGATTAAAGTTTTAAGTTAATATTATATTAAATGGTTCAAATAGATAATCAAACTTTAAAATTAAGTATCAACATTATAATAAGTGACTCAAATAAATTATTAAAATTGAAATAAAACTAGGTTTTTAATCTTCCATTTGAACGACTTATCAAGTTATTGTAACAATGATCCCATTTTTTAACTACTTCAAAGTTCAATTTCTATTTAAACCACTTATAATAACATTAATTAACTATTTTAACCACTTAAAAATTCAATCATTTATTTAAATTTGACTTTAAACGTTTCGTTGTTTTTATTTTTTAAATAAAAATATTTGCTTAAATAATATTGAAATTTAAAATATTTCCACTTGAAATAGGAAAAATCATTTTCCATTTATAGTTTAATGTGTTGGTATTAACAATGGAAGAAATAAATACATCTTAATAGAATGTCTACTTGAATAAAGGAAGTCCTCATTTCTTAACAATTAGAGACTAAGACTAACTTTTATCTTTTGATTTTCTTTTCTAGACTTTTGTCCTACAATACTAAAATTACAACTCCATTTGAGTGTAATTTTATAGAAATAAATGCAAATAATCTTCAACATTACTTTGAAAATAAGTTGAAAACTACATGGTTTTTAATGTCATAGTTTCTTTTTTCTTTTTAATTCTTTTTTTTTCTTTGGCCGAACTTTTTCATTTTAAGTTTACAACATAAGTTTTTGCTCTTTAAACTTAAGTAAAATATTAAAAAAATAAACAAATTATCTCCAACTGTTCACAAGTCCAACACTTGGAACAGGGCCTTCAGTTTCCAAGAATCAGCTAAGAATCACATTAGCCGAGCCAGTCCCAACTCCACAATTTTTAGAGCTAAAAACCATCGGTTCAGGTTTAGTTATGCATTGGTTCTAACTAGTTGGATTAGTAAAACCACTTATAAGCATGTTTTGCCAGTTTCCCCTTTTGTTCAATTTTTTTCGGTTTTGCTTAACTCGTGTCTTATTCATATTGGGGCTTCAACAATTGGATTTTTGGATTAATCATAACCATCTTGAATCTCTTTCTTAACATGGAAAAATTTTTATACTCCGCTTCATATGACTTCACCCTAATTAATTAGAGATGATTTACGTAAGATGTACGTGACTCTTCCATATCTCTTTTCACTTATTGTTGTTATTCCTTTCACCATGTCATCACTCATCTATCTATTGGGCACAGAAAACTTCATAGCGTATGATTATCTTCTTTGTAATTTCTTTACATAATCTTATCAATTTGACTAGCAAAGTGGATGGACCATAATAGGCTTGCTGTCAGAATAAAGGGGCAAAATAGTCATCAGCTCCAATATGATGGCACCCTTGCTTTCTTTCCGATGATGGCGTGGAGGTGCCTACTGGGGTCACGTCACCATCTCACCTACGACCCTTTGACTTGACCTGTTCAGTGCCTCGACATTGGAATTAGTACGTCAAATCCTCAATCCCATGACAGTCGTGGCCACTGGTTAAGCAGATAGTTTGAGGGAATAATAATAATAATAATAATAATAATTAAAGCGATTAAGGCCATCCTCATCGTGCGCTTCTTAGCACATTATTTTATGTACAAAGGACGTCAACCCGATTGCGTCGCATTGGCAAAGTTTCTTCTGCCCAATATGGTCTGCTGAGAAGTGCTTCATAATTTATCTTTGGAAAAATTATATGTTTTTGTTCTCGAACATTGCTAGTTTTTTATTTAAATTTTTGAATTTTTTTTATTTCAATTCTCAAATTTCTCAAAAGTTTATAAAAGAATTTCTATTAATAAACCGTTAGTTTTTCTGTTAATAAGGATTCTTTTACAAATTTTTAGAAAATTTGAGGATTGAAATAAAAAAATAAAAGTTCAAGAACCCAATTAGAAAAACCGGTAAAATTTGAGGACTAAAAATGTAAAGTGTAATCTTTCATTTTCATTTTTTGTTAATTCTTCTAACGAAAAGAAATGGCTACAAATTAATGAATCGGAATAATTAATTATGTTATTAAATAAAATATTAGTAAAAAAATTATTTTTCTTATTATTATTTTTTAATTTATAAATATATAATAATATACTAACTGATTTTACATTGTTTTATTAAATTAACCGTGATAACTATTATTTATTTAATTTAATAATTAAAATAAGAATCAAATAAGTTATACAGTTACTTTATTAATAATAGTATTCCAAATCAATGAATCAAGTTTAAATCCCTTCCTTTATAAATTATTGTAATTATAATGTAGTTAGCAGGGAAAAAAACTATTATTATATGTACATATGAAAAATTATAAAATTAAATGTGATTTGATTTTATTAAAAGTACCAAATCAGATCATTAATTGTTTGAGAACTTTTTAACCAAAATAAAAAAAAGTACATCAAAAGGACCAAAATTTATTTCCCACCTTTTTCCTTTTTTTTTGTTTTTTTGTTTTTATCCATGTCAAGATCTAAAATTCTTAAAAATGGGCAAAACCAACATTTCTGTTTTTCTGTCATAAGTGTCGTTAAAAACCAGGTTTTAAAGGAACAAATATGTATGTATATATGTATATATGAGCATAGGTTGTAAATTAAAAACAAATAAATTTATAGCTCCTAAAAGGAAAAGAAAAATGGGGGAATTATATTTTACACGTTTAATCCTCAAACTTTATCATTATTTTTAATTGAGTTTTCAAACTTTTTAAAAATTTACAAAACAGTCATTCGTTAACTAAAAAACTAACGGTTTATTAATGGAAAACTCTTTTGAAAACTTTTGGAAAGCTTAAGAACTAAAATAGAAAAATTCAAAATTCAAAAACTCATTTACAAAAAGTGGTAAAGTTTAAATACTAAAAATGTATTTTTCCCTATATCTTTGTTCCTCTTTCATTCTAACATTTGTCAATAACAAACAAGTATATTTTGAAGAGAAAAATAAAAAAATCTAATGTTGAACACATTGAAAATTTTTTAAAAAATTTATTAAAGGAATTTTTATAAAGCAATTCAAGAATGAAGAAATAAATTCCTTTACTATAAGAGTTTCTTAAAATGTTAACATGTCCTTGAAACTTTAAATGGATTCGAGTTCTTTACCATTAGTGATGGTCTAAGAGCATCTTTTAATAATTAATTTCCATACCAAACAACCTTATTCTTTTAATAAAGTTGTGCCAACAAAAGTAGTTTAACATTTTAAGGCTATTTAGCAAAACAACTTAAAAAGTGAGTTACATTTTATTTTTATTTTATTTATAAAAGTTTGATGTGGCACCTATAAAAATTGTTAAGTAATTTTTTTTATATATAAATTCATTGCTAAAGTGAAGAGGTTTTCTAAGAGAAATTGCTCTAAAATATTAATATAAAATTTTAAGAAACTCTCCAAATAACCTATGTTCTAATATCCTTACCTTTGTACCACTCTATAGACTTAGCAAAACTTTAACAAAAAATTAATAGTATCTGTATTATTAAATTTAAATCCTTTTTTTGAACTACCATTTGGTGTATTTATTAAATAATCCAATCATTCTCCATGTTCATATTTGTTTTACCATAAGGGCACATTCGTTTTCTTTTTCTAGTAAGAAAGATAATATTTTATTTTGTTAAACACCAATGAAATAGATTGTTAAAAACCAGATTTTAAAAAATCCTAAAAATCATTGAGATTATTTATTTGTTTGTTGATTTATTATTTTTAATGCACCCATACTATTATGTCTACCAAGAGCATTGGCCACTGGATTAAGTTCTCTTAGTACCTACCACTGCTATAGGTGCAATAGCTTTTCCCTATGTGTCAGTAAAACATTGTAATAAGATAGATTATAATTAATCCTACTGGCTCAAATTTATTTTCATCATGCTCTTGATTTATATTATTTTAAATTTAAACTATTAAACTAATTACGAATTTAACGATTCAAATTTTAAAAAATATAAATCAATTGTTAAATAATAGATTGGAATGACATCGTCAAAATGAAAGACTAGATATTAGAAGCTCCCTAATTAATATTATTTGTTAAAAGCATGCAACTGCAGTTGAATTAGTGTTAACTTGCACATTCATGCAATTGTATTGAATGCAGTAAACCTATTCCCACCCAAAGCTCTACAATTAGGATATCTATTTTTCCAATTTTCCTAGCAAAGCCAAATACCCATCTTCCATTGTTGTCTCTAATTACACTTTCAATCGTTGTTCGGGTCATGTTATCAACAACGGAGTTATGAAATTTCAATTTAACAGAAGTGTTCGCGGTCAATTTAGAACAAAACTTTCTTTTTTGTCTTGTAATAAGCCCAATGTTCATGGGCCATTTTCCTAGTCCCAAATTGAGACTTTCAGCATGATTAATTGATCCAAAGATTTTATCATTCATGGATGACCGAATTTTCCAAAATGTAAAACCAAATATGAATTGGATGGGAGGATTCATGCTCAACAGATCTGCTTAGTTCATTTTGATCCACAGAAGGAAGCCATTTTCATCATTAAAACTTTGGTTCCAAGATTGATATTGCTCCTCAAATGACTCTAATGTCATAGCGTTGCTGAAACACATGCTGAATGGTTTTCACTTGCAGCACTACATTACATCTTGGACAGATATCATGAATCAACATTTTCCTGTTCACTAAATTAAAGGATATGTCGGCAAAATGTTATGTTGGATTCTCGACAATAAAAGCTTGATTTTTGAAGGAAAGGGAAACTTCCAAATGCAGTCCCAATTTTTTACTATTTATTTGCTCAGGATTCATGAATCAGCCAGCGATTTCGTTGCTTAAACAAGAGACTGCCTTAGAGAAACCACATGCCAGTGTCTCGATTTAATTAATATTTAGGCTTATCTAACCGCACTTGAAGGATGACAGCTTATCTACTTAAATAAGTATTTCTAACTCGTCTTTTCCCTCCTATATTTTCTAACTTCTCTGTCCTCCAATGTTCTTTTCAAATCTAACCCTGTTTCTTGACATGAATGAACTTACATTTCACTCCTACATTCAATTTCACTCGAAGAAGATTGCTTGTTCGAGGTAAAATTCATATTTTGCCCCAATTCGCAATTTTTTCCCCTAAATGTTTAGAAATTATTTTTGGGCAAAGTATTATATATTTTTAATAATGTTTTCCATTTTTTTTTTCAATGTGTTTTGCCTATAAAAAGTTAATGAAAATTGGATTATATTTAGTGTATTGGAGTGAAACTTTTACAAGGTTCTTTTCATAAATTAGGTGTAAGCATATTACTTGGAGTAGAATTAGATCAATGTTAGTGGAAGATGTTATTATTAATTCGAGATGCATGTTGTTCCTTCTAATTGGATGAAATGGTGAGTTTTCTTTAATTTTTTTTTAAATATAACTATTGGAATATTTTGTTTGGTAAAGATGCAGCATATTATTATGATTGGATACCAAAGATTCAATTTTGTGATTAAGTACAAGTAAGGGAAGAGCAGCGTAATTGCAAGTGCTCTTTCATGGAGATATGCGCTTTTATTAGGGTTGTAGACCTAATTGTTTGGGTTTGCAAGTATTAAAGAATAGTACTCCAAGGATCTACACTTTGGACCCATAATTTCGTCATGCGTCAATGGGAGGATAGTGGACGAGTATCATATGGAGGATAGCTATTTATTATAAGGCGGAAAATTACGTGTATCAAATTATTCACTTAGGAAGCTATTAATTAGAGATGCTCGTAGTAGAGGTCTCTCTAGACATTTTGGAGAAAAAAAAACTTGTGAACATTTATCAAGTAGAAGTGTTTAATGGATATCATAGGGTTTTTAATTTAAGTAGTGTGCCACCCCATTTATTCGATGTTGCCTATCACTTTTGACTTATGATGATGGTGATGTAAGGAGTCTTACTCAAACTACTCACGTGATGAAATTATTCTCAATTGCTATACACATGGATCTAGAGCCTATAAATAGATCACTACTTACAAAGCCAAGAAGTCATCACTGGGAGGCCTAATGAGGTGGATAGGTATTGTTTTTATTTTTGTCTTTTGTCCGGTAACATAGATACTTACAAGGCCGAAATATAGACTCCATAATTCAGCAGATAGAATATAGATGCCACCCAGTTTTTTTTTTTTTTCTTGTAAACCTGCAATCCATTATTGGCCATCACAATTACGAATAACTCCACCCACTGCAGCTTGCTAGTAATTGTTATGTTTGCACTTTCATTTCTTAACTCGTAGTTTGTGATGTGTTGAGGATGTGGCATGTTTGGTATTGTTTTATTTTATTTGTTTTTCCTTTCCCACGCAGGAGAAAACTTTATTTTTATTATTCTCGTTGTAGTGGACTAGCATAAAAAAGCCGGTCTATGATGCGCTATTTAAAACCACAACTTTAAGCTGCCTTGATGTAATTCTGCTATACTAACCTTTGGTGTAATACAATCCCATGATATCGTGTTTTAGCTGAAGCGCAACTTATAATCACACTTTCTGTGCGTTTGTCGACCCAAGTGAAAACACACATACAAATATTGAATGTCGTAAATCCTTTTGTTAAGACATTGGCTTGGCATATCCTACAAACAGTTGTCCAGCAATTATATATATATATATATATATATATATATGTGTGTGTGTGTTTTTGTTTCGATCAATTGTTTTTTTTTTTCTCTTCACATCCACAATTGCTAAGGTAATTTTTCAGGAAAAAAAAAAAGGAATTACATGAGGATATATATAATGCCTTAAACGAAAAATAGTGAATAAACCAAACCAACAAATATAAATAAGCCTATTAATCACTTGACTCAAAAGATTAGTGTTAATAAAGTATTTACCATTAATTACTATGGTCTTATAATTAGTGATGTCCTTATTACGAAATCTTACAATTAGGTCCACATCTTCCTCCTTTTTCAATATACTATTCAGATAATCTTCTATCTATAGGTCATTTTGGAAATATGCAAGTAGTCACATCCTGGTGACACTTCTTACTCGAACCTATAGGGTCAGTTCTAATAGCATTTGTAACACTTTAAGTTAAAAATAATGAATAGAACAAGCCATCAAACACGAATAAGCCTATTAACCATTTAGCCCAAAAATTACAATTTTATGTTAATAAAATATTTACTAATATGGCCTTATAAATAGCGCATCATAGACCAGCTTTTTATGGAATATTTGCTCATGAGGCATCGCAACATATAACTCTCTCGATCACTCTAGGAATTCGAAGTCACTTCATGCACCATCTAACTAAAAATGCCCTTTTGTCCCATATTATTTATAAAGGGAAGGATTTAAGAGGGCAATATTGCTAATATTTCTTGAACTTTCAACCTATCAAATTAGGTATCCAAATAAAACTTTTCGTATCATAATTACTGCTTACTGCACATGCATGCAATACATGTCTTCCTTTGATTTGTAACATCCAACTATGTAAGTAATAACAATAACATAAGAAATTCAATTAGATACATATTATAGGATCATTTATTAGAACTCGCAATAAGACTACTAACAACAAAACTTGATTCACTTGCTAATCAACTTGTCTTTCTAATAGTAAAATTATGGACTCGTTTGAGAAAACCCCATGACCTATAATTTAATAAAATCCACAAGTTTTGCAAAATGTAACTAATTTTTTTATTTTAGGAACTAACTTCCTTTTTAATTCTTACAGAACAGGGTAGTCACCCTAAGCACATCACATATAACTACATATACCCTTCCCCTACCCTAGCAACATAAACAACGCTAACATCTAGACAACAACTCTGGACACAATATTAGTTACATGATTTAAGAAATTATCGACTTACGAAATTACAAATAACACGACTGAATTGATACACCCAACCATATACAAATAAACAAGATATATATAACATGATATAAAGACATAGATACGTTAATTAATATATACATAACACAACTTGTCGTCTCTAGGTTTTTGCAAGTAGGTAATTGGACTCTGCATATATAAGATCTGTAAAACAACACAAAGTGAGGGAACGCCAAGAGGTTGTTCGGCGTAGCCACTGTAAGCTCCATAACCAGTCACTCAAGATTTCGATCAGTTGAAAAATTCGATCAAGCCTAAATTATAAGTAAAACCAAAAATACTAGTAAAAATGATCCCGTAAATTTGAATTTAAGAAAATAAGTAATAAAATAAAAGAATATAAAAATTTCAAATTTTAAGTATATAACTCGTCATTTATCGAAAATGCGTAAAATACATTTCAATAATTAACGAATCGCTAGAGATAAATTATATGTATACTAAAAATCATAAAATGACCTAAATAATATTTAGGAATATTTATTTGTACTATATATGAATTTACATGTATGTAGAAATATACGTAATTACTTAAAATACGCGAAATGTACTAAAATAATAAGAAATGATTAAAGAAAATTCATAATTAATTAAGGAAAAATCAGGAAAAATATAGAAAAATGAGAAAAAGTCCAGAAGTGGGGTGTGGCAATTTGATATTGAAGAAAAAAAATCAATTAATTAAAATGCAACAAATAGAAAGTGGAAAAAAAAAAAAGATAAGGCAATTGTCTTGTCTCATTAATGCACAATAATTACCCTAAAGCTCTATAAATAGCAAGAAAAATTCAGAAGCTCATTTGGTCAGTTTGGAGAGTGAGAAAATTAGGGAGAGGCGAAATTGAGAGAAAAATTAAGATTAGAAAAAAAGATAGGAAAAACTGTGCAATTAGGGCCATAAAGGGGAACCCACACCAGAAGAGCACCTAAGAGTGGGCGGCCACCACCACCACACAGTGGTGGCAGCACTCAGACCAACCAACAAGGCCACGGCGAGCGGCGGTCGCCGGAGCCACACAGACCAGTAAGTCCGATTTCTAGCCCGATTTTGTGTAATTTTGTAAAAAATAGTAAATATTCTTAGAAAATTATGAATTTTGTTATTCTAGAATATTTTNAAATATAAAATATTAGAATAAAAATTGATATTATGATAATAATAAAAATATACAATAAATCTGATAGGAAACTTGAATTTATGTAATTATATAAAAAATGTAAAAATTTCTTATATCAGGAGTAAATTCAATACACTATTAAGGATTTAAGTGTATTAGATATAATAAAATACTGACTAGGAATAACTATGGTATTTAGGATATCTAGAAGTAAAGTAATTAATTTCACATTATGAGTTAAAACAAGTTTTTAGAGTTCGGGTATAAAACAGTACTTAAAAATCGAACTAGAATTAGAACCTAATTTAGAAATCGATGTGAAAACCGAACCTGAACCTAACCCCAAACCTAAAATAATTGTAAAAAACTTAAGACCTAAGACCTAGATAATTAGGTATATTAAACCCTAAACAAAACATAAAAATAAGCGTTATAGGATAAAACGAACCTATAATAGTTATATGAAAAACTGAAACCACGTTTGTGTTATAGAGATGATCGGCGATGGCCTAAGCGAGTCGGACCTCGAGTCAGTAAGCGAAGAGTCGAGATAAGTTGAGATTAATATGATGCTGTATTTTAGAGGCTTAAGATTATGCTTGGTTGTGCTTGTTAAATAGCTGCATATGTGCATATACTTGATTATGAGTGATACTATGATTCTGTTTGTTGTTCTAGCATGTATTGTATGAAATAAATGATCACTCTAAACTGGACCTAATCAAATATACAACTCGTAATCATAATCGGACCTGTATGGCAACCCATTAGGGGAAACCTAGGATTCTCCGGCCAAATACCGACCCCTTCGAAAGGGATATCGCAGAATTGCAAAGGGTTTCTTTTTCATCCTTAGTCAAACTAAGTGACAAGTGAGGAGGTCGCAACAAGGGTAAAGTCAATAGTTCGAAGGTAGTCACGGGAGAAGCAAGGTCTCCATTACACAAGCTTGGGTTTGGTCGTGAGCTGTTGCATTAACGGCAACTCCTCAACCCGGATTGGAGCGGGCGCAATTTCTCTAATCTCACGACAGGCCGGACAACGTCATGCGATAGCATTTGCTTGCACATGCATTGCACTTAATAAGTTGATCAATAACCTTGTTGTGTTTATGGTATAGTTTTAAGTCCTCCATCCTAACTTATTGAGCTATATTTGCTCACATCTCTATAGATGTCGTGCAAGTGCTGGCTAAGAAGCGGCAAACAACTACTTTGAAGTTAGCAATTGCTGGATCCTAGGGAGTGAGGAAAAACATTTGAAGAATAAACACATATTTTTAAAGTTTAAGCTTTTACTTTAGAATTTTTCATTTCTGAATAATATAATAACTAGGAAATATATTACAAAGAAATATTATATACGATAATTATAATAACTAAATTAAGGATTTAAGTGTACTGGATATAATAAAATACTGACTAGGAATAACAATGGTATTTAAGATATCTAGAAGTAAAGTAATTAATTTTACATTATGAGTTAAAACAAGTTTTTAGAGTTCGGGTATAAAACAGTACTTAAAAATCGAACTAGAATTAAAACCTAATTTAAAAATTTATGTAGAAACCGAACCCGAACCTAACCCCAAACCTAAAATAATTGTAAAAAACTTAAGACCTAAGACCTAGATAATTAGGTATATTAAACCTTAAACAAAACATAACAATAAGCGTTATAGGATAAAACGAACCTATAATAGTTATATGAAAAACTGAAACCACCTTTGTGTTATAGAGATGATCGATGATGGCCTGAGCGAGTCGGACCTCGAGTGAGTGAGCAAAGAGTCGAGGTAAGTTGGAATTAATACGATGCTGTATTTTAGAGGCTTAAGATTATGCTTGGTTGTGCTTGTTAGATAGCTAGAAGTGTGCATGTTAGAATGGTTAGAATGGTTTACACGGCGGGGCTATTACAACTCTACCACTTCGGGGCGTGACAGTCACTCCGAAGCTTAAGTTAGTAATAAGGCGCTTAAGAGTAGGAAATAAAGTAAGTAAGTATGCAAAGTCTAAAGAGCTTTACCGTTGAATAGTGCCCTGATATTTATAGTAAGTGCAGTCGGCAGTTAGAGGTCAGTTGGTGGGAAAGATTTTCTCCTACAAGTGTAAGAGAGTAGAGTCATTATCCCACTTATTCAGGACATTGTTATTTTATCCTTTTCTTGTACATTCTAATCATTGCAAGGCTTATTGGGCTTGATCCATGCAAGCCTAGAGCTTAGGCCCACAAGAGTGAGCCCTAGGCCACAAGACGTGTTAGATACAATCAAGTCTGAGAGGCCCATGTCCAAAGTACCTTATCAACATTTTCCCCTTCATAGTCTCTTTACCGAGGTGAAGGCAAAGAGAAGGGATATGTGGGTTGCTCAAGCGAAACCGATCCGACTCAAAGGAGTCCGACCTGGTGCTATGGGGCTAACATGATACGCATATAGGTTCAGACTGGAAGTTAGCCACAGTGGAGGTGTCCAATGAAGTGGATTCTTAATCCAAAAATGTCTGAGGCTAGATGGGTAGGAGTGGTCAGCAGTTGGTCTAAGGCTTAAGTTAGGGTGTTAAAGCAAGATGTCTTTGTAACTCACTAGGAAGGTACTTTAAAGCTGCAAACCGGTCTATCCAAATAGTGCTCGATAAGGATTAAGCGGGCACATCTATGTCATGTCTTTATCATGACGACCAGGTGAAAGTCAAATGGCCTTGAAGAAGCTTCTTGTCGAAGGAACTTTTTTGAAATGTTATTTTTGCCCTCTTGCATTCCGTACATTAAATATGACATGACAGGTATCGTACAACAGTAGACCAGCACGTAGCTATATGCCTTTTGCCTTTTAAAGGTGACCGTCCAATCAAAATACTTTCCACGTATCTACTATGCAGCATTCCAAAGGATTCGTACTTATACGGATCCCTATAATTGCCTATATAGCTTCCCAAGCAATTTACCTATAAATAAGAGAATCACAAAAAAAGACCACTTTTCTGCAATCTTTTGGTTCAGTTATTACAAATTCTGCATTCACATTCAAATTTTCAGACTTTCTTCAAAAGTTTCCTAAGGTCTTTCTTTCTTCTTCGAGTACTATAGTCATGTCAACCAACAGAGGTGAGACCGATTCCTCTTCGTCGTCGCATCTCTCCGGTTCAGAGTCTACAAGGAGTAATCCCCCTCAAGCACGGGAGAGCGAGGTCTCATCACTAGCACAACTCAACAAACCTATAAGGATGGCTGTGGAGGAGCTGAACAAGGCCAGAATCATCAATGCCATCCCTAGAGATGTATATGCGAACGTTCCCTTACCTCCCCCGAAGGATTTGTTCAATGCTCTTAAGATGGACAAGGGGCCTAACCGTCGTGTGAGTAAAAGCAAGCAATCTGCCTCCAGTTGGATCATAAGCAACTTTCTTGTAGAAGCGATCCCTTGGTGGCATATTAAGTTGCCAGGCCGGGAAAAACGGGTAGCCTTGCGATTAGGGAGGCACTTTGCAGTATTTAAGAAGTGCCTAAAGTTTGGGCAACACCTCCCTCTAAGTCGTTTCAAGAAGGAGTTCTTCAACTACCACCATTACAATCCGTCTTAAGTCCCTCCCAATAGGTGGAGGGTACTAAAGGCTTTTCAGGCACTCTACGAATACGTGATGGCAAACGCTACTCCCAAGCTCTTCTATCACTTCTACATGTGGAAGAGTGTTGAGGGGTGGCTTTACCTCTAGTCGTGCTCAAGGAAGAAGCTATTCTACGGCCTTATAGATTCAGTCAAAGGATATGTGGTAGTCGAACTGCTTGAAGAGGTAGAATTCTGGACTCGATGGATCGAGATGGTCCACACTGAAAGTGAGAAGGGGCTTGGTCCCAGCGATGCCAAGGCCGCCCAAGAGATCTTGGCTTTTATGGTGCTAAAACATAGCCAGGAGATTAATGCTTCAGAGACCACGGAAAGGTATTTCCAGTACTTGATCTTCGAACTCTTCCCTAGCATGAAGAAAGCTGTAGTGGAGAAATGGGTCGAAGGTATAGGTATCTTCGGTACCCAATCAAGTTGTACTAGTGTTATGGTGCTTCCTTTGAAGCTTATAGGATGTGAGGACTCCCTTAACTGTACTGATCATGCCGGTGTTTTGTTAATGGTATTTGTAGTTTCTTATGGTTTGTTCTTGTTTCCTTTTTCTAAATTTCGATTAGATTTCTTATAGGCAAAAATTTGGCCTCGAGGATGCCTCGCCCTCTGTGAACAACCCGATGAGTTGACACTAGGCACGAACTAAGGCAAACCCGCCAAAGAGAAAGGTAGTAAGGCCGAAGCCGAGGCCTAGGGAGACCAGTAAGGCACAGCCAAGGTCTGTTCCTTAGGGGATTTCCCTCAGCATTTGGGACGAGCCCATAGATGTAAATCCCTTAGGTGTGACTCTGCCTACTCTAACCATCACCCCTTCTACCGAGCCTATTATTGTAGGAAATGAAGGAGTCGAAACGAAGGGGCTCGATGTGTAGATGCTTTCCCCTCCAAGGGTAAGGGAAGAAGAGATTAAGCAAGGGGCTACCCTTCTTCAAGCTGCTGGCCAAAAGCATAAGGCTTCCCAGATGGCCGGGGAGCTAGGTCCTGGAGCAAAGAAGTAAAGACCTTTGGTAAGGGCACCTTTAAGCAAGGGGAAGTGGAATGAGTGGCTCATAGCTCATCCTTATCAAAGCATCAACGACATGAGGGATGCAATTTTTTAAGTCTTCAACAATTTTAGGCTAATGAGGATAAGACTGGACTCATTCTAGAAAACGTTGTACACTTCTCGAGACGAGGAGCTCTTAAGGGGAGCTTCCGAGTTGGAAATGAAGAGGGTCTGAGGGAAGCTCCTTAGGTCGAAATGGGACGTCCATGCCAACGATCTGATGCTGTAGCACCAAACGCTCAACTACCAGGCTTTAATGGGATCTTATACCCCTGGCGATTAGGCTATCCTCGAAGGGCTCTCTTAAGAAAGTGGGGTCAACCCCATGCAAATAGCGAGCCACTTGAGCACATTGATGTGGTAAGTAAGTTTTCATTGCTCCTATGTTGTCGTGCTTTATGTATCATTATATTAACGATAGGCTTCGTTTTCAATTTGCAGTACCACGACTAGGTGCTATTTCAACTAAACAAGTCTAATGCTACCCAAAAAGAGGTAAATGGCTTTTGAGAGGTATTACATTGGCATGAGAAGTACCTACTAGAGGCAAAGACTTTTAGTAAAAGGTACTTAAAAAAATTCGCCAAGGCTAACAGGCACCTGTACCGCTGTATTCTATAGGTGGCAAGGCCTAAGGCAAAGCTCAAGGACGTAGAGTAGGAGAGGGCAATGCTGAGAAAGCGGCCAAGGAGGCCAACAACCTAAAGGCTCGGCTAGAGAATAAGCAAAAGATGAAGGCTCGTCTCTCTTAGAGGCTGGACGAGGACGGTAAGGCTCGGGCCTAACTTAAAAAAGAAAATACCAAGCTAAAGGCATCTATAGCCAAGCTACAAACCGAGTTGGTGATGAAGGCATTCAAATGCAAGGGTGTTAAGGCCAATTTGTTGGAGCTAGCCGATTTAAAGATCAGTTTGGAGCAACAGGTTGGGGAGCTACGAGACAAAGTTCTAGAGATGGAAGAGATCATCTCCAAAATGGAGAATGAGGAGGTCCTCAACGACGCTGCCCCTAAGAAGGCGATTACCAACTATAGGAAGACCGAGGAGTGGTTAGACGAGCTGGAAGACTTGACCACTAACTCTGCCCACTACACTCGCAGGGAGATTCTCTCTCATTATCCAGACTTGGATCTCAGCTTCATTGACTTCTTGGACTCTCCAACCTTTAATGAGAAGAGGGAGGCCTTAGCGCAAGAAAGGGAGACCGCGTAAGCGGCCTTTGATAATGCAAGCGCTCCTTTTACTGCTGAAGCCAAGCAAAATGCTTCTACATCCACTTCTACCCCAACAGCCCAACAAGAGGTTGCCCATGAAGCAGTTCCCGAGTACAATCCATCCATAAGTGATCCTCCTACTGCTTCTGGTTCGCATTCCTTAGGCCCCACTCCAAGTCAAGGCCTACCGCTTGAAGCACTAACGGATCAGCGCTCTAAGTAGATAAATGCCTTGGACTTTTCTAAATTACCAAAGTTAGCTGATCCGAGGAGTTAAGATGTGTATTTCTCTCTTTTTTTTTTTTTTAAACCTATGTAAGTCGAGCTAGGATGCCGACGTTTACTATGTAATTCAACAATCATTGAATGAATATTTTTGTAATGTCCTCTCCTATTTTCTATGTCTTTGAATATATTTGCTTAAGAATTCCTCTACGCAAGGGGAGTTTACCCTTTCCGAGGTTAACTATTGAGGGAGTTCCTCTATGCAAGGGGTGTTTCCCTTTGCGAAGGTTACCTAAATAAGGGTCAGGTTAGTGATGTTCCGACCTGCCCAATATAAGGGAGTTCCTTTGTGTAAGGGGTGTTTCCCCTTACTAAGGTTACCTTAGGGAGGTCAAGTCAATGGCGTTCCGACCTACCCAGTATAAAGGAGTTCCTCTATGGAAGGTGTTTCCCCTAGCGGAGGTTACTCGAATGAAAGTCAGGTCGGTGGTGTTCCAACCTGCCCGGTAGAGCATCTATGTGCCTATTTGAAGGCTTAGATGGAAAATAAGAAAAAGGGGAGCGAGAGATAGATAAAAGTAGACAATCAATTAAATAAGTTTTTATTTCATCATTCTGGAAAAATGTACATGACAAAATGCTAATCAAATTAAAGTCGAAGATTATCGGCGTTCCATATGCACAGGATGAGCTCGCCATCCAACTTGTACACTCCATTGACCAATCTTTCCCTAACTCTAACCGGGTCTTCCCAATTGGGGGCCAGCTTGCCCTATCCTTCGTGTGAACCTGTCGTTTCTAGTTTTCAGCACACTAAGTCGCCGACCTTGAACTCTTTATGTCTAACCTTCTAATCGTAATATCAGGCAGCCCGATTTTGGTATGTAGTTTCCCGAATAGCAGTAAGGTCTCTAATTTCCTCAATTATTTCAACGCTTGCTTACAGCAGTAAGTCGTTAAGGGCAGCATCAAAACTTCAAGTATGGATATTCAGGAGCTTAAGTTCGATGGGAAGGACTACTTCTAACCTGAAAGCAAGGCAGAAGGGGCTCTCACCCATAAAAGTACAGTAGGTGATCCTGTACCCCTACAAGATATTAGGCAGTTCATCGGCCTAACTACCCTAAGATTGGTCTATGTACTTCTTCAGGCTATCTAAAATGATCCGATTAGTTGCCTCTACCTGTCCATTTGATTTGGGGGTAGGCAACTAAGGTGAAGTGCATGGTGATGTAGTGCTTAGAGCAAAACTCCCTAAACTTGGGATCGTTGAACTATCGGCCGTTGTCTGTAATGAGAGCATAGGGGACCTCGAACTAAGAGAGAATGTTGTTTCTAACAAAATATTCAACACTTCTCTCCTTGATTCTAGCTACTGCTTTTGCCTCCACCCACTTCATGAAGTAATCGACGGCAACAATTATGAACTGCCATCTACTTGAAGCCTTCAGGAAGGTACTGAGGCTATCAATCCCCCATTGTGCGAACGACTATGGGCTCGTCAGGGGTTAGACGGTGGTACTGGGCACATGACTGATTAGGGCATGCTTCTAGTGCTTTTGGGTTATGGCCTTTGCATCTTACCTCATAGTGGGCTAGTAATACCCGAGCTGTAGCGCCTGTAGGTAGAGTGCTTAGGACTAAATGTGATTGTTATATACTCCAACATGTAGCTCATCCATGACGCGCAACCCTTCCCCTTCTCAAAGGTATCAGATCGGGGGGAGGCTAACGCCCCTACGATACAGGAAGCTGTTGACCAGTATGTAATTAGTAGCGTAGTACCAAAGCTTCTTCGCCTCCCTCCTATCTTCTGGCAGCATAACCTGCTCCAAATAACTCCAAATAAGATCCATCCAGCTTAACTCTGGTGCTGCTATAGTTTGTTCCAAAACTACAGTCGAGCCTAGAGTTATACTTCTTTTTAGCAGGTACTCTATGAAGATCTTGTTATCTTTCAGCTCAGGCTTTTGTATACTAGTGGAGGCAAGCTTGGATAGCCAATCTGCCGCAAAATTTTCTAGTTGAAGGATCTTCCTGATGTCCCATGAAGCGAACTCCACTATGAGGGTTTTCAATTTTTCGAGATACCTCGCCATAGTGTCGTCTTTAGCCTCATATTCACCTCGGACTTGCTGGACGACAAGCATTGAGTCCTAGATGATCCACAACTACTCGACATCAATCTCCTTAGCTAGGTTGAGACCAGCAATAAGCGCCTCGTATTCAAACTCATTGTTACTGGAATCGAATCCAAACTTAAGGGCGTAGAAGATGGTAACCTTATACTGGCCGGTTAGAACAAGACCTGTGCCTCCACCCCCTGAGGTGGATGAACCATCGAAGTGGAGAGTCTACACCGATTTGTCATTGCCCAGCGGTGTTTTCTCCTCTCCTATATATTTTACCACAAAGTCGGCCAACTCTTGTACCTTATAGGCCATTCGTGACTGATACTGGATTCCGTATGCACTCAATTCCATCACGTACTTCACCATCCTTCCAAACGCATTAGGTTTTTGTAGCATAGTACGTAGTGGTTGATCCGTGAGTACGATTACCTGGTGCATTTGGAAGTAAGGCCTTAACCATCGGGCTATGATGATGACAGCGAAGGTGAATTTTTTTATCCGGGTGTATCTGACCTCAAGCCCATGCGGTATATGGCTGACATAATATACTGGCCTATGTTCTCTTCCCTCTGCTCTAACCAGTACAGAAGAGACTACCCCGTTGCTTACAACCAGGTACAAGAACAAGTCCTCTCCTTAAATAGGTTTGGAGAGGATCAATGGATGAGCAAGGAAGTCTTGGAGAAGCTGAAAAGTATTAGCACACTAGGAATTCCATTCAAAACCTTGGGATTTTTTAGGATTTTAAAGAGCTCTTCACATCTATTAACACTCTTCGAGATGAATCTACTTAGGGCAACTACCATGCCAATAAGCTGCTATACGTCTCGGACTAAAGTTAGAGACTTCATTCCTCTAATGGCTGTGATCTTCTTAGGGTTGGCCTCGATACCTCTCTGTGTGACTAGAAATCCGAGGAACTTACTAGAGCCAACATTGAAGATGCACTTTTGGGAGTTTATTTTCATGTCGTACATACATTTGGTCAAAGGCTTCGTAGAGATCCCTAACATGATCGACCAGCTTCTGGCTCTTAACAATCATGTCGTCAATGTATACCTCCATATTACGCCCAATCTGGGGCTTAAAGAGCTTCATCACCATTCGCTGGTACGTGGCGCTGGCATTTTTTAGTTCGAATAGCATCACAGTGCAGTAATATGTGCCATAATCAATGACAAAGGAGGTATGGACTTCATCCTTCAGGTCCGTTTTGATTTGGTTGCACCCAAAGAAGGCAACCATAAAGCTCAACAAGGCGTATCCTAATGTAAAAATGACAAGCTAGTCGATCCTAAGGAAGAGGAAATAATCTTTAGGGCAGGCTTTGTTGAGATCAATATAATCGACACACATGCGCCACTTCTCATTCTTCTTCTTAACCAGTACCACATTTGCCAGCCACATTGGGTACTTTTCCTCCCACATGAAGCTACCTTTAAGTAGCTTCTACACTTCCTTTTCAATTGCAACCTGCTATTCTAGAGAAAAATGCCTCTTTTTATATTTGACAGGTCGTGCTATGGTGTTTATGTTGAAGCTGTGGGTCGCCAAGTTAAAGGAAATGCCAAGCATGTTCGATGCCGACCAAGCGAACCTATCTAAATTTGCCCACAAGAGGGCAACGATTTCATCCTTCACTTTAGCTGAAGTCTCAATCCCAACTTTCGTAATTTGCTCAAATGAGGTTCCAATCTGGATGTTTTTTGTTTTCTCTCCATGCTCACCCCTCTTAGCCAACCTCTCCTACGAGCCTGTTTCTAAGGCAAAGACACCATCTCCTTTGGCTGCCTTGACGTATAGCTTTTGATCGAGCTTTTGATCACATTTGCATATACCTACCCCTATTAGGGTCAAGAATTTAGCCTTCAAATGAAGGGAGGATCTGATCACACCAAACGTATCTAGGCTTGGTCTTCCCAAGAGCACATTGTAGGGGAAAAGGCAATCAATCACAACGAACTTTAAGGGTCATTGTGCCACGTAGTCATCATCGCTAAGTTCCATATCCAACGTGATGATACCCTTGGCTCGAACCATACTTCCATTGAAATCGATCAGATTATGGTGGTACGGCTTCATTTTTACTGGTAGCTTCTTCTTCATCCTCTCGTATATATGGCGGAAGAGTATGTCAGTGGAGCTATCAGTGTCCACCATAATCTTCAAGACCTCAAATTTTGAGATCCTCGCCCCTACCACCAGGGTGTCTTAATAGAGTGTATCAACCCCTCCAAGGTCTACATCGAAGAAAGAGATGAAAGTATCTAGCTTCTGTCTCTTCTCCCTTACAACCAACACCTCTGATGAGATGTTAACTGAGCTGTTAGTGCTCAACCAACTCCTAGGGTATGGCTCCCCCATGATTGCATTTATGACACCATTGGGGGAGCGATCATTACAGGGGTCATTATTCTGCTCGGCATGGGTGTTCTCGGTTCGTTGCCTCCGAGGTGCCCTGTCTCCATCATCGTCAAAACAGTCATCGTTCATCCAATGGGCTACATATTCGTTAAAGAAACCGCGTTGAATGGAATAGTCGAGGGCATTCTTCAACTTGAAGCACTCATCAATTGTGTAGCCATGGTCTTCGTGGAATTGATAGTATTTGTCGGAGTTCCGACGACTAAGGTTCTCCTACATTTTTTGCAACAACTGGAGCAAATTTCGATGCTTCACTTCATAATAGACTTAAGCAATGGGTCTATTCATGGGCATGTACTAGGTGTAAATGGAAAGGGGAAGCAGGTCGCACTCAATTCGGCGCTTCCTCTTGCCAGAGCTCTATCCCTCTGGTCTGGTCAGCATCCTACTACCGAGGCGATCCTTTACAAATAATTTTTCCTTATCTTACTTTTTGCTTAACTTTTCTCAGTCAGCGTCGCGTCGCGTCTGGCACAAATGTTGTCTTCCTGGTCGATGTACTTTTGAGCTTTGTTCTAGAAGTTAGCCAGGGTCTTTAACTTGCTCTTCGCAAGTGATTGAAAGAAATCTCTCAAAGGTCGAATGCCAAGTTGGGCAGCATGAACAGCAACTCCCTCATCCAGTTAAGTGATCTTGATTACAACGTTGTTAAACCAAGCCACATAATCGCATAGGGACTCGCCTTCACCCTGCCTTACTAGGTACAAGGACGACATGTCCTTAGACGAAGGCTTATTAGCCTTGAAATGGAGGTTGAACCTCTATGCCAGCTCATCGAAGGAGCTGATGGAGTTGTTAAGGAAGTGATTAAACCACATTCAAGTTGCCTTCCTTAGAATACCTGGAAAGGCCTTGCACATTATAGCATCCTCATGATCGTAAAGGTTCATAAGGGTGCAAAAATGGAGAAGATGGTCGTCAAGATCGCCCATGCCATCATACTAGTCCAGGGACGGAAATTTTACCATCAAGGGGCAGCACTTCGTCCTGAACACCCCCCGTGAAGGGGTCTTATTGTTGGTAACCAGCCCAGCGTCGCTAGCAGCCTTGCTCCAGTTCTGCTCGAAGAGCCACCTGACCATGGTATAGAACTCGTTCAAGTTAGCATCATCGACCAAGTGAGCTCATCATGCAGCTAAATGAGCTTGCATTCCCTGCGAGTTGACTTCTTATTCGTTGCCAACCAAAGTTCGGTCATAGGTAGCCGTAGACCTTGCTGGTTGCTGATGCAATGGTAGATCAAGTTGTTGATTCCTAACATTCTGCTACTACTGCTGGATATTGTTCCAACCAATGTAGGCATCCAAAGCTTCAGGGGGTAAGTTTGTGTACTATGCCACTCTGCTTCGTCTAAGCAAGCGCAGAACACCCCGTTCCGCATAGTAAACTCCTCAACCAAGTGTTCAATGCGCTCCAAGCACTCCTCCCGTACAACCCTTGGGAGGGGCTAATTGCTCCTAGGTTGGTTGTTTACTAACTGTTAGTTTTGTTGCTCGTCGCGTTAAGACATGATGTCCAAAGAATTGCTTGTAAGGTATGTGTGTAATGTGTTTGAGGTTTTAGGTGTAGGAATTCAGTTTCACACAAACAGTGCCAAATGTCTTCTTTAGGTTATTGCCGGTAGGTGATTGGGCTCTACATGTATAGAGCCTGCAAAACAATATACAATCAGGGAATGTTAAGGGGCTGTCCAGCGTGACTACTCCGATACTTAAGTCAGCAATGAGGCACATGAGAGTAAAAAATAAAGTAAGTAAGTATGTAAGCTTGATGTGTAAAGTCTATAGAGCTTTACCGTTGAATAGTGACTTAGCATTTATAGTTAATAGGACCGACGGTTGGAAGTCAATTGGTAGGAGAGATCTTCTCCCGCAAGTGTAGGAAAATGGAGTCATTACACCTGACGTATCTTACTTATTTAGGATGTAGTAATTTCATCCTTATCCTATGCATTCTAGCCATTACAAGGCTTACTGGGCTTGGTTCATGCAAGCCTAGGGCTTAGGCCCATAAGGGTGAGCCCTAGACCACGAGACATGTTGAATACGGTCAGCCCTGAAAAGCTCATATCCAAAGTGCCCTATCAACACTACCGAATCTCATAAATTGAAAGTTCAAATAGTAAATTAAACATTCAAGCAAAGTTCGGATAGTATTACCAACATTATCCTAAGATTTCATGTAGTACATAAGATTATTGAACTAAAAACAATTAAATTAATTATGAATAATTATATACAAATCATAATTTAACTTTTGAAAATTCTTGTGTAATTACATAATTTAACAAGAATAATATTTCTCGATAATAGAAAACCATATATTTAACTGAACATTATATACTTTTAATCACCCGTATCATGAGTACATATAATAGGACCAAAAATATCAATGCATTTCATTTTCCAAGAATCTGTAGAAGAATTGAAGATGTAGGAGATACCCTTAGCCAATCAAAATGTCGGAAGCTATAGTTAACGCGCCGAGGAATCCTGGTAGACCTTCTGTGACAAAGTCACGAAATGCTGCACCTTCGAGGACTACCAAATATCAAGAGAGTTGCATTTGATCCATAGAATAACTATTCTCTTATTTGATCAGGAAAACTTCAAATCGTCTTATTTGGTTGGGAAAAATTTGTAAGTATTGTCCATTCATTATAATGTAGAACAGATTAGGAATTCATATTTCTTTCATTAACCAAAGGAATTGCTAATCCTCAGAAAATGTAACTTTTATACCAAAATTACCCCAATTATTGGACAAAATAATGCCAGAAAAAATTGATATTCCCTTCCAACCTTACTTCATGCAATGAACCAAACCTACACAAGGAAGAGCAATAATTAAGGTACAACGTATTGAATATTGATTTACGTAACATCCAATCTCTCAAAACGCTATTAAGAAGGTTTGCTTCAAATCATGCATGCAATTTAAAGAAAACGTTAACAACCGCATGTTCGTGGTATATTGTGTTTCTCAAGAGATCACAATGCCAGGATTGGTTGAAAGCTTTGGCTCGATTCAGCAGAAATTCTCTTACCTAGGACTAACACCATCTTTATTACTATTATCATATCCAACCTTCAAAATCTCATTCATGTTAAAACATTAGAGAAAGCGGAAAACACAATACAAACCGGTGAATCTGGAACATATTAAGGTGGATCGATTCCATAAATGACAGACCAGTAATATATCAACATATGGCAGTGTGTTGCTGCATGTTGACAGCAGGGCTGACAGCCACATTTTCATGAACTCGGTATTCCTCAAGAACAGATGGACTGTCATAACCGTTACTCCTCACCTTAAAAGTAAACACATGCCAACAGAAATCCAAGAGTTACTTTCATTAACCACTACATGGAACACTTCGGACAAGCATCGAGCTTATATTCTATTCAGATTAGAGAATAGCAGTGATCCGATGAATCACACAAGGGTGTAACTATACAAGTTTCCAAATTTGAAAGAGGAGAATTCTATAAGAATTAGCTAGAATCAACAATTGCCTCTATCAAATCCTCAAAGTTTCTCTATCCACTAGGAGTGGAATCAAGTCAGAAGTACTTCTAAAAGTGCCTTCTTCAGCAATACAAACCCGCATTTCTTTTACTAATCTGACTGAACATCAAGCATTAGCAAGCTTGTATCTTTAATGAGATGCATTGAATCTGCACTGAGCCCATGTCGAAAAATGTGCAGACCAAATGTCAGCTTCACTTAATCATAACCTTTGGCTAAAGTACATGTTCATGAAATATCTGGAAGGATTAAAGCCACTCAAAATAACTGCAAGGCAAAGAAACATATTAAGTTCAATGGAAGGGTCAAGCTACATACGAATTTAAGGAGGAATGTAAAATTCTTACAAATAGGGGTAAGCACAATGAATACACCAATTGGATAGAGAAAGAAAGTGGTCCTTTCCAGGAAGGGAAGCACTGCAATAGAACAAGCAAATAAAAATGTTGAGAAGCAGTTTCTGAAGTAAAATCTACCATCCAGAAAAGATGCATGACGATTTCCAAGCTCAAAACAGCTAAAGAGAGTTTTACATCCACAAAGTAAATTTTGACAAAGCAAAATTCGGACAGAGCAATTATGAATGGTAAAGCCCAATGAATTTGGCATAGGTCAGAGATTGGTGATAGAATAAAATTTATCCACAAAAAGGATAATGGTACAGCCATTCAGGTGGTTGGACACAGATTGAGTGACCTAACTGAAGAAACTTACCACAATGAATGCTTACATAATAAATGATGGGGCAAAACAGGCTGCACCAACAATGCAGGAGTCGGAAACTTCAGGCAGGATGGTGCAATTCATGTCACACATCCATCGCATTCTGTTAAAAAATATAGCCTACATATGCTAGTTAGAATTTGTTATCTTTGTTATATCCTGTATTTATAAGATGTTATCAAAGGAGTAGATAAGTTAGACATAGCTCAGCAAGTATATCAGCTCGAGTATTGCTTAGTTTAGATAATCCTTGTATTCCTTTTTTTTCCATGCCTACATTTATATATTCAGCGTGATGTATGTATGAAACCGATGAGGTTACTCTGTTACACATGGAGTGGAGTATCAGCACCAGATCAGTCTCATACCTTATTTTAACTTTTTTTTTGTTTATGGTATATGTTGTGTTGTGTTAGCGGGTTTATTGTGTTATGGATGTTTGGGTTAAGTCTTATGTGTGCTATTTGTAATTATTTTGTTACGTGTCTGTACATGATGTGTCTTGGAGGGTCTGTTCGTTTCAATTATCGTTGATCAGCAGTTGTTATTGTGTTCAATTGATGTCTTAGTCTGATGTTGTGGCTCTGTTAATGTTTGTTGTCAAATCAGTCAATGTTGAGAGCTGGGCATTATTAGTGGGAGAGTAGGTGGTTACCAATGAGTAGTGAGGTGAGATGTATTGGAGAAAAATCAGTAACGACTAGTGATAAAAGGGGAGTTTAGTCCTCAAAATGAGGGATTGTTCAAATTCTTTTGTAGTTATACAACCAGAGATCATTGGTTCTCTCTGATGAGCCCAAAACCCACCATTCATCAAAGGGAAACACGGGAGGAAAACTCCTAAACCTACTTTTAAACCAAATATTTTTGTTAATAGGCCTAACGCAAGATTCCAAGGGTGCCTATAATATACTCCCTAATCCATGTTCATGGTATCAGAGCTTTAGCTTGTGGCAAAGCTTCAAGGAGATCAACCATGAGTTTCGCTGATTTTTCAGCTACCTCCAAATCTGCCTTGGCCAATTCATATTTGTCATATTAGACCAACATTCTGTTCATGTCAGTCAAGATAAGTTGACTGGAATTAATTTTCGAGAATGGTTTCAATCTATAAATGTGGTCATTGGTGAGAGATGAAAACTAGGGTACTTTACCTGTTCTCAACCCAACAAAAGCCACAGAAGTTGTGAGCTGAAAATTCTAATGCAATGGCATGGCTAATTGACTCTGGATCCAAAAGTTGGTAGAACATATCTTTTTATGAAACTGCAAAGGAAATTTGGGATGCAACTCGAGGTCTATTCAGATTTTGAGAATACCTTGCAACATTTCAAAATTTGATCCAAGCTTCTCAGCACTAATCAAGAATCTGCAACTGTGAATGAATATTATAATCAGTCGACGGAATTGTAGCAAGTATGGACCTTTTCTATGATATGGATTGGAGCTGCACAGAGGATAGTGCAAAGTACATTAAATGTCCAAATGTTGAAGGAGGATAGCGTGTTTGATTTTCTGCAAAAATTAGATGAAGTGCTAGGAAAATTATTCATTGAGAAACCATTTCCAACTGAGAGAGGCATTTGCCAAGGGAGGAAAGTAGAAAGAAAGTCGCATTGCAACCTCCCCCAAATGAAGCACGATCCAAGAAGAGGCTTGCAATCAAAAGACAAACCACGGCATGACTATTGCCACAAGCCCTATCAAACCAAAGAAACATGTTGAAGCTTGCACAGAAAGCCAGCTCATTGGAAATCGAAGAAGCAAAAGGAAACAAGCATACTGTCTCAGTTGGCTAGAATTGATTTATAAAAGTCCCAAAATAGAATCTCCCAGCAAAACAAATTGAAACGTTCCAACAATTGTTGAACCAAACTAAGATTAATGACACTCAAAGTGATTAGGGTCAATGCTTGTTCGGAACAACCACATATTGGGAGATGTGCCAACAACAGGCATCTAGCGTGGATAGCTCTAAGCTCAAGTTCTGCACTTAGTTTGAGGCGTACATCTGCCTTTTATAACTTGGCCCTTATGGAAGGTCTTGAGTATGCAACCCTACTTGAAGCCCCCTTTCTTTCCCCCTTAGTTTTTACCTTTCCTAGTGAAGAATGGGTACTTAGTCAGAAACAAGTGCATTAGATCATATGACGAACTCTCCAAATCATTTTAAAACCTACAAAACATGTAATAGCGATAAGAGAAGTTAGAGCTAAGGCTTGACTGGTTTATGTAATCTTCTGTTAGATTCAACTCTACATGTGGTTAGTTGAGATACAATCCATTTCAAAGAGCAAATTAATGAAAAATACAATTCTAAAGTCACATTTTCTCATCATCATTGTGAATTTCAAGATATCCTCAGGGAATATGAGTGCTAAGGAGAGAATGGCATACATTGTTTCACTACGGCTTCTACTGACTCTCTATCCAAAGTTATGCAAAGTTTTTATTTATCATTTCTAAACTGAGGTAATTCTCAGATTCAAAAGCCTCATATGTGCACTTATTCTTTAATAAATACAAAGAAAATGTTTCTTTGTGACCATTGTATTTGTTGCAGAACTCCTTATGACACCTTATTCAACCATATTGATCATCTCAAGCTTTTCATCTAATTTATAGTGGTATTTGAGTCCCTTCAAGAATCCTAGTTTAATTGGAGCTCTATGGTGTATTACATTCATACATGATTGCATTACAGTAAAAGGAAAAACAAAGCTTGTGAAATTCTTTAACAATTTTGTAAGCCAATTAAGAATGTGTTCCAAGCTTATATAAAAGTCTAGTGCTAAACCCAATCAACATGGACATGATATCTTTCACACAAGTACTTGTGGATGACTCCCTAACAAAATTGTGTTCTCAAAGGGAAAATCTTCATTTGTTGGAAGCGGCTCCATCTATAAAGACTTCTAGTTCAATTCCAAACTCTTATGAGGCAATGTTATTACATCGCTTATATAAAAGTCTAGTGCTAAAACCAATCAACATGGACATGATATCTTTCACCCAAGTACTTGTGGATGACTCCCTAACAAAATTGTGTTCTCAGAGGGAAAATCTTCATTTGTTGGAAGCAGCTCCATTTATAATGACTTCTAGTTCAATTCCAAACTCTTATGAGGCGATGTTATCTTTACATCAGGTTATCTAATCAATCAGAGTCCACCCAAGCCCCTTTATCTTTTCATACTCCTTTATATGTTTTGCAAGAGTCATATCTTCATGTTCATTTATTCAAATCATTACCGTGTATGTCTTTGGTTGTATTGTCTTTGTTAATCATCTCCAGCTAAATATGAGTAAACTACACAGGAAAGCTCATGAGTGTGTCTTCTTAAGAGACTCTCCTAGTTAGAAAGGATACAAGCATGAAACTCAACAAGAAGCTATAAGATGCGATGAGGAAAAAGATTTAGCATGAAATCTAATGAGAACTCCCCAACTGTCATTGAGATATAGGGGGTGGGAGAAAAAGGTTCAAGATTCCTAATAGCTCTTTGAAAAGATTGAAGGATATGTGCCAGATACCTCACTTCAAATAACTTGGTATATTCTAATTTGTCAAAAAAAATTTGGGATTTCATTACACAGGTTATTAGTGTAAAAATTCCCAAGAACATTAATTAACCAATGTGTAATCAAAACTGGAAGGAGGCTGTTATGGAAGAGATAAAAGCATTGAGTAAGAATGATGTCATAAAGCTGCATGAAAGGGAAAAGTCAGTGGGGGAACAAATGGGTTTTTCAATGATACATAGAGTTAATGGGGGATTAAGAGACAAAGCACATTTATTTGCACTCAAACCAATGGAATCGATTATGAGGAGAGATCTGCGCCTATTGCAAAACTCAATTCCATTGTAATCCTACTACTTCTGGCTACACTGCCCTCTTCATTAAGTAGATATAAAGTATGTGTTCTTAGATGGAAAACTAGAGGAAGATATTTATATGAATGATCCACCTGGATTTGGTATAGCAAGTGTGGTTAGGAAAGAGCATAAATTAAAGAAATGTCTCTATAGATTGAAGCAATCACCTCAAGTGTGCATCCAAAAGGTTTTAGCTCCACCACGACTATCTGAGATATATCCAAGGAGAATCATAGCATACTTTGTTCATCAATTTGGCAAGCCTTGATAAAAGAGTAATTATGATAGTTTATGTGGATGGCATGATTGTTTGAGGATGATGTGGATGAATTCGAGGATCTTAACAAGAAACTTAAAATAGAGTTTGATATAAAAGACCATCGAAACTTGAAAACTTGAAACACTTTGAAGGAATGAAGATTGCATGAGGTACAAGTGGCATCTTTATTTTAAGGAGAAAGTACACAAGTTCTCTCGTATGTTAACTGGTAAACTCATGTAGACCAATTGCAACTCTCTTAAAATATGATTTGTAGAGCAAAGTTGGTGACGAAGAAGCTTTAGTTCATAGAGGAAAATTTCAACGCTAGTGGGCAAACTTATCCATCTCTGAATTACCCAGACATAGTCTGCCATGAGCTTGGTAGGCCAATTACTGCATTCTCTAACTAAGACACATAAAGGCAGTCATTCGCATTTTGAGATATCTCAAGGGAACGCCTAAATGGGACCCCTTATTCCAGAAAAATGAAGCCAGAACTATAGAAGAATTCATGGAAGCAGATTGTGCAGGGAACTATGAAGATAGCAAGTTTACAACAAGCTATTGTACTAGAATGTAAAGAAATTTGGTGACTGTAGAAACATGAAGCAGACAATAGTGTCAAGAAACAGTGTGGAAGCCAAACTCCATGCCATTACGCAAGGAATTTAGGAAGTTATATGGGTGCAGCAAACGATAAAGGGCTTCCATATGCCATATTCAAGTCAAGTCCAGGTATGTGGTGCACTAGGCTATCCACATTATAAAGAATACCATGCAACATGATGGCAAGAAGTATGTCAGAATTGATAGACATTTTATCAAGTATGAGATTGAAGAGGGGAAAATCAGTTTCCAATATATTCTTACAAGACTTGAAGAAGCTAATATGTTCTTGAAATCATGCCTTAAAACTATCTCAAGCAAGCTCAGAAAAACCAATATCCATTCGTGAGCTTAAGGGGGATGTATTAGAAGATATAGCCAAGACATGCTAGTTAAGATTTGTTGTCCTTGTTATATCTTGGATTTGTTTGATGTTTTTATTGAGTAGATATGTAAGATATAGATCAGCTAGAGTATTAGTTAGTTTACATGATCCTTGTCCTTTTTCTCCATGCCTTTTTGCATATATTCAACATGAAGTAATAATAAAATTAAGTAAGTTTATTTCTTAGTTTTCTTCAAAAGAGAAGAAAAAAAGCTAAGAATCTCAACCAAAATGCTTTTCAGATTGCTATGCCATAGTTCTCCATTCCACAACTTAAGGAGTTAACTATCCAATACATATGCATAATAGATCTTCATCGTAAGCAGGAGCCTCCACTAGGTGATGTTTGAAAAAAATATCCCTGCTATCAGCTTTCTCCATATAAACCAAAATGATGGTAAACCTACATCATTCTAGCCCTCAGCATCTTAACCAACAATGACAAGCTCCAACTACAATAATCCAGAGGCAGCCATAACACCAATTTCTCATGCAACCAAAAGTGACAATATGGCCAAGAGCACTAACTCCTCCGAGAACATGTACACTAAGAGAACATGCATTCAAAATACATGTACTCCTATAAGAAAAGCATGCAGCAAGAACATACACGAGGGATCAACTTACCATCATAGCCCAAAAAATTAAGATAATGGTAGTAAGAAGAAGCCACCATGAAGAGCAAATTTGATAGCAGTACAGGAATGAACCCATGCGCTACCAGAAGGGGAGATAAGAAATAATGTATCACTGCAAAAGAGGGAATGAGGAGATCAGTGATTATAGCATGTCAAATATAGCTACTGAAACTGGTAAAGATATGGATGAAGTTGCATTACCATACAGCATGACAAAGAGTGGGAAGAAAGCGTTGCAGTGCACATCAAATGCATACAGCCTTTACTCACATAGAAAAGATGATTAATTAGTATGAAATGAGCAACAAAAGAAGCAGCAGCTACACAGTTTGAAGGTAACCATGCAGTGTAAGAGCATCTAATGAAATCCAATACAAATCTATACATGGATAGCAAAAATGCATGCACAAAAAGAATTCAGCCTAACCTCAGATTTAAAGAATTTCTAGGGATCTTAGTTTTGATGTATTAAATCGATTTTATGATTGATAATGTCAAAACTTACCATTCAACCCGTTGCTCAACAACATGACTATTTGGAGCCTCTTCCCGAAGGTAACTGTTGGTCAACAACCTGCAAAGTTATCTTATTTATAATCTTTGAACTGCTACTTCGATGTCAGTTAACTCAAGATTAATAAAGCACTTCCAGAAAGTACTCAAATGGACAGTTAAGAAATGCAGAGGGCAAAATTCAGAACAATTATAGTGACAGCCACATAATAGGAGAGTCGCATTAAAAAGATTAAATTGCGTTCAATCTAAATAAGAATGTAATAGCAGCCTTCTCATGAATGTTAAAAGCATCAAATCATTAGCTCTTTCATTTAAAATAATGTTCTAAGCAGTGCACACAAATTTACATTTCAGAATATATTGAAACTTCAAATTATCAATCACTGTTGATCGAAAACAAATCAGATGTCTGTATCTATTAGGATTTCAGTTTTAGCTCTTGTCGGTTCTTATATCCTGGCCTTAAGAATCCTTTGAGCTGAAGCAGCATCCTATGATTAATTCTAACTCCTCATCCAACTTCACAGATTCTTACTGAGATTGTATGGCTAACATCTCTGAGATCTTTATTCTACGCTTTTTTATTCTCAAATAACAAAAGATCTCAACTTTCAGGGACAGGTTCATGCCCAATAAACAACATCATTTATACTGTCTTTTTCACCGAACATGCACCCCACGTCTTTTGCACCACAAATTACATTTCTAATTCATTCCACCCTTGCATCACTGCCGATATTGTGAAAGTATGCACGTCTTGTACATTATTAATCCATGGAATTTGTATTTCTTTCTTGTTCTTATTCTCTTCGTGGGATACTTTTGAGAGTTTAATTGACCAACATAATCTATAGCAAATCAAACTTTTAACCCAACTATTGAAATTCAACTGAGCCAGAAATCAGAGCAAATTACTCCAATTGTAATGGCCCATTTCTATGCAGGAACTATTTCAAACTCATGCTATAAAGAGGTTATCAAATTCTTCTTGAAACCATTAGCGATATAGATTCTTAAAACCTTTAATATTTATAATTTCAATAAAGGCCAACAGACTTTAAGAAATTAGCCATCAACCATCATATCTTATTGATCCATTTGAAACTATAGTGTCTTACATCACCTCTGGTCAAAGGTTCCACACATACATCCAAGCACTGTCCTTATGATTGGTTGAGAAATTCTGCCACACCAACCTTCAATCCCCATTTTTCTTCTGCTACAAGCAGGGTACCAAAAATCTCTCTAGTACTCCCCTCCATATCATCTTTCTTTTAATTAGTCTCCGCATAAATAGTGATGCTCTTGTCAGAGGTAATACTTATATTCAAGTTGGCAAGATGAGAATTTAGTGCTCTTCAAGCAATGTAGATATAATCGCTCTTGATCTTTTCCTACAACTGACTTATCCTAAATCAGAAAGGAGATACATTTTCTAGCATTGAATCCATTCTCTCCCCAAACTCAATGTCGTTTTAGTTGTTTGGATTTCTCCTGGTATTTCTAAAGACTTTTACCTCCATTTACCTTTCCTATTAGAGTAGTTAACGCACTCTTTATTCCACCATATCAACTTAAGACATTCTCAACTTTAAACTCAGGGAGTTAAAAACCAATAACCTTCCACCTAATTCACATATGACTTACATCACTTTTTTTCATGACGCAGGTGTAATCAAACTCAAAATATGTATTATCATCGCATGTGGAGAAAACTGTGTTGAAATCCCGCTCAACCCTGTTATTCTATCCCCGCATAATGTTCTCATAGATCAATGAGGAAGCTAGATTAAACCCTCTCTCAATTTGTTCTCGTTAAGTTTCCTGTAAATAAATACTTCCAATCCCCGCAAACAGTTCTCTTTGCCGCATTGTGACTTCCCACATGAAAACTCCACCTCAGGGACCGAGTGGAGAAAATAATACACCAGCTCAAAAGAGTGCAGAGTTCTAATGAAGCAAAAAGCACTGGACAATTTTCTTGGATATTTGTCTGTTGAAGAGCAAGAATATCTATTGACTGTCTCTGGTGAAATCTTTATATTTTATTCCAGGTCTCTTGTTGATAGCATAAATTCTTTTCTAAAATTCATGATAGAATCCTCAACTCAATGGTATACCTTCCTTCGCGCTGAAGCAACAACAATCGTTCATCAGAGTTAATGAAACTTTCAAGGTTTCCAGTGATAAAAAATGCTGTGGAGAGGTTCTCCCCGCATTCTCTGTCACATATCTGCACTGACTACATTAAGATTGTGCAAAACAGCTGCTTCATTACTATATCCATTGAGTGAGACATCTGATGGAGGGATCGATTTGGAATGAACAAATCAAGTCTAGTCATCATCGCCCAAAAGTTAATATAAAACCTATAGAAGAGTTGGATCATCAGTCAAATTCATGACGAAACTAAGCCCATTGCATAAACTCCTGGTGAGAAGAACAAATCCTCTTTTATTTCATCTTTGCCAACGCCATTGCAAATGATAGAGCCTCCTGCCTTCTAATGTACCAACTGTTTAGAGATCCCCTGAGCAATTTGAGAAAAGGAGAAGAGCAGACAGCGTTTTACTTCATTCCACGCCATCATATAAGAGGGGAATATCAATTGTATCCAAGAACATGGACTATACTGAGTTGCTTTATATCATCATCAGGGGCATAAGGTATTCTGCTCACCTGACACAAGGGGTGTCCATCTATAAAAAGAGTGCTATTAGAACTTAGGGATGGCCTGTGATTTATATAGTCTTAGGCCTAGCTCATAATGGAAAGGACAAACAGATACTAGATGATCAAAAGATATATGATTCCTAATTATCAGCTGAAATGAAGGATCTATGGTGCTCCTGGCATCAATCACAGCCAAACCAATCAGAATATCCAAGTTACAGTTGAAGTTAAAAACTCTAAAGAAAAATGGCTAAGAGGAAAAAGAATCATAATCACATGAATCTCTGCAATAAAAGTGATGAGCTCACTGAACAGCAGAGAATGCACAACAGATCACTATTAATCAGAGAAGATATTTACCACAATAGATTTTCATTTGCATATCAAAGTAGATCAGATAACTCCAATTGTCCTTATATAATCTTTAAGCAGGCAACAACTAAAGAAGATTAGGCAAGAAACAATTGCATAATAGAATAAAAGCACTGGTTCCTTACCAACAAAATGTGGCCACAATCCCTCCAGTTATTAAGAAATGGAAAAGTAAAACCGAAATAATTACGAAAACTGCATGTCCGGAGCTATGATCATACCTGAAGAAAAGTAAATACAGCAACAATCAGATAGGGATTCTGGACCGAAACTAACTAGATCACGAACTGCAGCTACAGGCAAAGTAAAAAAATCTCTCATTCAAGGCCAGTATTAGAGCACCATAATTTGCAGAATAGATGGGCAAGAAACTCCCGATAAGGAAAATGACAGAAAATTGGGTGAATATTCCTTCCCACTTTGCTTTGTCTATATCGCTTAAAGAAGAGGCCCCATAAATACATTTATAATTTGCAGGAAGAATAAGAAAGAAAATCTTCATAAGATAAATAGCACAAAAAAGGATAAATATAAATCACAATTTAGTCTATTTAATCACACTAGTTAGCCTTTCAAAACATCAGTTTTCTGGCATTTATGTTTACAGTGGACCAAACAACTTAATCTCATTTTCAAAATTAAAATCTATTAAAAGCAAAAAACTTACACTGCGCAAAAAGCCAATGTTGCCACAAACAGAAGAAGGCAGCAAATAACCACAAATGCCAGAAAACATCAGTTTTCTGGCATTTATGTTTACAGTGGACCAAACAACTTAATCTCATTTTCAAAATTAAAATCTATTAAAAGCAAAAAACTTACGCTGCGCAAAATGCCAATGTTGCCACAAACAGAAGGAGGCAGCAAATAACCACAAATGCAGGATCATCACGTGCCCACTGATTCTTGGTTTCTGATACCAAAGGCAGGAGAAACAATCATCTTTCAGCCACACTCACCAACACAATTCACTTAAGCCAAAAATAATTTCTGTAAGTAAAAACGCATGAACAAACTCCCACATTCCAACTCACAGGAAATATATTTTGCAGCTCAGCTGCTTTACTTTGGAGCATTGAATTCCCCCACCATTCCTCGATACACCAAGGACTAATGCAGCATCAATTACTAATATTTCAAGAAAAATTACTTGCCTTCCATATTAAAAAGGGGGCAAGTTACATTCAAATCATTGAGTGCACACTTTATTTTCAGCTTCTCCAGTAAACCATATTGACAAAGAGACAACTCAGTGAAAACAGAGGTGAGACAGCCACTACATGTCTCTACCATGGAAGTTAGAGAGATGGGGACTGACCACTAACAATTAAAAGAGAAAAATTGTATTTGAGCAGAAAAGGTCAACCCTCTTAACAACAGAAAATTTGAAATGCTTCAACAGGGTAATATTGTGTTCCACCTAAAATAAGAAATAACAGCACATCCAGGCTCCAAAAATCATATCCTTCCTTCATGGTAAACCATGCACCATCCTTGAAGTCTCGTCAAGATTCAGAAAACATAAACTGGCCAGCAAAACCCAAAGATTGCAGCAGTCCCAAAACTGGCAGTTAAAGAGTTGCCACCATGCACCTTAAAGAGATAACTATACCTACCCATTTGGAGTACATAATTTCTTTCTGAATCCTCAACCAAGAAACAGCATAAGGGGGGAAAAACTTAGCTCTTAAGGTGCTTGATTCATAGCATGACAGTCTTTCTGGAAGTACCTCCAAAGTCTTATGTTCTACACTCCATTGCATTGATTCCTCTTCAAATTTCAAACAGAAATGCCTCAAGAATAATTTTAGTTATTCTTAAATAACCTCCAAAACTTCTCTACTCTGTGTTGGACTGTTTTGCAGCTGCTTAAATGCTAGAGTATTGCCTGAGTTAAAAATTACAGCAAGAGCAGGGTAGGGCCATGCCTGATATGCAGTATTTGGCATCTGGAGCTTCACAGCCGGATTTAGTAGCTTATTTTTACTCCTTGTGGTTAGACTTACCTTTTCTTATTTGGTATTTTGTTTCCTTCTTTTTCTTTCTCTCCTGTTTATGCTTGAGCAGCCCTATCATCACCTTCGTACACCATAGATTATGGACTGCATAGATAATTCGATATGCATCTCTCTCTCTCTCTCTCTCTCTCTCTCTCTCTCTCTTCCCCCCTTGCAAGATGGATTAGATCTCTCTATGCCTTGAATTGAAGTTGTCTTCAAACACCTAACAGAAGTAAAAAAATGGACAGTTTGTGCCAGATGCCATGTCCATGTGCTCAATGTAATGCCTAAACATGGCTCTTTTTATGTAATTAAATGAAGCCGGGCACAAGACAGTTATGAACATAAAACCAATTAATGTATCATTAGTCACATTCCAGGAGCTATAATTAAGAAGCAGATTTTTTAGTTCCCTATGAATGTCTTGAGCCCTATGTCCTCGCCAATACTACTGTCTACAAGATGGAGGCTTTCAAAAATCACAAAAGTCCAAGAAAATAACTTAGAAGAAGAACAATCTTAAAAAATTCCCAAATACATAAAGATTCAACTATAGGTATATATAACAACAATGGAAAATAAAAATAAATGGAAAGTGGACTTACGCTTATGATACTTAGTATGCTGATAACTGCATTTGTTGTCAATTTCCACATGTAAAAAGCAGAACTAGGATTATTAGTTGGCTGTCAAAAATGGTCATGGCACAGGAAACAGCATTTGGTAACATTAATATAAATAAATTACCCAAAGAAACAACATAAGTAGCAATAGCAGGGTCTCTCATTTTAGATATAAGATAGAAACTATTAACATCAAGAAGAAATAGCATTGGCTATTTGCCTTAAGAAAAAGCAATAACTAGTGAAGTGTTGTAGTATTTTCAAAAATTCAGCTACTTACACAACTTTTGGTGAGGTGCAAAGATGAAGCATTTGCCAAAATGTATATTCAATGTCCATTTGTTGCCACTACAAAAAGTCAAAAAAACAAAATATAAAACTATGACATGACTATAAATTCTGATAATTGGGTGGCTAAACATACCACTCGAGAAATAGTACATAATATGATAATAAACAGCAAACAAAAGAATGCTTGCAAACAATGGAACTATCAATTATCTTAAGAAATTACTGGAAATTTGCATTATATATCAAAAAACAAGATACAGGGAAAGGTGAAGCTACATTTGCCCACAACAAAACACACAGCATCAACATGTGAGTATCTGTTTATAACTTCTTCAAGATAGTTCATCAAATAGCTGGTTATGGATCCAAGCATGCCACATTGGAAGACATCTCTGGCAAAAGAAAGCCAAATTGTCATTCAAGTCTGGAGCATGCAACCAAACTTTCTCTCAAAGAAGAATGCCACTTGGAGAATAATTGTCAATGAGGCTTATATCATGAGTTGGTAGGGTATCCCTTTAAGGGTCTAAGGTAATAACTCTACCATTATGAAGCTTAAGTATAGCATCAAACTTTTCAAATTACAAGCATTGACATCTTTCTGCTTTTTTTGCTCTCTCTATCATATCCTCTCTCCTTTTCTCCCAGCTCCCATTTTGTAAAGCTAAAGGTTCACGAGCAGTGCAAATTGCTTCCCAAATACTTTGAGAATAAAGGGAGGCAGAACAAATTGTATGCAATGCTGCCCTTGCATTTTTCCTTTGTATGCTTCAGAACCATGACCTACAAGTCGTTACATGAGCACATTAGCCATTGGGCTACGGCTCTCATCGCTACAATAATTTTCATTCTACAAACAATATAAAAAGGGGGAAGAAAAGGAAAAAAGAAAAAACATCGAATGGACCTCATAGATTGCCTGATGGCATTTTGACATTAGCACTCCAATGAGAACCATCAATGAAAACAAAATCACAGGAGACCAACAATCCAGAGCCCTAAAGTATCATCCATCGGAGCAGCAATCATGGCAGTTCTCAATCTACAATTTTACACCAAAAACCTAAGACATAAACATCACTTGTTAGGTGAAAGAGGGTGCATAATTGGATCAGCTACCAAGTCCAGCATGCATTGTGGCTTAAGTGGGTTATGAGCGAGGGATATTGTGCAATTCAAGTTAGTCAATAGATGCTGAGGCCTGAGCCTAAATCAGCAAAAGGGACCTTCCACTTTTGACTCTCACTTGCACAAGTAGATCCATGATCCAACTACTCTTAGCCCCTAAACCTCCAAAATCATTTCTAATCCTTACTTACCTAATCGGAAGCCTTGACCATTCATGAATTTCTCCCAATATTTTCTTAACTACATTCCTCGCTCAAAGATAAACACGGATCATGCTTAAATGAATTACCCAAAGATAAATAATCACAGTTGGTGTAGTTGATTCATTCTTCTCATACAGTGCTACAGGAGATAACGTTGCTTGCACTTCTTCATAATATTTGGCTCCCATCCTTCCGAACATTTTATCTCTTTTCTCTTCTGTTTCAGCCCAAGGATATTCCATTTCATCATTCAAAAAGATGCCAAAGAAGTATTATAATATTCATTGAAACTAAAATGACCAGCCAACCAAGAACCCAAGCTGCCAATTACTTTTTCAACATCCATGATGTGTGCATTTAAGAATAAAACTTTCCCATAATACAGAACTGCAAGCAGGAAAGCTCAACCTTAACCTTTAAGCAGAATGATACCGACTTTTCCTAGAGATTTTCGAGGAAGATACTAGTAGCTTGATATATCATGACTATTTAGGGGCCAATCCTTGAAAAATGACACATCAATTTAAATTTTAAGACAAATGATCAATGAATAAAATCCTTAGTTAGTAATTTACTCAAACAGTCGTAGAATTCAACACTTATCTTATGTAAGTCATAGAATTCAAAATTCTAACTGCTTTTAATATTGAAGACATTCTCGTTGATCTGCTAAGCAAGTGACTTACTAGTTCAAGTTGTCTCAGGATCCATAAGGCAAGAAAACTTCCTTGTCCTGCCCTGCTCCCTATGAGGATGGAACCTGATTTGCTTAAATCAGTCAAGCCAAAGCCTCTGACCCTCACGGGGTAAATAATGAATCTATTAATCTAGTCATCAGAAAATCTCTACAGAGAATTGATTCCTATAGCCACATATTGCCAAAACCAGAAACTCGAGGGGCAAGTCATAATCAGCATTTCGCGGTTCGTTTGATGTACTATGCATGTCTCTTCTCACAGATTCAATTCGTAAACTCGTGGTGTAAAAACAACAACAACGATAAAATCAGCACGGACTGAGAATTAATGAATCATTATCTCCGCAATGAGAAATCAAGAACAACGAGTTCCATCATTAGAGCACTAGATCTACCATTGAGCTGCTAAGATGAAAGTATAAAGAGAGAGAGAGAGAGAAAGAACCTTGATTATTCTGCGCAGGTAGTGAGAGAAAGTGGAGTTAGTTCGCGATGAAGAGGAGGACGATGCACGTCCTCTTGACGCCGTAGGCAACATCTTTCTCTCTCTGAGGTCTCTCTTTTTCTCTCTCTAGAAGATCTAACAAATCTTTTCTTCGATTTCACCTGAAGTTTCTTCCGGATTAGATAAACTCTCTCTCTCCCCCTCTCTCTGTCCGTCCCTCGACTCTTTTTTTCACTTTCTCTCTCCTCGCGGACTTGCGATCTCGGAACTATAGTGGAGTGGAGCAACCGCAAATATGGAGTCGGGTCGGGTTTGATCTTCAATCTAATCGGATCCGCGAGACTTGAGATGGAGTGAGAACGTTGACAAAGCAATGTCAAGTGAATTAAATGGATTTAAACAGAACTTCCGTTTAATGTTGGGCCTAAGCTTTACTCTGTGGACGTGGGCCCAAGACAGGCTATTTTCAGTAGCTACGAGAAAATTGCCCGTCACCATAAATCAAATAACTATTTTATGTTTATCAAAAATATATAATTTATATTTTATACATTGCGATGGGAGTTCTATATAAAAGTTTCAAATCATTAAAAATTTAAATAAAAAAAATAAATCGTTGAGGATTTAAATGATAAGAAGCAGGTAAGTATTGATAATTATATGTGTACTTTTTCCCAAATAAACAAATTGTCATGATTAAAAGTAAACAATTCTAAATCATGAGGTCTTGCCCATATCATATCTGATGAGCATCTGTTCTTAAATTTTAGAATTAGAACCTTCTTTGTAATCTATAGGAATTAACTTGTAAACTTATCCTTGTAGAATTTATAAAGTAAAAGATAACATATGCTCTATTATTTTGTTATCCATATTATTTAAGCCAAAGGAGCTTATGTAACCATCCCATTTAAAATTACTATTTAGACCACAAATCTAATGTTATATAACAAAAAAAATATTAAATTAACATTTGAAAACCATAATCTACTTATAATATGAGAAAATTTGTCAATTTCCTCCTTTCTCACAACCCTTATTCTCTCTTCCCTTTAATTGTATATCAAATCAATAGGTCGTCTACTCCCACAATCTCATTCCTCCACATTCCAAGTGATATAACCATGTAAAGAAAGTTTGAAAATTTTCTTATTCTTAGGGAACGCATAGATAAATATCAGACTTGTTTCGAAGCTCACATAATTTAAATGCCAAACCATCTCCAATATCTCCCATAGTCGAATATGAAATTGTCTATGTAAAACCCAAATTCAAAAAGTAAGTAAATAAAAAGGAATTACATAAAATAAAAATGGTTTATAAATCATAGGCTTAGTATGGCATGATATAAACATTAAGCAAGGGGACAAACTTATCCTATGGAAACTTAAACCTCCTGCCTTCCCACCACCACAGTGTTTGGAACAAGGGAAGGAAATAATGAGGAAAGAAAATAAAGAGAATGAATTATAAGGGATTTGAGTCCTTTCAATGTATATGGATAAAGGAAGGAAGAAAAGTAGGAAGAATATTAATGATTAATAAAAATAAAATAAAATAAGATGTACAATTATTCTTCTATCCCTAATATATAATATATTATGTTATTGGTGGGAAAAAGTGAAGGGTAAATATGTAATTATATAGTTTTTCCCTTCTTTCCCTCATACAATTCATTCATTAAACAAACAAGGGAATGAATCTCATTCCCTCAATTTTCCTCCCCTCTCCCTTTCCTTCCTTCGTTTATATAAGTGTGTTTTAGTGTGTTTCCAACAAAGCAAACCTAGGTTTATATAAGGAGAACGCATACTAAGGTAAGTTTCCATGTTCCTTTCACAAGATTTTGGTTTTCTTCAAGATTAGGTAAACAAGACTCAAGAAATCTATTTATCTGTAGATTTAGGGCTGTTAAGTTATGCTGTTGTTCCTTTTTCTTGAAGAAACTAGAGAAAAACACATGTTGGTAAATTTTCTACCAAATCTTGTACAATTCTTTGGGGTTCTTAATGAATAGCACGTGTAAAGTATGAAAATTCCTTATGATAGCACGTATTGTGTAAGTTATCTTGACCTTGCTGTTGTTTAATTTCTTCTTTTTTTAATTGTTGAATGCGTTAGACTAGAATTGGTTGTCATAATGGGTAAATCAAGAGTTGTTTTGATGGAGTTTACTAGTGATTAGATTGAACTTGGTTTGTGTAAAGTTTTTGGTAAATTGCTAGGTTGCTTATGTAAGTTTAAAGTAAATTTTCAAAGAGCATAATCGTATTCAAGAAGAACACGATCATGGTTGTGGTCATATTCCTCTCAAAGGGGATCGTAAGTGTAGAAGAAATAGGGAACTTTAGTCAGTGAGGATCATAACTAAGGTTTAGGCCATGCTCCAACCAGTGGTTCTTATTGTGCTTCAGAACAGGGACTACAGTCATAGTATACGGCCGTGATCCCTAGCCGTATACTGGTATTGTCTCGCAAACTTCCTTTTTCATCTAAAAACTACCCCTAACAAGTTTGTAAACAAGTTTCTTCCATTAAAATAGTTATAAAACTTCCTTCTTTCAAGGTTTGATTCAAAAACTTTTATAGAAATATGAAGTCTTATGAAGGGTTAAAGGTAAGGGTTGTGTAATAACTTTAGTGAATGAGTTTAGAGACGAAGTTGCTTATCTGTATGTTATACCAAGATCTTATTGTCAGACACTAAGATAGCTATCGAACACTACTGTGGAGTCAAGTACAGGATACTTAATTAATAATTATACGTATAGGCTAGTAATTAAACCAAACTTAACTGAACTTAAACTTAATTAACTTTGTTGCTTGTGCTTGCCTTCAACTACCCACTGGTCAGGTTTAGTGTTGTTGGTGAGGCACCTGGCAATCTTTGCTTGATGCTATCCCATATAAAGTCCCGCACTAAGAGAACCTAAGTAGATTTAGGATAGTTATTAAACACTCGAGTGTTGACGAGGATCCAATACCAACACCTTTGTAGTATCGATATTATGCGTGTAGGGGTCATAAATAACTCCAAGTCTCAAGATGCTGAGACGGTATTGCTTATAGACTTAATTAAATAAGAATTAATCGGCTAATTATTGCATTTAATGTGGTTACCTGTGTGTGCTTGTGCTTGTACTTGTTACTTTTGTGTTCATACGCATGTCTATGGTATCTTATACTGAGCGTTAGCTCACCTTTAGGGAAATTGTTGTTCTTCAACTGCAGGTTTAGGATATCAGAATTATGGTAATTACTATGTTAAGGATACAAGCTATGATTATCGATGTTATGATGAGGAGGGTAAATATTACTATTATGATGATAGAGTTAAGACATCATAATTTAGTTATTAGGAGTGAATTTCTGAAGACCTTATGTTCGATTTCCTGTCTTACACACTTTGAGATTTGTAAATATTTTGGAGTCGCATGTGACTCTTATTATTGATATTTAGTAGGTTGTTGTTAGTTAGAGCTATAAAACTCCTAGTTGTTATTTTTAGTGATTCCCTCGTGAACAGCTTCTTTGACTCATATCAATCAAATTCCATGTGATGTATGTGCAGATTAAATGGTTGATAATCTACTCTTGTTGCTAAATTTAAGGTTATTAAATTGTGAGTTGACAGATTTCATAAATTTACGTAAAATATGGATAAGTATAGGGATCCGTGATAGCTTTAATGTGTTTGCCTCTAAGGTTGACACGTAGCAAAGTTGTAGTTACCTAGGTTTCAAGGCGTTACAGTCTACAAGTAAAATATTACTCCCACTTGCATATTAACTTACATTTTGGTGAGTTGAGCGTGTCACATTCACCTTAATGGATAAGTTAGTAATGGAAGTTACCCAATTGAAAAGGAAAGGGGTTTGAAGTCAAGGTTATGGTATATTCGGCCGAATATTCAATGCTGGATCTAAGAGAAGTAAAAGGGAAAACCTAGCTATCTAAGTTCCTAAAAATCCCAAATAGTCACATAATAGCTTATTTTTTTATATCTCTGAAGTCTTATAAAATATTGAATTACTTTTACTAGGATTTGCCTTACAACAATGAGAATTCCCCTACTATGATAGGCACAAAATTAACTAGCAATTGTTGTTAATTTTGAACCTGGTTTTTTCCTTCCTTATTTTGTAAATTAAGTTTTTTTTAAACCGATCAGTATTAAAGCTGACCCGTTTAATACTAACCTTCAACTAAGGTTTAAAGAAAATCGATTTTTTATATCTTGAAAACGCTTTGGAGTTGCCACCCAACTGGGGTTGGGAAAAAGAGTTGAATTATAACTAATTTGATAAATTGGTTATAACTTAGCTACTGGTCTAATGATAAAACTAATTTCATAAAACGGTTTTTTGAAAACCAAATATCTAAATTTGGGGGCTAATTTTTAAAACCTTACAGGTACCATCAACTTTCCAATTTTAATTTTAGTCTTAAAAATCACCTTTCAAAAGACTATTCTATAAAGTGAAACTCAATTATTGATGAATTGAATAATTTAAGTAATCTAAGCTATTCGAGATTCAATATAAGTAGTTTTTTTTCGAAAATATTAGCAAGTTGCTTTATTTTAATTTTTAAAAAACAGTCGGATTTATATTTTTACCCGTTTTAAGTTTATTTAAGGAAATTATTCTAAAAAGTCCTAATTAGAGTTTATTTTTGGAAATTATAAATAGAATCTTAATTTGGAAATGGTTAATTTATTTTTATTTATTTTTGGAAAACCTAATTTTTTTAAGTATCAAAATGATTTTTATTCACTAACTTAGTTATTTATTTTTATTTTTATTATATTATCTTATTTATTTATTACTTATTCTATTTTATACATTTTTATTAAACTAAAAAATAAGTAAATAAATAAATAATAGACTACTCTTTTCTTTTTTCTTCTTTTTTTTTCCTTTTGTTTTTCTTTTCTTGCTTTTTTCTTTTTCTTTTTCCCTTTTTTCTCCTTTTTTTTGGTTTACATTTACATTCACAATTGTATAAAATAAATAGATAAATAAAATTTAGAAAAAAAAATCACAAAACGAACAACAAAGTAACTAAACCAAATAGCAAATGAGGGTTGAATTGGGGAATGAATTGAATACACGGGTCAAGTTCGGTCTTCGAGTCTGATCTGAGAGCTCCAATGGGTCGAATCGAGTCGCTTGGGAGAAGAAGATGGCAATTGCCCGGAGGGGGTATTTCAACTTGTTTTAGCCATCAAACGAAGTGGGAAAAGTGATTTTCATGGGTCTTCAATTGGGGTTAGGGGAGGTAAACATGACGCCATGGTGTTAGGGTGGTGTTTGGATGCAATGGTTGATGGCGATTGATGCGGCGTTCAAGTGGTGTTTACTGGGTTCAAATGGGTAGCTAGGGTTACGGTTTTGAATTACCACAAAGCTAATTGTGGTGGTGGCTTTTGGCATGGCAGCTTGTGGAGAGAGAGTTCTAGAGAGAGAAAAATTGCGAAGGTAAAGAGAGAAAGAGTGAATGAGAGTGTTCGTATGTGATTTTGAGCAATACTAGTTGATTGTATGTGTTGTAAAACAAACCTAAGACCCCTATTTATACTTGGACAATGTCAAATTGACTTGGAAACTCAGAAATTGAATGAATGCCAAATTGTAAAATTTTAGTTTTTTCCTGATTTCTTGAGCTCGATTTGACCCATTAAACAACTACATTTAAACGCGTTTGTTATCTCAATTCACAGTAGGCCAAGTGTAGGATAGGAATCACTCATTGATTAGTGTAATTAAGCTCGAGATTATTGCAAAAAATGAGGCCAAAGTGAAGGGGTTGGAATAGTTTTGCTAGGGAAAATAAGGGAAATCACTGGAAAAAGGGAAGAAAGAAAGGGAAAATGCTGACGTAGCACCATGTTAGCTATGTTGTCTAATTACGGTATGTTACGTATCTTCATGTAACACGTGGCAGTTGACACGATAAGAGGCAACTAGTATAACATGTCACGTGTCATGCTACATCAGCCACCCCCTAATCCAATGATGCCATATGTCAAGGCATGTGGCACGGTGAACCCCTGACACGTACTGGTGCCGTTTGTGGACGATGTGGTAATGTGTTTCTTAAAAGAGAAAAAGGCTTTCCATGCCTTTGATAAGATTTAAACCCCGTGTCCTCATGTAACACGTGGCAGTTGACACGATAAGGGGCAACTGGTGTAATATGTCACGCATCATGCCACATTAGCCACCCCCTAATCCAATGGTGCCATGTGTCAAGGCGTGTGGTATGATGACCCCTTGACACGTAGCGGTGCCATTTGTAGACAATGTGGTAATTTGTTTCTTAAAAAGAGAAAAAGGCTTTCCATGCCTTCAATAAGATTTGAACCCAAAACTTCTAACTAAACCAAATGCAAATGTCTAAGTGCTTTACCGTTAAGCTATTGGCCTTTGCATATATGTACAAGGTTAGTTTAAGCTAAATTCAAATTTAAGCCCAAGCTCAACAACCATCTTCTTATTCTATCTAAATTAAAAATTATTATGTTCTAAATACCTTAAATTCTCTTCTTCTTCTTTTTTTTCTATTTTTCGTGACTTTTTAGTTTTCTAATTTTTTTCATTTTTTGTATTTTCTTAAATTTCTTGTTCTTTTGTGCTTTTTTCCTATTATTTTCTTTTTCTTATTTTTCTAAAATTTCTTCTTTTTTTTTCTAAATTTCTTAAATTTTTTTAGGCTTTCTTTAATTTTTTTTTTCTAAATTAGGATCATTTATCCTATTTTAAGAAAAAATAGGGTAAATGAGGTGTCTATAATTAGTTTGTAATGATAATCGATACATTTGCCTAAAAAGGAAGGATAATCTATGATACTAAATAGAGCAAAATTAACCATATTGTCTAATATATATTTCTAATTCTTGATGTTAAATATAATTGATCATGCAAATATTTTTATATGTCATATCCTTGATAGTTTAAGTTTGCAAACGCATTATGAGTATAGCATCTACTAATAATATAAAATATTTTATATAAGTTTCTTACTATAGAATCTATTACTCGCCTTATCAACGGTTACAAATAAAATATAAACTATAATTTCTATAAAGAGAGAAACAATCCTAAATTATAAAGGCACATTGAAAAAATGAGTCAAGATTGTCCTAAAGTCAATTGAATGGTAGCAAAAGGAAAATGAGGTTCAAGAAAGTAGAGTTAGTAATAGTGCTTTAGAAAGAAAAATGAGAAGCGACAAAATTGAAGAATGTAATATGTTTTGCAATAGACAGATGGCACTGAGCATTAGATATGTGTTAAATTAAAATATTATATTATATTATGTTCAATATATTGCCATCAAAATCTTGATATACCCTTACAATTCTACAATTTTAAGATTTTACAAGGTTTTATAGTTATAACCCATACAAAATCATTTTTCACTTGAAATTATTATAGAATCTCAAGAAACATCAGAATCCATAAAATAGCATTTATAAGACCAACTCTACGATTCTACATATTGTATAGCTTTAGGTCTAATAGGCTAGTCTAATTAAGCATCTACAAGGCCATCATGCCATTCTTGGCCTCTTCCTACTTTTGTATTTTTTCTTCTCTCAAATTAATTGATACAAGCTGTATTTTATCCTTTTATTACTTTGTTTCAATGCCATAAGGTTTGTCCTCTTCTTCTTAACCTTGAATATGAGTTCTCATGTTCAAAAACTATGATATGATTCTATAAACTTTCTAATAATTTTAGGTAAAATTCCAATTTGACAACTATGGTTTAATATCACCAATTAAGAACTTTTTTAGGGTGGATGTAAGGTATATGGAACTTATAATATACATACTTTAGTTTACATGTTTTAAGATAGGTGTGGGGCATAAAGATGTTGTAAGTTGTATCTTACTTATGGAAATAGCTTCTAATAAAATGGAAAGAGAATTTATCATATAACCTTCAATATCCACAAGTTTTCACTTATTAAGAAACCACAATTAACACCCACTCATCTTTATCTATTATACTAAGAAGGTCAAAAGGACTATGGTGAAGAAGGATCACATGATTCCTTTTAAAAAGTCATAAACAACACATACTTTTAATTAGAGGCATAAATAAGTCTAACTTACTTGCAAGTTATTAGAGCTTAGCTCAATATTTATTTAAGTTAGACTTAGTAATGGTTGAATCAAGCTCGAGCTTCATAATATGACTGACTTGTGACCTATTCAGGCTTGAGTTAAGCTTACATGTAACTAAGTTTAAGTTGAGAAAGATAAATTGAGTCTAAACAGCTTTATTAAGTCAACCTCAAACTTAAAACTCCAAGTTCAATCAAGTATGAGTTTTGGAACTTCAAGTCAATTTTGAGTTTGAGCTCAATGTTATATTGTCTTGATTTAACTCATTTGCAGCCTTATTTTGAACTTCAATATATGATCAACTAAAATAAGGAGGGGGAAGAAAAAAGGAAGTTCGTTATGATTTTGTATGGTCTAACCACTAGTATGTAGTGTGTAAGGCCTATTAAGACTTTTTTCTTTCATTCAATTAGCTTGGTAAGATTAAGAAAAGTAATGCCTTTTATTACTCAAGATATTGATACCAAACTTAAACAATGTTCATGATGGGAAATGCATAGTTTAATAAAAAGATTAGGTCCTTAAAGAAGTTATAAAGGATAGATACATAATAACTTATAGACCTATCATATAAAGTTAAAGCATTAGTACCTAAATAAGCTTAAATTATGACAACAATAAACATGTAGTTGTTTTTATCTATATAATCAAAGTCTTATAAATAGGTCTATAGTTATCCGCTAATCTTCAATATGATCGAATTAAAGAATCATTCCATCTTAAATACCTATCACAAGTCTAATTGCAAAACTTTGGTAAGCTCCAAGTTTATGCCCTTGAGAATAGAGCTATTAAAAATCCCAAAGATCCAACAGAATGTGATAAATCGTATTGAAACCAATCTCCTTGAATAGAATTAGAGGAATGATTATGATTTTCAATATGGTCATCAACTTTAGTAAAAGGATAATAGTATTTAGCAAACATTCGTTGCAGCATTTGTCATGTCAATGATTACTTTCTCCATGAAATTGTCACTACTTTTTAAACCTATCTTTAACATATGCCAATCATTTGCTGCCTTCTATGGACAAGAGTGCTTAATTATTTAATCCAAAGCCCAAATTAGGTAATAAGCCCAAAATTCACTCTAGCTTCACACTTATTTCCACCTAAACCAGATTACTTAATTGTACATGGCTACTCAAACGTAATGCTCTTACATAGTCAATGAAGGTAAAAAAAGAAAAAAGAAAAAAATAACAAACTTTACTCTTTATGGCTCTATATTTCGTTTAACATTGCCTTGTTATTATGAAATTATCTAGCCCTAGTTTCTTTGATTATTTGTGAGGTAAACTAATATAAGTATACGAGGCTTAGTTTTTAAGTAAGCCATACTCCCGAAGAAAAAAAAAGAAGAAGAGAACATAAGAAGTACTTACTAAGGTATGACTATTGTGATTTGTACACAACATGCCAAAATATTTTTTGACATATTTATGAATATTATTAATAAAAGGTAAGTATTTGTTGTAGATATGTACTTTTTTACTTGTATACATTTAACAATAAAGTCCCATTAAAAATCAGGGTATCTATGGAATTATAATGAAGGTGTATTATCAATAGGAATCCATGACATCAGATAATTTTGGTTGAATAAATATTTGACTAACACGTTGTATAATTAAGACCATTCTCACGGGATCTAAATAAAGATATATGAGTTATATGAGTGGATGTCCAAAGCAAAATGGATATACTGAACAAAACTCGCTAATAAAAGATACCACACATTTAATATCATTTGTTCCTTTTCTATACAAACAAATATAAATAATTCTTACACTTGAAACCTTCATATATATATATATATATATTATGTTATGTTTTAATGTCGTTAACTTATACTTGATTTAGATTACAAATAACATGGTTATTAAGTACGATATAATATAGAAAGATGATAGTGATAAGTTAAGATAAAATTCATCACTCTCATGAATTAAGGAGTCAATATTCAAGACTACTAGGTTAAAGTAATAAAGACCCATAAGCCCGTGGCTACGGTAAGTTTTATTGACTTTAATTTATTTTGAAAACCAAGTAAAATGATTAAACATTGATGATATGACATGCAAAATATTATTTGATGAATATATTTAATTATACAACTATCGACTCATAGTGGTTTTAGGTTCACAAGTTTTTTATTATTATTGTGCAGCAAATAACTATTATTAGATAGTTACATTGGCCCATGTCTAAATAAACGCTACCTTTATATATGAAAACTTAAAGGATTGCACATGATAACATGGTTAATAGGAACAAGTTAATTCTGTAAAAATTTTAATAGATATTAAAATTATGTCAATGTTCATTTCGAAACTAGAATTAATTGGTCTGAAATAATATAAAAGGAAGCATTTTAAATATTGGTTAAATAGTAATATATGAGATTATTAGCTATTATTTCCAAAAAAAAAAAAACAATTTTTCATTAATGAAACATTCATTTTTAGCAAATGAAAGGCCTTTCCTTGAGAATAAGAGGGATTCTTTTGGCTTTTGAGTGACAAAAAGTCACATTATTAATATATTGTTGTAAAAAGCTAAAAGGAGAAAATAGAATTCTACCATCGAGAAACATAATGTATAAGTATAGTTGTTTTCTAGATTTATTCAAATTCAAGTGATCTAGCAATCTAAGAATTAAGATTAGTTTCTATTATCATATATATTGATACCGCTAGAGATACTACATTTGAAGTTCTTATAGTGAACACATTTGACAAGAACAATAAATTGATATTCAGATCACAATTAAACTCCATTACTAAGAGGAGATGATATTTTTATTATAAGAAAAGGTAATTTTCTATTATGTTTGAGATTTTATATTCATTTTATATATCACATGGATCCTAGGAAATAAGTTTTGTTGTAAAGTTTTCATTTTTGATTTGTTCATCTGATCTATAACATTTAATTATGGTATCAGATCTTCTTGTGCACATATAAAATATTGCTATTAGCCTAGAATTGATTCATATAACGAATGTTATAATCTTGATGAAATTATTTTATTATCCTTTTCGTCATGGATTTAATGCTAAACGTAGGCTAATACTTTTTTGGAATCGAAAACATCATACTTCATGTTTTATTATTTTTATACTCGATATCAGAGTTAAACAGTTGCTTAGACAATCCTTTTATTTGTATATTACTATGAATTATTCGAGTAGTAATTGGTTTGCTGTATCATGATGGCAACGCCATTATTTCATGTCATTGTAAAACTGTTTTCTCCAGATTGACTTGAGTAGCACTTTTACTCATTTTATATGCATTCGTACAGGCATTTAAAGGATTATTATTATTATAGTATTTAGTCTGTCATAAGAAAAGAATAGATTTAGAGAAGATCATATTTTCGATTCCTTTATAATGTGTTTTGGGTCGAGAAAGTTTTCTTAAATAAATTATGTTAATTGTTGTTTATAGAAATTTAGTCTCGGTTATTAATTCCGAGCTACATCAAGATTATAACAATTATTTTAATTTATTGGTTAATATGATTTATGCAATTTACAAAATTATTTTGTGTTTTACGTAATCATAGGCCTAGTACGAATAGACTTTGTGCAAAGGATTATGGGTTTATCAAATAGGGCTTGTGTGTACTTCACACAAGTTAAGTTCAAAAATCCTTTCTAATTTCATATTTTATTTAGGTCATGTGCCCATAGATTAAGGCGCCATTTGTTTCATCTGTTTCTCATCATTTTGGTTTCTTATTGGCATCTATTTAAATATTCTATTTGGCAAGAATAAGACAAAAAAAATGGAAACATAATTTCATATATATCCTTTTTTTAAAAATTAAAAACTTAACAAGTCACTATAAAGTTGAATTTATTTACCTTTTATTTTATTTATATTTACAAAAATATAAATTAAAATAATCATTTCCAATGCATAAAATATATTTTTCCAAATATTCTCTCTTAAAAGTACGTAAATTTTTATTTCCTAACTTTGACATTTCAATCATTACTTTCATTATAATTATATAACAGAAATAGATAAAATAGTTTTCCAAATACCATTTTCCAAATAGATATAAATCATATATAAATAAAATACAGATGAAAAAAAAAAAAACAATCCAAACCGTCCCTAAATGCAAATTTAGTCTTTGTGGGCCTATAAGACCAAAATGAACCTACATTCATACTTTATTTTATAGATAAGTTTTTTGTTTTTCAAAAAATTATTTTTTTGGTACAAGAAATGGAAGATAGGTGACTATATTTATTCAAGACATGAAAAAGTCTAGCAAAAGAAGCTACAATCCGAGTTGATGTTTGGTCCCATGAACCCTAAGTATGGACCTAGACTTGGTCCATACTCATTTAGTTGGCTCATGATCATTGCAATGTTATTTTATTATTGTTGATGATTTATTTAACGTATGCAAGTATTGTTAATGTTAATGGACCTAGAATACATGTTTGGTGAGACACAAATATCAAATCCTCTTTTTTTTTTTTTTTGGCCAAATCCTTTAAATATATTAAGTTAGGATAATATTGCCCTATAGATATAAATTATAAAATAATTAGAATTTCATGTGAAATGATACAACTTAGTTATGGGCTCACATTAAATTACTATAAGTTTTATAATTTATAAATGGGTTGACTTAAATTAAATTGTTAATTTGTTAGTTTAGCTAAGGTTAACAATTTAGTAGGCAAGTGTTGAATTCTAAAATATGGAATTATTTTAAAGTGATATTAGCCCAATAATAAATTCAAAATTCTTCTGGATTTATAATTGGCAAGTTAATTAATATCTACCTAAAATAATATAATATCTACCGAAGGCACAACTTAATTGTGTGCATATTAACTTTATTTGGCATTTTGGATCTACTGAAGAACCTTCAATGGGGTTCTTCTAATCTAATGGAGGGGACTATTAGATTTCAATAAAATAGTATGAGCTAATTTTAAAAAGTCCTTTTATAAAAATAAATTATTTTTAAATTCTAAACTTTGCATTTATTCTATATAGATGTAAAATGGTAAATAGCAACAATAACCTTTCAATGCCATTTATCCTTAACAAAGATAATATCCTCAATAGACCGAATCTCCTTAACTGATTAACGAAATTGAAATTTATCACTAGGCATGAGAGGAAATTATACATCCTTAGAAAGAAAGAAATTAAAGAATTGAACAACAATGCCACCATAGAAGAATATTAGCAATATTAGGAGTACCTAGAGGACTCTATTGATGTCCATGTCTCATGTTGTTTGCAATGTCATCTTAATTGTAGAAGTAGGATAAGAATATGTGTGCAAGGGAGATGTATGCTCACTTGCATGAGCTATTTTAGGAAAGTGTTATAGTCTAGTGATACAATATATCCTAAGCCCTATATAATTGTAAGATGGCTAAAGGGAGCTAAGTTGGGCCTTATATACTTAAGTTAATAAGGTATATTGAGAGGCTCAAGAGCTTGTGCTCAAAGCTAGAAGACAACTTGGCCATTAATCTAATATTGTCTTCTCTGCTAGACTCCTTCTCCTAGTTCATCATGAATTTCAACATGAATAATACAGAAAGGTCTCTAATAAATTTGCTTATTATGCTGAGGACAACAAAAAAGGATATGAAGTCTAAGTCAATTGTGTAGCTTAGTAAGCTCTCTTGATAGGTAAGTCTAATAAGAGAAAGGTTAGTGGAACTGATAATTCTAAGGCTAAGTGATAGGGGTAAAAGAGTTGTTAGAACTCATATACAATGATGTGTATGGGCTATTATCAACTCAAGCTAGAGGTAAATTTTCTTACTTCATGACTTTTACTGATGATTTGATTAGGTATGAATATATCTACTTGATGAGGCATAAGTAAAAAACTCTCAAGAAATCTAAAATTTAAAAGTAATGTAGAAAATCAATTTAGCAAAAAGATAAAGGCACTGCAAAGTGATAGGGGTAGAGAATATCTTAACCAAGAGTTCATTTACTACCTAAAAGAGTGTAGGATAATTTCATGTTTCATACCTCTTAGAACACCAGAAAAAGATGGCGTTTCAAAAAGGAGGAACTACACCCTAATAGATATGGTTAGGTTAATGATGAGTCATGCAAGTCTTCCTTTAACCTTTTAGGATTATGCCTTCGAAACAACAACATATACTCTCAACAATGTTCTAACTAAGGTAGTAGTTAAGGTACTATATGAATTATGGTTTGGAAGAATCCCAATTTGTCTTATCTTAAAGTTTGAAGCTATGACACTTATGTGAAGAATGAATTCTTTAATAAGTTTGCAGCAAAATCTATTGAATGCATATTTATAGGATATCCCAAAGAACTAAGGAATACCACTTTTATTTTTCAAGTGAGCATAAAGTATTTATTACTTAATATACATTATTAAAGAGAGAGTTTATCTCTAAAGAAAGTGATGGGAGTAAAGTAGATCTTTAAGAAATTCAAGATTCCACAAATGGGTTAGAACATAAGCAATTGGAAGCGAAACAAACATCATAAGTACCTATGTTAGACTAAAGATTGCTCCTAAAACACAAGAACCGTATAAGTTAACAAGAGTATGTCAAGAACCTAAAAGATTAAATATACTCATGATACATCAAGAAGATATTCTACTTATTAAGAGTGACGAACCGTTGACATATGAAGAAGCAATTGCTTCAATAAACTTTGAGAAATGGATGGAGGTCATGAAATTTGAGATAAACTCCATATACACCAACTAAGTATGAAATTTAGTAGATGCACTAATTAGGGTAAAATCTATATGATGCAAGTGGGTCTTTAGAAAAAAGATAGGCGTGTATGGAAATTTAAATACTTATAAAGCTAAGCTAGAAGCAAAGGGTTTCATTTAACATAATGGAATTAACTATGATGAAATCTTTCATTAATAGTTAGTATCAAGAAAGTGCACTTATCGATAGTAGTATGGTTTAATTAAAAATGTATATCATTTTCATAAGGACTATGATTACTAATACTAGCTTTTTTTTTTTTATTATCTAATCGGTATATTCGATTTCAAAAACCAAAAAATAAAATAAAATAAAATAAATTGCAGCTAATAATTAATCTAATAATTATTCAAGACTTGAATTAAAGCAAATAAACAAGAAAGCAATTAACTTAGAAAATTAACTCCAAGATTCTACTATGTATGTAGATCTTACTTCCTCTATAATTACTTATGCAACTTCTACTCAAGAAAATCTAATTTCGTCTCCAATTTCTTTAACTAGGAGAATTCTCAAATAAAGTTAATAACTTCTCAATCTATTTACCATAATCTTTGAATTACCTATTAAAATCTTTTCTCAATAGCATAATTAAAGATTGCATTAAAGAATAATACATTCTCATAGAGATAATAATCAAGAATCGGAAAGACTTTACAACTTATCTCTAAGCTTATGATAATCTTTATCAATTAAAGCTAAATCTAGTCATACAAGCAACCTCTCAATTTTCTTGCATAATAGCATGTGTTAGATCAATACCTGGAAATATCAACTAATGCAATAAAGAACACATAATTGAATCAAAGAACATAGAGATTTCATTAGCTCTAATAAAACTCAACATCACATGGCAATCCTAGGTTTCACAAAACCTAGATACAATGATTTTACACATTAATCATGGCAAAGGAACAATCTTGATCAAAACTAGAAAGAACATGTAAATTAAAGCCATGAAATCTAAGGAAAACTTTTAAATCTTAAAGCTTAAAGTGCGTTGCTTTCTTTAGCCATTCTACCCTTTGAGTCTTTCTTTAGCCATTCTACCCTAAAAGCCCTTTTACAATGCACGCGAATTTCCTTTAATTATTGCAAGTGACACAATTGAATGACATGGTCATGTCACTAATCGTGTCTCTTATATCTCAACTAATCTTTTTAAATCTCCTCAAGTATGCTAATGATACGGTTTGGTACATAGTCACGTCGCCCAAGTTATGCCACTTTTTATATACTACTCTTTTCAACTCAAAAATCTTCCCTATAACTGATACAGTTATGTTGCTGCTCATATCACTTCTAAACTTCATAACTTCTTCATTTTAATTCTGAATTAAGTGAAACTTGATTCCATTTTATCATTTTCTTCCAAAGGATGTTCCTAAACGTAGAAATCAAAATTTTGCTAAATGAAGTATCATTTTCTTAAAAAAAAAAAACAAAATTCCAAGGAAATGTATTAAAAATCACTATAATAAATATAGTTAATTAGAAACTTATTAGTAGCAGTACTTAAGTCCATCCATATTTTGCTTGCAATTGTAGCTTACAAGAATTACGAGATATCATAAATGGATGTCAGAAAGTTAAAAGAGGAAGTATACATGGTGTAACCTCCTAGTTTTATCGCACTTAAGAATGCTAATAAATTTTGTAAGTTGAAGATATCCATTTATAAACTAAAGTAAGCTTCTTGTAGTTAGAATCTGAGATTCGATGAGACAATCAAGGAATTTAGCTACCTTAATAATCCTAAAGGACCTTACGTTTACAAGAAGGTGAATGGGAGCATAATTGTGTTCCTTGTTTTATATGTTGATAATATCCTTCTAATTAAAAATGATATACCTACCCCAGAGCTTACCAAGGCCTGGTTAAGTAAATGCTTCTCCATGAAAGACTTAGAAGAAGTAGCCTATATCTTAGGATTTAAGATATATTGAGATAGGTCTAGGAGGATACTTGGACTAAGTAAAAGTATGTACATTGACAAAGTATTATATAGATTCAATATGCAAAATTTCAAGAGAAGATTTTTTCCTAAGTCGTATGGTGTAGATCCCTCTAAGGTAATGTGTCCAAAAATACAAACAAAGAAGGATAAAATGGATAGAGTACGATATGCTTTGACAATTGGGTCCACAACGTATGCCATGATATGTATATAGCCAAACATTGCTTACATAGTAAACATAATAAATAGATATCGAGGTGATTCAGGTGAGGGTCATTAGGCTACTATTAAGACCATTCGCAAGTATTTAAGAAGAACAAAGGATTTGTTCTTAGCCTATAGAGTAAAAGAGGAACTAGTTGATGTGGATCGAAGCCAAGAACAGACAAGATCGACTATAGGGATGGGTCTAAGCTTGTCAAAAGCTTGAAATGAGTGATGGAAGGTACGCAAGAGAATAGAAAAGAAAGAAGATGAGCAAACCTATGAATATTTCCAAAGGATATGATGTATCAGTGGAACCTCCGAAGACTCATGGCACAACTCGATGGTACGCACGAGATGTTCCAATGAGGTTACTCGCTACCTGGCTTTACTTAAGGGTTAGAATAAGAGTGAAGAAAGAGCAAACAAGCTAATGAGAGCAATGTTCGCATGTAGGAATATCTGATATATTGATGTTAATGATAATCTTGCAGCTACATATACAATGCGTATTTATACCCAAGAAATTAAGGCAACTTGCCTAAAAATGGAAAAGACAAAAGGGGGTAGTATCTAAAAGGAGTAATATACAAGGAATGATAGAGGGTATATTGGAAATTACAACAAAAAAGCAACTTTTCTATGTAAAAGATTTTGTATATGATTATTCGGACATATGGCTCGCTATGGGTTGGTGACTCTCTGGCGAAAAGATAATTTCTGCACGATTAGCTTAAATTCTGCCGACCCGAGGTGCTGAATAGGGATGCAGATCCAGGATGGGCTCATCCTAGAAGGAACGGCTACGGACATATGCTGAAGCTTTCGTTTTCTCAACACCAATGTTGTGAGCTTAGGCTTGGCTTGGTCATGACCAATCAATGGTATGTAAAGGGGTAGGCTGTAAGTAGAGCATTCGTCTAGTGGGCACATAATCTTCGATAGATGTGCAATCACTTAGCTTAGCATATGGAGCTAGTTGGTAGGATGGATCAACTTGGCCTCGATAGGAGTCGATTGGAGCAGTAGAATTCGCCAGGTTAGTCCTTGAAAACCTCGAGCTCGGTTGTGAGTTAAAGATTTAGTAGCTTAATTCCTATCATTCCCTCTAAGTTGATTTCGATTTAAGATCAAATCTAATGGGTCTTCATTCAATTCTCCTTTAAGGTGATAAGGACTCAAGTTGACAATATTGAAAATGTCTAAGACTCCATAATCTTTAGGTAGTTCCAACCTATAGGCGTTGTCGTTGATCTTCTGGAAGATTCTGAAAGGGCCTTTAGCTTAGGCGGATAGCTTGTTCTTTCTCTTGCTTGGGAATCTCTCCTTGCTTAAGTGCAACCGGACTAAGTCTTTAAGCTAAAACTATATTGACTTCCTTCCCTTAGACTTTTCTCACATTTTCTTAGCAACTTGATCGATTTGTCGAGTAACTTTATCGCAAATGTGTTGTAAGGACTCTGCTCAGGCTTTCGCGTCAAGGTCTTTTTTCTCAGATACAGGTATAAGGGTGTGATCAAGGAGCAGCTCAGGATTAAAGCCATAGACAACTTCGAAGGGGGTCTGCTTGGTAGTGTCATATATTGTACGATTGTAAGAAAATTCTATCATAGGTAGAAAGACGTCCCAATTGGCCAAGTTCTTACCTACTGCAGCTCGGAGTAGTGATCCTAAAGTACGATTGACCACCTTTATTTGGCCATCAGTTTGGGGGTGACGAGAAGTGTTGTATAGTAGTTTAATCCCCATCTAACGCTACAAAGTTCTCCAAAAATGGCTTAAAAACTCTGGATCCCTGTTCGAGACTACACTTCTTAGCATACCATATAACTAAACAATTTCTTGCAAAAAGAGAGAAACAATAGCCAAAGCATTGTTATTCTTAGAGCAGGGCACAAAGTGTGCCATCTTACTGAATCTATCCACAACGACCATTACAGAATCTTTGCCTTGAGTAGTTTTTCATAATCCGAGGACAAAGTCCATACTCAACTTAATCCAAGATCTGGTCGGGATAGGCAAAAGCATTGCTTTCCCTTATACGGCTAGACATTAGGCCCTCTTACACACAGCACAACCCTTAACAATTCGATATATGTCTCACCTCATTCTTGGCCAGAAGAATTGTCTACTTAGCAGCTCATATGTTCTTCTCTCTCCTAAAAATGTGCAAAAAGCCCTTTAATACGAGCTTCCCTAATGATGCGAATCCATGAACACGCAGCGGACACAAACCACGAATAGGTATTCAACGTTCAAGTAGGGATGTAGAATAGGAAGTGGAATGAGGTTTTTAACAGCCAATGTGTGTGGATATCACACACCAAGACAAAAATACAATCAAGGATTGAGCTTGAAATAGGGTCCGATACGAATTACGAACACTAATGCCACTTAGGTTTCAAATGAGAAGTTAGATGTAACTCACTGACTCGCTCAAATGAAGGATTCACCACAATCTTAAGGTCAAGATCGATAAGAACACAAGGAAAGATTAAAGAGCAAAGCACATTCAATAATCTGAAATGCAAGCTCGAAGAGCTCAAGAGTGTCCTTACTCAAAAAAGGAATGTTCAAGTGTAATTTCTCTATATATTTTCTTTCAATCTATTTGGCTAATTACAAAAGTTGCTATTTATAGCAAATTCTAAAACCCTAGTGGCAAAAACTGTAAATAATATACAAGACCTTTAAACCCTAAAGAATGGCCCACAATTGAAATAAGGAAAATATTTACAAAGTATATAAAACCATGCATTTAATAGAAATGATTAGCATGCAATCATCCGAGCTGTCTGTAGGATCGGACCCGAGCAGGGGCCAGTTGGCAGTCCAATGTTCGAGTTGAGGTAGGATGTTTGGAAGTCTTATTGTGCTTGGTTGAACTCCCAATGAGGTCAGCCCACAGTTGCTACACTCATGGATTGCTTGACATTAGCTTTCTCGTGTTATGCTGAGCTATTCTTTAGCCTTAAAGCCTTGGCCGTTTGGTCTATTTTCTTCTTAGCAGATGATAGACTTAATGTCAAATGGTTTCTCTTCCTCCCTTTAGCCTTCGGGTATTGGCCTAACTTCGATAAGAGTAAGTCAACCTCGGTTTCATATAGGTCAACCTCAGATTCTAATAGGTCGATCTTAGCCTGAAGATCGTTGTAGATTGATTTCTATCATCACTGTGGGTTTGAAAAGAAGTCATCATCAACTTTAGACTGTAAGCGTGGGCTTGGATGCCAAACAAGCTCCTCTTCCTCTTTCTCTTTAGCATGGGCGCTAAGCTATTATGGATCTCTTCAACACTCATAGGGGTCAAGTAGTAACTCTTCCCATCCTTTTAAATCATGTAGGTATTGAGGAAGCTATCGTGGATCACTCTCTAGTTGTACTCCCAAGGTTAGCCAAGAAGTAAGTGCACTGCCTTCTTAGGCACCACGTCAAAGTCAATCTCATCTCGTACTATCCAGCCTTGAATGCTATCTAACCTTTCTTATGCACATAAACCATTCACTTGTCATTAAACCACTTTAATCCATAAGGTCGGGGATGCGGGTAGGTTAGTAGTTTCGTCGTTGTAATCAGCTTGATAGAAATGATGTTAGTGCAACTGCCTCTATCAACAACTAGGGAATAAGTCTTCTCATTCATCAAACATTGGATTTGGAACAAGTTCTCCCTTTAACCTAAGTCTTCTTTCACGTTGGCTTATCTACTTGTCAAGGTTAAGAGCTCTCCCATCTCATGATAGATATTTATTGCTGCCTCACTCTTAGAGCTCTTATCACTTTGGCTTTCTACTTGAGCATTGAGTCCTTTGCCTTTCAAAATCATGACCCTCTTCATTGAACATTAGGAGGCAATATATCTGTAACCTGAACATTTAAAGCACTTAACTTCTCGGCCTTTAGTATTGGGCACTTTCTCCTTTTCTACTTTCTTAGTCTCAACCTAGTCAAGTCGGGTAAGCTTTCCTTTCTCCATCCTCTTTTCAAGCTTTTTCTTCTCTTCATACATCTTAGGTTCAAGGCTGCCTTATTGAGGTCGAATGGTCAACCTCTAGTGCCTTCTCTTCCTCTATCTCTCTACTTTTAATGCCAAATTGATCAACTCATCTAATGAGTTGAATGGTTGCAGTTCAACTATGTCGGCAATGTCATCTTGGAGTCTACTTAGGAACCTGGCAATGGTATGATCCTGTAGCTTGACAACCTCACATCTAGTCATCAAGGTCTCAAACTCTTGCAAATATTCTTCAATAGTGTTTCGACCTTGTCTTAGATGCTGGAAAGCATAGAGCATCTCTTGCTTGAAGTAGGTTGCACAAAGCCTTAATTCATCAAACTCTTCATAAGCCTCCAAGTTCTAATCGGCTCTTCTCCTTCAATATCTTGCTTAGCAATTAACTTATCCTACTAAAGACTGACATACTCAATAAGGGATAACGAAGCTAGCTTGAACTTAGTTATGTCATCACACTCATAGCATTTGAACAACTTTTCTGCTCAGGGAATCTAATTAAGAAACTCTTTAAGTCAGCTACTATTACTAAAGGTCAGTAGCTTAAGTTTGGTGTTGTTAAGTCCTCGGCTTTATGTTTGGGGTTCATCCCTTGCATTCCATACTGGTCGATTTACCTTGGATCTGCTACTTCTGTTGGAGCTTTGCTTAGCTACATCTCTTCTCAACCTCAACTCTCTTCTTCGAGCTCCTTGGTTCACTTCAGAGTCAACACTCCTATCATTGCTTCTCTTTGGCTCGGTAGCTCTTCTCGACTGTTGCTCATCATTATCAAGCTCGTTGGAGCCACTTCTACTAATGGATGTCTGTTCCCTTCTTTTACCTCGACCAACACGTCTACGGCCTCTAACTAAACCAATAAGTTCTTGGATAGAATCAATGAGATTTTGAATATCATATTCTAAGTTATCAATACATCTCCTCAAGCTTCTATGAGGACCGCCTCTACTGTTATTGGCACTATCTTCAAACATTCTCATTTGTACAATAAGTTCTACTAATAAATTTTAACAAACACGTACTACACTATAATAACCTAGAAATTACTACTACTCAATTTCTCCATTTACCCACGACTGTTAAACACTTCTACAACAACAGACAACTATTGAAATTACTGTTACTCGACTCTATAACCCAGTACAAATAGTATATACCACGGCTACTGAGAACATAAACAACGTACTATACTATAAAACAATGATTAATAGAAATGTTCAAACCATGAATCAAACTATGAAGAACACTAATACACGTGTCTCCCCAATGCTCTGATATTAGCTAAGCTAATGTGAATCCACGAACATGCAGTGGATATGAACCATGAATAAGTATTCGACATTCAAGTAGAGATGAGGAATAGGAAGTGGAATGAGGTGTTAACCGCAAATGTGTATGGATATCATGCACTAAGACACAAACATAATCAAGGATTGAGCTCAAAATAGGATCCGATATGACTTACGAACATTAATGTCACTCGGGTTTCAAATGAGAGGTTAGAAGTGACTTATTGACTCGCTCAAATGAAAGGTTCACTACAATCTTAAGGTCAAGATCGATAAGAACACAAGGAAAGATTAAAGAGCAAAGCACACTCAATAATCCGAAATGCAAGCTCGAAAAGCTCAAGAGTGTCCTTACACAAAAAAGGAATGTTCAAGTGTAATTTCTCTGTATATTTTCTTTCAATCTATTTGGCTAATTACAAAAGTTGCTATTTATAGTAAATTCTAAAAACCTAGTAGCAAAAACTGTAAATAATATACAAGGCCTTTAAACCCTAAAGAATGGTCCATAATTGAAATAGGGAAAATATTTACGAAGTATACAAAATTGTGCATTTAACAGAAATGATCGACATGCAATCATCTAAGCTGTCTGTGGGATCGGACCCGAGCAGGGACCGATTAGCAGTCTAATGTTCGAATTGAGATAAGATGTTTAGAAGTCTTATTGTGCTTGGCCGAACTCCCAGTGAGGTCGGCCCACAGGTTTTGCACTCATGGATTGCTTGGCATTAGCTTTTCAGTGCTATGCTGAGCTATTCTTTGGCTTTAAAGCCTCGGCTATTTACTCTATTTTCTTCTTGGCAGACAACAGACTTGATGTCGAATGGTTTCTCTTCCTCCCTTTGGCTCTCAAGTATCGATCCGACCTCGGTAAGAGTAGGTCAGCCTCAGTTTCGTATAGGTTAGTTTCGGCCTGAGGATTGTTATGGATTGATTCCTATCACCTGACAAGCAACTCCCTTACTAAACAGGTCGACACACACAACTTTCTACTTTGAAACAAGCAACCATCTTCCACATGATAATTGTCCACTGTTCTTCCATCTATACATTGCCTAAGTATAGATTCGAAATGTAGGTCTTACAGATACTATTCTTTAATACTTGCAAACCCAAACAACTTGGTTTACAGTTCAGTTAGGAGTATATGTCTCCTTGATAAAGCATCTGCAACTACATTGCTCTTGCCTTGTTTATACTTAATCATAAAGTTGAATCCTTTAAGGAATTCGATCCACCTCAATTGTTACTTTGATAGTTTGGTCTGACATCGAAGGTACCTTAAAGACTCATGATCGGTATAGATGACAAACTCTCTCAGCAAAAGATAATGCTGCCATACTTAGAGCGTTTGAATAAGAGCTAAGAGTTCGTCATCGTATATGGAGTAGTTTAATTGAGGTCCTCTAAGCCTCTCATTGTAGTAAGTAATTAGTCAATCTTCTTACATTAAGATAGTGCCAAAACCAATGCCCGACGCATCACATTCTAACTCAAATATCTTCTTAAAGTTAAGTAAAGCTAGCATAGGGGCAGAAGTCAATTTTGTCTTAACTTCATCAAAACTTCTTTCCTCCCTTTCTCCCACTTAAATTCAATGTTCTTCTTCATCAGTTTAGTAAGGGGTGCGACTATGGTATTGAAATTCCTGATAAACCTTCTATAAAAGGATATCAGTTCGTGAAAAATTCTCACCTCAGTGTAAGTGGTTGGAGTCAGCCACTTGATGATTGCTCGAATCTTCTCATCATCAACTTGCAAGCCGCCTCCTCCTATTATATAGCCTAGAAATAACACTTCTTCTTATAAAAAACAACACTTCTTTAGATTGCTGAATAATCTTTTGGCCTAAAGCACATCTAATACAATACGGAGATACTCACAATAACTTAGCATATCGATGCTATATACTAAGATGTTATCAAAGTACACCATGACATACTTTCCGATTAGATTTCTCAACACATGGTTCATCAATTGCATGAAAGTGCTCGGGGCATTCGACAGGCCAAATTGCATCACCATCCACTCGTAAAGTTTGTGCCAAGTTTTAAATGCAATTTTCTACTCATCTCCCGACCTCATTTGAATCTGATGGTAGCCAGACTTTAGATTAATCTTGCTAAAGACCTTAGCTCTACTCAATTTGTCCAGCATGTCATCTAACCTAGGGATTGGATACTGGTACTTAATTATGATCTTGTTCATGGCTTGGCTATGAACACATATTCATCAGGTACCATCCTTTTTCGGAACTAAGAGCGTCAGAACAATGCAGGGACTAAGGCTTTCCCTTACATACCCTTTCTCTAGTAGTTCATTGACTTGCCTTTAAAGTTCAACAACTTGTTTGAAATTCATCCGATAAGTTGGTTTGTTTGGCAAAGTAGTGCCAAGTATTAAGTCAATGCTATGCTCAATACCTCTGAATAGTGGCAAGCCTTTTGGCAACTATTTTGAAAACAAGTTGGCATATTCATCCAGTAGTCCTCTCACTCAATGGGTAGTTCAATCCGCTCATTTAATTCTAGTAGCCTCTTGACCAACATAAAAGTTGGCATATTAGCCTTTATAGCTTCTCGGATTTTAGCTCTGCTCAATATTAAAGCCTTATTAGATCCTCAAGCAAGTTTAGCCTATAACTTACTAACTTGACTTAGTGTCATTGGGTTTAAGGTAACCTTCCTTCCATTTTTCTCAAAAACATAGGTGTTTCAAAATCCATCATGCATAACCCTTCGGTCAAAAAGCCACGATCGACTTAATAGCACCTGTGATGTGCACATAGGCAGTATGTCCAAAGAATCTCGTTAGAGTAATTTCCAATTAAGATCAATAGTAGTACTTACTAAGTTACATGTAATACCCCTCTCTCATTCAGCAAATGCAAACTGTATGGTTTTAGATGTGCTAAAGTTAGTAACTTTAGCTTCTTGATTAAATTAGTAGATGTTACATTGGTACAACTCTTACTATCCACTATTAGTGCACAAAGCTGATTATTCGCTTTGCAAGTAATATGGAATAAATTCTCTCTCTATTCCTCCTTATGTGAGGGTTCCAAACTCATTGTACGCCGAATAACTAGAATCAATTTATATAAGTCCTCAACAAACACATCTTCCTCCACCAGTTCATTCTCTCAAGTGGTTTCTTTCTCGGAAACGGTCTCTTCCTCATCTTCCCAGTCAGTACTATTCACTTCAAGCTTCAAGACGTCTCCCTTGATGACCATAGTTCGTCGATTCGAACACTGAGCAGCCATATGCCCAAACCCTTAACACTTGAAGCACTTAATCTAGCTCGTCTTCCTTCCACATCCTTATCCTTTCTCGTATGTTTAGATCGGTATATCACTGTCAAGTTTACCCTTCTATTCGACCCTAACGTCTATTCATCTAGTTGACTCAGTACTTATCTAAGTTCAGGAGCTTCCCTGAATAGGTTGGCTCATCAAGGGTTGGGTCGGCATTCGGCCCCTTCTCTGCCTTTCCACTCGTTGGGCTAACCTTATAGCCTTATCCAATGTAGTAAATTGCTAAAGTTCCACATTGTCTCAGATTTCACTTCTTAATCCTATGAGGAATCTGGACAATGTTTGCACCGATGGTTCATCAACTTCACAGCAAATCATAAGCATTTAGAATTCTTGGACATACACATCAACCGTTTGACCTCTTTGCCTTAGCTCTTGAAGCCAAGCAAAATTGTCCTGTAAATAGGTATCTAGAACAAACCTGTTTCTTAGTATTCTCTTCATCTTAAGCTAAGTATTGATCTCTCTATATCATTCTCAACTTCTCATGACTTAAAAGTTCTTCCACCACATGGCATCATATCCAGAGGACTTAACAGCAGAAGTTCTCACTTTCTCGCAGTCTTCATATTGGTAATAATAAAAAACACAATCTACCTTTTCCTCCCAATCTAAATAATCATTCATACATTTAAACCTATTAAAGCACGAGATCTGAAGCTTCACATAGTCGGTAGCTCGAGGTACTCGAGCTCGTTCTTCTTCCTTATTATATTCTTCCTCTTCATCTTCACCAAGTCTCCCAAGTCAATCCTTCTTCTCACCCACTTACCTTCTCCTCCACTTCGAACTCGTCGAGCTGGGATTTGTCCCCTAACAGGTCCAACAGCCTGTAAAGTGTTCTGTATAACGTTAGTAGGGTGATAGGCCATTGCATGAATGACTTTGGTTAGGTCCACTAAGAGGTTAGTCACCTCATTTAGTCTCTCATCCATACTTCTAGGAGTATTCTAGGGTTGTCGACTATGGTAGACAACTTTACTATTGTCTTCTCATCGAGTCTATCATTTCTTTGACAAATTTGAATATCAAGCTTTTTTATTTTGAGATGTTCTTGGCTCTATTTTTTCTAACTAAGAAACATGCATACTCCTTAAACCAGATACTCAGTAACACATAACTACAACAGCTATACTATTAAACAAGTCACAACACAGAAAACTTGCTCTATTTTCAAGCATCTAAAACAAAGTAAAACAGGATACTCAAGAATAAGTTACTACACCCAACAGTTGGCTTAGAATACTTCAATAATCCTCTCTACAATTTCAACATGCTATGACAATAAACACTACTTTGCAAATCCCAAATACAACTTACCTAAAACGGAACTTCCACTCTATTACCAAGATAATGCAGGCCGAAGCCAAGAATAGATAAAGCTGGCCGCAGGGGGTAGATTCAAGCTTACCGAAAACTTGAAATGAGTGATGGAAGGTGCTTAAGAGAACTAAAAAGAAAGAAGATAAGCAAACTCATGAACAACTCTAAAGGATATGAAGTACTAGTAGAACTTCCGAAGACTCACGACACAACTCGATATTACGCAGGAAATGTTCCAATGAGGTTATTCGCTACTTAGCCTTACTTAAGGGCTAGGATAAGAGTAAAAAAAGAGCAACCAAGCTAACAAGAGCAATGTTCACAAGTAGGAATATTTGGTGTATTGATGTTAATGATAATCCTGCAGCTACATGTATAATGGGTATTTGTACTCAAGAAACTAAGGAAACTTGCATAAAAATGGAAAAGACAAAAAGGGGTAGTATCTAAAAGGAGTAATATACAAGGAATGATGAAGGGTATATTGGAAATTACAACAAAAAGCAACTTCCATGTGTAGAAGATTCTGTATATGGCTACTCGAACACATGGCTCACTATTGGTACGTGACTCTCTAACGGAAAAGACAATTTCTACACAGTCAGCTTGAATTCTGCCGACTAAGGGTGTTAAGCAGGGATGCTAATCTAGGATGGACTCATCCTAAAAGGAATGGCTACGGACATGTGCTAGAGCTTTTGTCTTCTTAGCACCAATGTTGTCGAGCTTAGGGTTAGTTTAGTCATGATCGATCGATGGTGTGTGAAGGGATGGGCCATAAGTAGAGCATTTGTCCAGTTGACACATAATCTCTAAGATATATGCAGTCACTCAACTCGACATATGGAGTTGGCTAATTATATAGATCAACTCGGCCTCAGTAGGAGTCGGCTGGAGAAAGAGAATTCACCTTGTTAGTCCATCAAGACCTCTGATTCAGTTACGGGTTAAAGGTCTAGTAGCCTGATTCCTACCACTAGTACGTAAATGATATACTAATGCTGGTTTCCAAATAGATAAGGGTGATATGAAATCGCAACAAGATTATGTATTTTGTTTAAATGGTGGAGCTATTTGCTGGAGGAGTTCCAAGCAAGAGATAATAGTAGATTCGATAGCACAGTTCGAGTACATTGTGGCTTTTGAAGAAATTGAAGAAGCCATTTGAATCATGAATTTCATCTTTGAGTTAGGAGGATGCTAGGACTAAACTCTCTAAACTGATCATACGTAGCTGAGCTAAAGGACTCCAAAGACTCATGGAGAGAATATTAGCTCAAAGCCCCATTCAAGACAAAGATTCCTACTCCATGCTTTATGTTTCACTTTACTACTGACCTAAGTACCGAGGTCTTACGTACGCTAACATAGTTTTCAAAGCTACTAAGCAAATGTACCATGATCTAGACGGTGTTCGTGCCAACCAACTTCAAATGTTTGTTCAAGCCAACCAATGTCCAACCCCAGTCCAAGCCAAGTTGTGAAATACCCAACCTGAAGGGGATCTAGACATCCTAAATTAACTGAGCTCTAACCTGAACCAGATCAGGAAAGCTCTGGCTACAAAGTCTTTTCCTTGACTTTGTCAAAATTGTATCATACTTAAACACTAACCACCATGCGACATATGTCTTCTAGCACAACATTCTAGAATGATTCTTTACTTTTTCCGTACAGAATATTCTTTGTCTCTTTTACCCTTTTTAGTATCATTTATGTATCCTAATTGTAAATTACCTTTTTATCTTTTCCATGTACGCTTGTAACTCCGGTAGGGCTAGTATATAAACCCCATTTGTTTATACACAAACATCATCAACCTCATTATCAGAATTAATACAAGTTCCCTTTTTGTGTGCAACCTTAACATTCTTATTATCCTTTTAACTCTTATCTATTCTCTTTAGTAAGAAATAGTGGTGAGTGACCCTATAGTTTGGACCAGTGAGTCATATCCAATGGATTGTAGCTAAGTAGGATTAATTGGTGTGTCATATCTAATTGGTAACTGCTTGGACTTTTCTAATCTTCTTTTATTTTCTTTTGGTTCTCTTCATTATAGTACTTCTCCGTATATCCACCCTTAGAGATGCATTAGCTTCACTAGTATCAAAGTATGGTTCTAAGAAGGAGTTGGTGAAGTTCTAGTAAAGTATCAATTTGTGTTTGTTGTTAGTTGATAGGAATTAGGCTACTGGACCTTTAACCTATAGTGGTGCTTGAGGTCTTAAAAGATTAACAAGGGAAATTCTCCTGCTCTAGCCAACTCCTGTTGAGGCCGAGTTGATCTATGCTGCTGGCTAGTTCCATATGCCAAACCAAGTGACTGTATATCTCTTAGAGATTATGTGCCAACCGGACGAATGCTCTGCTTACAATCCACCCCTTTACACACCACCAGTTGGTCATGACTGAGCTAACCCCAAGCTTGGCAACATTGGTGCCAAGAAGAAAGGAGAGATTCGCTCTATATAGAGTGAGAATAAAGAGATTATCGACAAGACGAAAGCTCCAGCACATGTCCGCAGTCATTCCTTTTAGGATGAGTCTATCCCTGCTCAGCATCCCTACTCGGCACCTTGAGTCGGCAAAATTCAAGCTGACCATGTAGAAATTGTTTTTTCTGCTAGAGAGTCACCCACCTGCAGTGAGCCATGTGTCCGAGTAGCCATAAATAGAATCTTCCACATGTAAAAGTTGCTTTTTATTGTAATTTCCAATATACCCTTCATTATTGCTTGTATATTACTCCTTTCAGATACTACCCCTTTTTGTCTTTTCCATTTCTAAGCAAGTTTCCCTCATTTCTCAGGCATAAATACCCATTGTATATGTAGCTACAAGATTATCATTAACATCAATACACTAGATATTCCTACTTGTGAACATTACTTTCGTTAGCTTGTTTGCTCATTCTTCACTCTTATACCAACCCTTAAATAAGGTTAGGTGGCAAGTAACCTCATCGGAACATCTCATACATAATAAGGAGTTGTGACATGAGTTTTCGGAAGTTCTACTAATGTGTCATATCCTTTCGAACTGTTTTTGGGTTTGCTTATTTTCTTTCTTTTCTATTCTCCCGTATACCTTCCATCACTCATTTTAAGCTTTCAGTAAGCTTAGACCCACCCCTACGGTCGACCTTATCTTTTCTTGGCTTCAATCCACATCATTAGTGGCTATTATGTTCCTTCCATAGTTGCTTCAGTGTATTTATATGAAGTAAGTCTTGAAGTTTTGAGTGGTGTAGTGAAGATTTGTGTATTGGAAATTATAGTTCCAGTTGTTACTTTGTTTTTCACTATGAAAATAGAGTAAGTTCATTTCTATCCTATTTGAGTGAGTTTTAGGTGTTGACGCTATTAAGATTGTGTTAGTAGAAGCATGAGTGGTAGGGTAGAAGTGTTTGTTGTGTATTGTGATGATATTCTGTTAGAAAGGTAATATATTATGTTAGATTTGAATGTTCAAGGTGTTATTGGTGACTTGAGTAGTGGTACTCAAGCTGGCTATGGTCATAATGGTAGTAATATGCCTAGATCTATTGATGATAAGCTCAATAGGTTCACTAATCTTGTTGAGAGTCTAGCCACTACAATGCAAGTTAACCAACGACAACCACAGGGTATGCAAAATCATAACTCACCTGAGAATGTGCCAAAGAGACGCTATGGCAAAGGTGGTGAGCTAACCATCTAATTTGACCCTATCAAGCTGGAGGAGTTGCAGATCGAGCTACTAGATGAAGGTTAGAGTTAGAGGAAATGAAGAGGATGTTAATGAGGAAATATATGCTGAGAGTATGCAAAAGAAGGAGAAGAGGTTAAATATTACCAAGCATAAGAGCAAGAACACTAAGCTCCTCAAGGACTCGATAATGTTAAGGTCCAAATCTCAACCTTCGGTGGAAGTGGAGATGTAGATGAATAGTTGGAGTAGGAAGAAAAGGTAAAGAAAGTGTTTGACTGTTGTAGGTATACTGACGTTGCCAAAGTGCGACTTGCTGTACTTGAATTTTCTAGATATGCTACTATGTAGTGGAAGAATCTAAATGTGGCTAGAGCAAGAGATGGAAGACGAAGTGTAAAAACTTAGGATGAGATGAAGAGAATACAGAGAGGGAGATTCGTACTCGAGATGATAGGATTCAGGGTACTTACCCAACCAAATACCAACGCGCAGTCCATCTACTCCTTATCCGGATATCTTATTTGACCACTTATTTTTATTTGTGTTATTTAGATTTCCTATTTCTTGTATTTTTCCTAAACTACCCTCTTGTTTATTTTGTATTTACGGGAATACCACTAGGGCATCCTTTTAGTTGCTTTATTTACAAGGTTGCCATTATGTATAAATAGCCATGTACGTAGGGTTTTAGATAGATTTGCACATTAATGAAAACCCTTTTGAGTTTTGTTCTCTCAAAAAACTCTCTCTTATTAGCTCTTATTAATCCCTTTAGTAAAAATTGTGGTGAGCAACCCTAGTTATCTCTTTGCGCGTCAAATCAAAGTAATGATTAAGCCATGTAAGATCTAGTTGGTGCATCATATCTAACTAAGTGGCTCACAGACTCGCTAAACCCTTCACTAAACCCATTATATTTGTGTTCCTTCGTCAAGATCGGACCTACCCCGATATCGCCGCCCTTGTTAGTTCTTAGCTTAGTTTGTATCATCTTTATATCAAAGCTTGAGGTTTCAAGTAAGGCTAAGAGTTTTTGGGTACACATCGTTCAATTCTGTATTTGAGAAAGATTGCTGATTCGTTGGTTTGAGTCATGTCACTAAGGATTTATTAATTAGAGATTCATAATTTGGGTATGCAAATATGTTAGGGTACCTTACCCATTGGTTTACTTGCTGTATCCTTTAGCATGGTTATTAAGAATTTAGGATTGAAGCTCCATTCGAAGAAGTCATAGATTTGATATTAAGTATATTATTATTGGTGGCATGGGTTATATTAGTTGCGTACGTTTTAGGGCTTTGAAATTATGAATGAAAAGCTTCCAGAAATTGCAGGAGATTCAAAGTGAGTGCTCAAATTGAGAAGTGGGTGTTCAATTATTGAGCCTTATTTCGTTTCCCTTAAGTTAATTCATATTAAGCCCAGCTCATTTAATATAGATTATTCGACATAAAATTAAGGAAATATTTTTCTTTAAAAAATGTTTTAAAAAAATATTTTGAAAATTTGGAGTTGCTAACCAGTTAAACTGGTAAAAAATGAAATTAAGGTTTTTGAGTAAGAAAATCTTAATTTGGCTACTGATCTACGTATTTTTTAAGAAAATAATTTTTGAAAAAATAACCAGAAAAACTAAGTTCAGGAACTAACATATTTAGATTAAGTTACCATGTAAAAAAAAAAATCAATTAATGGGCTTTATTTTTATATTTTTCTAAAAAATACTAAGATATGTAAAGATATACAAAATATAAATAAAATTAATTTTTTATTAAGAATTTCAATTTTTTTTTATTTTTTAGATAGTTACCCCGAAGGTGTTTATATACTCACTAGTTGAGATCAAATCAATATAGTTTTTTTTTTTAAATTAGCGTGTAGATCTTTTTTATTTGAAAATTGAGCCAGATTTATGTTTATTTAACCATTTATTATTTTTTTTAAAAAACCTGAAAAATCTAATTTCACGAATCTATTTTAAAAAGCCTAACTAACTAATCTTTTTTTTTTTATTTTGGTTAAGATTTTTTTATTAAAAAAATCACTACGTGTTAAAAAATATCTTTCCTAAATCTTGCATGCAAAATATGTTAAAATACATTCTAGATACATATTTTTTCTAAATTCTATATACTAGATACATATCTTTTCTGAAGATATGGATCTTAAAGAAAAGATACGCAATTTTTAAAAAATGTAATTGACAGCTAAAAAATGCAATCAACAGCTAAAAAATGCAATCTAACTAAATTTATTAAAAATTCGATATTATCTAAGAAATTATAGCAAAGAATATGACGATTATCAAAAAATATAAAAAAACCTACACTAAAAACCAAATTAGTAAAAGTAATTAAATTAACTAATAAAATAAAAAATTAAATTAAAAAATAATTTTATTACCTAAATAGGTCAAGTTTCGCGTAATTGGAGTATTCGTATTAACCATATTGTGATCGTCAGGATTACATTGACATACTCAATGGAGAATTGCTAGTGCGCATGTACGGTAATGCTGATCATGATTGTACGTAGCATGCAACATGGATCGTATGTGATTGTGTGTGTATGATCAGTAACGTGTGTGTGTGTATGTGTGTGCGAATTTGACTTTATGTTTGTGTGTATGTGACTTTGTGTTTGTGTCAAGTTATGCAGTTGGTGCTGTGTGGGAGCATTGTACGGGGTATGAATGTGTCGGTGAGTAAGTGACGGCGTATGCTATGTCCGAGTGTGATGGTATTCAGGGGGGTCATGCATTTGTGTCCATGATGTGGGGAGCTGTCGGTTGTGTTTGTGTTCATGACATCCAATGTGTCAGGCGAATCATGTGTTGGTGAGTGAATGGGTGCATTCGGTGAGTGGAGTATGGCAAGTACTGTATGCATGTGTGTAAATCAGTGTGAAAGTAAGGCCAGTGTGTCGGCATGCGTGAGATGTGTAAGTGCTTCGGGCGAGTGGATGGTGGATAGTATGTATTGAGTGGCATATGTGTAGATTCGTAGGAGTATGTGTGGTGAGTATTCAGACGTGTAAGCTAGTGAAGTCTATGTTGGATGGAGTGTATAATGTATGCGAATGTCAGATAGTGTGTTGGCTTCGTAGGAGTGCGAATGTATTGGGGTAGCATGGGTGATATTATGTGTTGTAGCGTGGGTTGTAAGTGGTCAAGTGTGATTGGTTGTAAATATGTGTGTTGGGGATCGTGAAAAACGTTTCAAACATCACCGTCAAATTCCTATTTATAAGTCACACAACTGAATCTTTCGTACCTCTTTTAGATATAGATTTGATCTCAACAAACCCTAGATACAAAATATATGGTAACGAATCCTAGATATGAAAGATACAATTTAGATTCTTTGAAAATTCGACTTAGTTTCTAGAAACCCTATTTTAATTTAGACTTTCTATTTATCGAGCCCGACTCAATCCAACTTGATTTAACTCAATAACCCACTTAATAAATCCTAAGTCTATTCTAGTTCATTATAAATTAGATTAAAAAAATCCACTTTATATCGGATTGAACTAAAATATTTTAATGAAGCCTGATCCTTTAAGGTTTTTAGAATTTATTAAATTAAACACTTACCATTATTCGATTTGATCTCAAACAATTTAACTTGACTCGATACGACTTAACTCGATATAACTTAACACTTTATTTTTCATATTCTTTCAATTTTTGTTTTTCTTTTATTTTTTATTAGTTTTTGTTATTTTTTATTTTTTTTTAAATCTGGCTCCATAGAAAAATCTAAAGATGGCAAAAATCAACTTGACTTGACTCAACTTGACTTGATACAACTTGACTTGATATAACTTAACACTTTATTTTTCATATTTTTTCAATTTTTGTTTTTCTTTTATTTTTTGTTAGTTTTTTGTTATTTTTTAAAAATCTAGCTCCATAAAAAAATCTAAAGATAGCAAAAATAAGGTGTTTACAGTTGCCCTTCTTTGTAGTGAAGTTCAATTAGAACTTCGCTACAAAGACAAAAAAGATATACTCATTTTTGCCAAGTTCTTGCTTGAAATGGCAAGATAAGGACTTTGATTATCAAATAAATTGGGTGTCAACTTGAAAGGTCGGGGATCTTTTGAAAACAAGATAAGATGGCACTTTATTAAAGACAAAATAGGATGGCACTCTACTGAGCAAGCGGTCCAACTAAGGATAACATGGTGCTCCATTGAGCAAGCGACCCAACTAAGGATAAGACAGCACTCCTTTGAGTAAGCAATCTTAGAAAGGATTGGATAACACTTCATTGAGCAAGCGGCCCAACTAAGGATAAGACAGCACTCTTTTGAGCAAGCGATCTTAGAAAGGATTGGATAAAACTTCATTGAGCAAGCAGCCCAACTAAGGATAAGACAACGCTCCTTTGAGCAAGTAATCCTAGAAAGGACTAGATGGCGCTTTACTGAGCAAACGATCCAATAAGGAATAAGATAACGCTCCTTTAAGAAAGCGATTCTAAAAAGGACTAGATAGAACAGCACTCCTTTAAGCAAGTGATCCAATAAGGAATAGGACAATGCTCCTTTAGGCAAGCGATCCTAGAAAGGATTATATAGGACATCACTCTTATGAGCAAGTGATCTTAGAAAGGATCGAATGGTGCTCCTATGAGCAAGCAATCTGACATGGAATAGGACGGCACTCTTTTGAGCAAGCGATCCTAGAAAGGATTGGATAGTGCTTCACCGAACAAGCGATTTAACAAAGAATAGGATGGCACTCCTTTGAGTAAGTGATCTTAGAAAAGACTGGATAGTGCTTCAATGAGCAAGCAATCCAAGATTACCATACGAAATGGACAACGCACTAAAGACCAAGCGATCCATGCATTTCAAGGGCTTTTATGAGTTTTGACAAAATGATCTGAGACTTAAGTTTAAGGGATTTTGATAATTCTTTGAACATTTTGACTTTTCTTTTTAAGAAATCTCTCTTGACAATTTTTGAAAAAGGTTCCGTTTCTCTTTTAAAATTTTTTTTTCTTTTTTCTCTTTTTTCTTCTTTGTTTAAGAAATTAAAAAAAAAAAAAACACTCTTTGATGGAAAATTGTGTTACTAACAAGTAAGAAAGTCTTGAAGACTCTAAAAATCACAATAAGGGGTTGGCTTGCCCCTTGCCCATTGATCACTTATTCTTTCAATCTTGTTTCTTAGAGCATAATTTATGATCTCTAAACTTTTTTAGAAGTATTAATTTCAAGTTTGGGATAAATGACCATTCATGTTTTCGAGAAAGTACTCAATTTTTCTTTAATTTTCCACTAAGGGGATATATATCATTACTTGAAATGTTTAGTCAAACAGGACTTTCTTGCACTCTCATAAGTCTGTTTTCACTCTCAGCATCAATTCTAAAGTTATAGCCCATCTTGTAAATGGCACACTCTGGTCAATCAATTAGGTTTTTTCTAGGTTTGCAATGTAAGGCTTTTAGTTAATGGTTTAAACAAATGGATATCAATGTACTTGGCCAGTTTTTAAGAAATCATATACAATCCGTCTCGAGTTTACAAACCAAGAACCTATGAGAAACTAAACATGGTCTTACCTTAATATCATGAGCAAATTTTGTTAAAGATAAGTCGTTTTCTTTAACCAAAAGAATTTCATCAAGGGTGGTATAGTAGGTGGGATCATAAAATGAGGGCTTTGCTTTTAAGCTTAGGAATTTCAAATGTTTAGTTTTTGAATACCATCACAGGTTCTGATCGCAAACTTATTGGCAGTTTGACTCAGCTTTAAAGGTGAACACCTTGCTAATATTTTCTTCTTCTTCTTTTTTCTCTCTTTTTTCTTTCTTTTTTTCTTTTTCTTCTTCTTTTTTCTTCTTTTTCTTCTCTTTTTTTTTTTTTTATCAAGGTAGTTACCTTCCATTATCGAGTTTTCACTTAATGGGAATTGAAACCCTAAACCATGGTTCAAAGAATATAAGCTTAGGAGACGTATATATGGTTTTGAAGTGTTTGGGAAAGAATCTATAGGCTTGATGTGTTTAAATGAGTGTGTAAGCTTGAGTGAGGTGTATATGGTTTGAAACTCTTCTTCATTCTAAAGAAATTAAATTATCTATGACAATATTTGCTCATAAATTGGCATAACTAAGGCAAGCATAAGTCAGTATACTCCTTTTTTCCAAATTAATGACCCTAACCTCCTGGTTGCCTCAATGTGTGGTGGTTCTTAACAAGGCTAATTTTAAGAAAAATTCCCTAAAAAACGCAAATGGGTTTGCAAAGGATAATTGTGTTTAGGGATAATGAAATGAATGCCTAATATCATTTTGACTTGTGTACCAAGTTCAAGACAGGCTTCCTTTAAGGAATGAGCCCAATAGTCACCTTGATAGCACTCAACTCTCTTGTATGTTTTAGGTTAGTGTTTAAGACATGGTTTGTCTCTTTTCATCCTAAACCTTTAAAGTAATGTGTTACTATTTCCTTAGATAGAAAACTTTAAGTTTTAAGTTCTTAATTATTTTATCCATTTTTAGTTACCCCAAGTCTTACATGAAGTATTTCATTAATGACGGGCCAATGACATACCCCTGTCGAGCTTAGCTAAGTGCACATCATAGAAAAACAAAATGTACAAGAAAAACACTTTAATCAAATAAATCTTATCTCCAAAGTGAAATAAATATAGGAACTAAAACTCTTTTCTACTTCTTGCCCCCATTTATGTCACTTCTTTGAACTTGGCCCTTTTATTTGAATTGATTTTTTGGTGACATAGCCAATTGCTTCAAATGGTGAGCCACCTGGTCAGATGGCAATAGTAAACCCTTAATACCTAATGTTGGAGGTTGTTTATTTGATGCCCCTAGGTTAGGGACACTACTGGCCATAGACCCATTAGTCTCTAGAAAATTTGGTTAGATAACCTTAGCATCAATCAAATCTTACACCTTATGCTTCAATTTCTAACAGTCTTCTATGGTATACCTCACCTAGCCCACATGATATTCACACCATTTATTGAGGTCATGATCCCTTAGCTTGTATTTCTTTGTTGGGTTTTCACATGCCAGTAGTCCTACATCTCTCAATTGCTTGAAAACTTGGGCCACTGGAATCTTGAACTATGTAAGTCCCCTCCTCTTATTGCGGATGGGCTTGTCATGATTCTAGGCTTTCCTAATTGGCTCATTCGCTCTTGACTTCTCTTTCATTGAATCATCCTTATGCTTGGGGTATGATGTCCTATCCGCATTAGGATCTAGGTTTTGTAAGCTGTTTGAGCACATAACCTATTTTCATTTATGTACCCATGAGTCTCTCTTCTTATATCACCAATTTTTCTTCTAAGCCTACAATCTTGTTTTTCACATCATAGCAGTAACATACCCCTTGGACTTAACCATTCAAATCTATTTCTAGCATTTTTTCCAATCCTTGTATCATATTGATAGTGGGCTTTGTGTAGAATTTGGGCCTTAGATCCATAACGAAGTCCAACTAGACCAATTTTTCATCAATCAAATCTTGGACGTTATTCTTCAACTCCCAGCAATGGTCAATAGCATGCCCTTGCTAACCCATGTGGTACTCACATTACACATTGGGATCATATTTTCGAGGTCTATACCCTGGTGTTAGAGTCATAGGATGTAGCAAACCCTCTTCTTTTAGGCCATAATAGACCTGAGATATAGGAATCAGGATATGAGTGAACCTCCTTCTAGGTGATTTTTGGCTTAGCTTATTTTCTTTGAGCTTTGGGCCAATGCTTAGGGTACTAGGCTCGCGTATTGTAGATAGGACATCGTAGTGTTCACAGTGGCTTGTAAATCCAACAGAGCTGATCCCTTCTCTATCAATCTCCCCACTTTAATAGCATCTTCAATGCAACTACTAGCTGCAATAACGTCTGCAAACATAAAAGTGGTATAGCCCAAGAGGTGATTATAATAAGGTTCACCTAATGTGCAGATGAATATGTTGATTAATTCATTTTCTAACAATTGTACAATAGCTTGAGCGGCTATAGATCTCCATCTTTAGGCATATTCCTTAAAGGACTCGGTCAACTTCATTTTCATGTTATTCAAATCCATCAGGGAAAGAGCCACTTCTTCATTGAACTTGTACTATTAATAAAAAGCTCGAGCTAACTTATCTTAAGTTTTAAGCTTAACAAAGTCTTGTTAGGTATACCAAATCAACGCCAGTCCAGTTAGGCTATTTTGGAAAGTTTGAATCATTAACTGCTCATGTTTAGAGAATTGGGTTATCTTGCGGATATAAAACTTAAGGTGAAGTTTAAGACAACTTATTCTATCATACTTTTCGAAATTTGGTACCTTAAACTTCTTGGGTAACTCATGGTTTTCAAAAGCACAAACATTACTCAAGCCCAAATCACTTTGTACATCATGATCCTTGAGAACTCTCATTTGGTCTTCAATTTTCTGAAAGATTTCTTCTTCCATCTTTATCGATTTCTTCTTTACTTCCTTCCCCAAGCCTTTGCTACTTTTGTTGAGCTCATGAACCGGTAACTCTTTAAACATGTTTGCCTCAGATGGTATGTCAATAGGCCCCTGGGCTTAGGTAAGGGCTATGGTCTCAACTTGCTTCGCATGTTTACGCAAAACCCCTTCGGCTATGGGTATTCTCTATTCAAAGGCTTCAGACATCTTGGTTTTGACAACGAGTAATTATGAGATTCAAGTTGGGCCAGATTACTTAAAAAGCAATTTTTAAAAAGAATCCCTTCTTGTTAGCAACACTGCATTCCTTTTCTTAAAAAAAATCAAGTTTTTAATTTTGAAAACCTTTATTTTTTTTGGAAACTTTTTATTGAAAAAAAAATGTTGATTTTATGTCATAGAAGCCTAATACTGACATTAACGAATCTAAACAAAGAAAACATTGGTGTTGAGCCTGATTTTTCGATTTCTTTTATTTAAAATTAATTTCCCATTTTCGATTAATACTAAACTCTAGTCTATTTAACATTAATCCTCGACTAAAAAAATTGGGAAATTTCGGCTTCTTATTTAGGAAAAAAATTTTGAGTCGCCACTCGACCGAAGTCGGGAAAAAAAAAAAAGAAACCGTAACCAATTGGATGGATATATTACAATTTGACTACCAATCTTTGATTTTAATTTAAATGAAAAACCAGAAAGTTCCAAGTTAGGGGGCTAACCTATTAAACCCTAATGGGTACCACTATCTATTTACCAAAATCAGGATTATCCTTTTAATTATGATATTTAAAAAAATAAATAAATAAATAAAAATCAAAAGAAAAAGAACCTAAGTTTTTATATATTTTATCGTTACCCCGAAAGTACCTACGTACCCGTTAGCCGGGATCAGACGATCGTAGTTCTTTCAAAAAAATATTTAATGTATTGATTTATTTTAATTTTTGAAAACCGACCAAATTTATGTTGCTACCAACTTAGTTTATTCAAATAAAATCTAAAAAGGTCCTAACTTGTCGAGTGTTTTTGTTTTAAAAAATGCTCTAACAATTCTATTTTTTTAAAAAAAGGTCTTTTATTAATTTTTATTTAAAGAAAAACAACTTTCTGTGTAACAAATCCTTAAATAAAACTAAATCTTAAAAAAAATGACCAATCATAATAATCTCTAAACTAATATATATAACTATTTACCAAAAATAAAATAATTCATATAATACACTTATATAATAATTAATACTAAAACCCCTATATTGACATATTCATACATTATATTATATTAACTAGTAAAATATAAAGATCTATATATAACAAAAACCAATCTTAACGGTTCCTAATCTAATGTTTACGTCCCTAACTAAGTACTTATGATTAAATAACCGTTTTACTTTCTTGATCTAATCTAAATAACATTAGAAAAATAATACTAAAAACATATCCTGCTCTTATCCACATATCTATATATACCATATAAGAATATAATATAATACAATACAATACAATATAATATAATAATTAAATAATAAAATAAAATAAGTTAAACCAAACTTGATTGTCGTTAAAGGACTAAGGGATGTACTGCTTTTCAAGACCCCATCTGATCGTCAGCAGGAGGATGAATACAGCAACGTGGATGGTGATCATACGTTCGCTAGAGAATTAGTCGGTGATTATGGTATGCTACAACAAGGTTGCCACGTGCTGATCGGAATGTCGTGACGTGGAGATTTTGAACACGTGTAGTGAAGAGCTTCAGTCGTGGAATGTCGCTAGAGTTGATCACTCTCGTGTTCCGGCGATATGGAGACGACTATGGCTGTCGTGTGTAGATCTGTGTGTGGATTGTGGAACGTGGTTCGTAGCTTGCTGTTGCTTTGTTGTTGTTTACCGAATCGAGCTCAGCTTATGTAGACTGCGTAAGGGACTTGTGTGACAGGGAATTTCGTTAGCTATTCGGCTTTGTTTGTGTTTGAATTATAGAGTTCGGTTGAAGGGGGTATCTTCGGATTGAGGCGTGAATTTTGGTCAAGGTCGGTGGACTTACAGCATGTTTGGCGTGAAGGGGGTTAGCATGACTCAGCGTTGTGTCAGCTATGTAGGTGACAAGCAATCGGGCAAAGGAAACTCTAGTTGAATGGATGAAGTCGGTTAGTACAAGTGGCCGTGACTCGGGCGATGGACTGCTGCTGTTGGCTTTCGTAGTGCTGAAGAATTATGCAACAGTAGGCGTTGGACGTATGCAGTCTTGAAGGGTGTTGTAACAGTAGGCCGTTTGTGGGACTGTGTTTAGTCGCTAAATTATTGCTATGTGAAGGTGGTGTTTTTTCTACTGTGTCTCCTCTTTCTTTATGCACGTGTATGTGTGTCTGAGACTTGAACCCAAGATCTCAAATTAAATCCAATCCAAATACTTTAATACTTATCCGTTAGGCCGTTGGCCTATACCTTAACATTAAGTACAATTAAATTGTACTTAAACTACCCGATTCCTTAAAATAATTATTTGTGCCAAACTAAAACTATTTGTTTCTAATATAAGTTACTTTCAAAAAATCTACAAAACTCTTTATAATTTTTTCCTTTTCTTATTTTTTTGTATTTTCATCATTTGTTAATTTTTATTATTTTTATCTTTTATTTTATTTTTTATTTTTGAATTAAGACCCTTTTTGTAAAATAAAATAAAATAAATTAAGATTACAAAGGGGCAAAAATTAGGTAACTACAATTGAGATTGATGACCAAGGACATAGGATGACGATAATATTATAAGGATAATATGGAAAAGCGAAAATTATTTTACAATGAGAAACTTATTGAAAGATAACATAAGGGTAACGATTCGTAGAGAAAACTCTATTGGGACCATGACAACTTAATGGATAAACACGAATAACAAGAACTTAAATATTTACAAGATTGATAACCTTAAGATGGAAAATGATTTACAATGGAAATCTGATGATTAAATCTTTTTTATTTTTTTTATTCTCGTATTTTGTTTGTTCCTGATTGTATGGTACATGTGGGATATTGTAATTGAAATTAACCAAGTAAATAATTATTAAGAAACTAGTTTTTTATCATAAAATATCTTTCTGAAAACTTTTTTTAAAAAAGAAATTGTTTAAAGCTTAGAAAAAAAAAACGAAAATTCCATAATAATCTTTAACATAGCTAACTTCCATAATAACATGCCCCAAAAAAATTTACAAGTTAGAAACACTAATAATTTTGTGCCTTTTATGTTAAATACCTATGTTATACAACCTATTATTCATGAAATAAAACAAAATCTACAAGACTCACATATATTACAAAAGATAGCATATACAAATAAATATGTAAATTAAAAAAATTAAATAAATGTGATGCAATATAGTACATATACATGTGATGGGGTTGGTCATTAATAAATTATAGGAATTATTATAAACCCACGGTCAAGAATACACTTATATATAAGTAAATTTGAAATAGGGTTTAAAGAAAATAAAGCTTGTGAATACTTATATATAAGGGATGCTGATTTTTAATTTCCCCTTTTTTGAAAAAGAAAGTTGAATCGACCGCGAAATAATCAAGCTTTTCCTATAATTAAAAAATGACTATCCATTTTTCAAAAAGAATGATGCAGAAGAGTGGAGCCTACGAGTCTCAGGCTTTGTAGCGTTAAGGTTTTCCAGAGAAAAACCAAATAGGTTATATTGAAGCTTGAGTGAGCTCGCCTATTACCGCTAGACGGGGGTAAAGACCCGAACTATCTGAGAGTTATACAGTGGTGGCCAGTTCTAAGCTCCTAAGGTGACCTAGATTTGACCACATCTAAGCATGCAAATGGTTATTGAAATAAACTACCACCACCCCCCACCAAATCCCTAATAAGGGCCCATTGGGCTGGGTTTTTTTTAGGGCCTGTATCACTAAAAATCAATTACTACAACTATATTACAGTATATAAATAAAAGAAATAAAAAAAATAAAAACCCATTAACCAATTTTTTATTTTTACATTCTAGTATTCCCTAATGAAGTTGCCAATTTTGTCAAACCCTATTTTGTTTACCTTAACTTAATTCATATTAAGCTCGATTCGCTTAATATAGATTACTTGATATAATATTAAGGAAACATTTTTCTTTAAAAAATGTTTTTAAAAAATATTTTGAAAAACTAGAGTCACTAATCAATTAAATTGGTAAAAAATAAAATTAGGGCTATCGGGCGAGAAAACCCTAATTTAGCCACTAATCTGCATATTTTCTAAAAAAATAATTTTTAAAAAAATAATCAGAAAAATTAAGTTTGGGGGCAAACCTATTAGAATAAGTTACTATGTAAAAAAAAAAATCAATTAATGGGCTTTATTTTTACATTTTTCTAAAAAATACTAAGATATATAAAGATATATAAAATGTAAATAAAATGAATTTTTTATTATTGTTTATTACGAATTTCAAAAAAAGTTTTTTTTTAAACAGTTGACCTAAAGATGCCTATGTACCGGCTAGTCAAGATTAAACCAACGTAGTTCTTTTTAGAAAAAATTTAGTTGGTGGATCTCTTTTATTTGAAAATCAAGCCCGATTTACGTTTATTTAACCATTTATTATTTAAAAAAAACCTAAAAAATCTAATTTCATGAATCTATTTTAAAAAGCCTAACCAATTAATCTTTTTTTTTTAATTTTGATTAATATTTTTTTATTAAGAAAATCACTATGTATCAAAAAATATCTTTCTTAAATCCTATATACAAAATACGTTTTAGATACGTATTTTTTCTAAATCCTATATGCCAGATACGCTAAGATATGGATCTAGATATGTACTTTTCTAAATCCTATATGTAAGATATGTATCTTCTCTAAAGATATGGATCTTGAAAAAAAAGATACGATTTTTAAAAAATGCAATTTACAGCTAAAAAATGTAATCTAATTATATTTATTAAAAATTGAAAATTATCTAAGAAATTATAGCAAAGAATATGATGATTATAAAAAAATATAAAAACCTGCACTAAAAAACAAATTAGTAAATATAATTAAATTAACTAATAAAATAAAATAATTATTACCTAAACAGGTCAAGTCGTGTGTAATCAAAGTGTTCATGTTGACAGTGTCCTGATCGTTTAGACCACGTTTAAGTACTCGATGGGGAATTGCTCGTACGCATGTACTGTAATGCTAATGATCGTACACGGCATGCGATGTGGATCATGTGCAACTGTGTGTGTATGATTGGCAACGTACGTGTATGTGTGCAACTCTGACTTTGTGTTTATGTGTGTGTGACTTTGTGTTTGTGTCAGGTTATGCAGTTGGTGCTATGTACGAGCGTCGTGCGGTGTGTAAACATGTTGGTGAGTAAGTGACGGTGTATGTTGTGTCCAAGTGTGATTATGTTCGAGGGGGGTCGCGCATTTGTGTTCGTGACGTAGGGGGCTGTCAGTTGTGTTTGTGTTTGTGACGTACAATGTGTCAGGTGAGTCATGTGTTGGTAAGTGAGTAGGTACAATCGGTGAGTGGAGTATGGTGAGTTCTGTATGCACGTATGTGGATTGATGTGAAAGTGAAGCTAATGTGTCAACATATGTAAGATTTTCAAGTGCTTCAGGCAAGTAGACGGTGGATAGTATATATCGAGTAACATATGTGTGGCTTTATGGGAGTACGTGTAGCGAGTGTTCAGACATGTAGGCTAATGAAGTGTATGTCAGATGGAGTATATAGTGTGTGTGAATGTTAGATAGTATGTTGGCTTCGTGGGAGTGTGAATGTATTGGGGCAGCATGAGTGATATTGTATGTTGTGGCGTGGGCTGTGAGTGGTCAAGCATGATTGGTCGTAAATATGTATGTTAAGGATTGTGAGAAACGTCTCAAACATCACAACTGAATTCCTATTTATAAGCTACACAACCAAATCTTTCATACCTCTTTTAGATATAGATTTGATCTCAACAAACCCTAAATACGAAAGATACGATAACGAATCCTAGATACGGAAGATACAATTTAAATTCTTTGAAGATTCAACCCAGTTTCTAGAAACCCTATTTTAATTTGAGCTTTCTATTTATTGGGCCTAACTTGGTCCAACTTAATTTGGCCCAATAACCCACTTGGTAAATCCTAAATTTATTCTAGCCCAATATAAATTAGATAAAAAAAAATCCACTTTATATCGGACTGGACTAAAATATTTTAATGAAGCTCGATCATTTAAGGACTTTAGAATTTATTAAATTGAACACTTACCATTATCTGATTCAATCCCAAACAACTTGACTTAACTCGATATTACTATATTCGATATGACTAGATTCGATACGTTTGGACTCAGTATGACTAATACTTTATTTTTAATATTTTTTCAATTTTCAATTTTCTTTTTCTTTTTTGTTTTTTTTTTATTTTTTTTAAATCTGGCTCCATAAAAAAAAATTCTAAAGATAGCAAAAATGAGGTTTTACATCGATTTCTTTATATTAGCTATTCCAATTTTTGATTTGGTTTTTGTTTAGAGCATAACAAATTGAAGAAATTGGAAGCTAAGGTTTAAAGTGGCGATTGTGCAGATTAGAAAAGGGGGAACGCTCATTAAGGTTTGCACTTGAAATTTGGCGTATTCATAAAGATTGAACGGAGACACTTGATTGAGTCTCTGAGTTTGTCGGTGGCAGTTGCCAAAGTTAAAGTGTTATACGAAGTGAAGTGTAAGGCTATTGGTGGTACTCTAGTGTATACAAATGTACAACAGCAGTATGAAAAATTATAGTAATATGATCATGGGTATACTACTGGTGCTACGGTTGTCGAAGCTTTGAGTGGCCATTGGCGTTTTAGGTTGTGTAGTTGTAGTTATGTTGGTGTAAACTTGTGCATGAGGCAACTATCATGCAAGTTATAGGTGTTCATCGAAAAAGAAGAGCAAAGCCAGTTACATTTAGGCTATAACTGGGAGTCATGTCAAGGATTGGACTAATGAGGATTAGTTGATGTGTTGTTTTGTGGTTGTTACGGTGATTACTACAATGACAGTGATAAGTATGGCGAGCAATGGATCTCGAAAACCCAGAATGGATTGAATGGGTATGAAGAATGTCACAGCCCGAAACGGTAGAGTCGTAACAGCCCTACCATGTAAATCATTCTCAGATAAAAGTTGGCCTTACAACTACTATCTTAGACCTAATTTACATAAGGCATCCACGATTGACCCGTTTTGAAGTAAATAGTTTGTAATTTAAATAAATCATTTACCTAAGAAAGCAAGAATATATATATATAGATATATAGACACACTAGAATTCAACTATTACAATTAATGTTTACAACGTTTTACCGTAATCTATTTCCTAGTTAATACATTATTCAGAAATGAAAAATTTTAAGATAAGAGCTTAGACCTTAAAAATATATATTTGTTTTTCAAATGTTTTTCCTCACTCCTTAGGATCCAGCAGTTGTTGGCTTCAGAGTAGTTGTAAGCTGCTTCTTAACCAGCACCTGCAACGACGTCTATAAGAATGTGAGCAACCACAGCTCAGTAAGTTAGGATGGAGGACTTAAAACTATACCACAAACACAAATAAGGTTATTAACCAAATCATTTGGTGCAATGCATATTCAAGCAAATGCCATCGCATGACGTTAACCGGCCTATCGTGAGATTAGAGAAATTATGCCCACTCTAATCCAGGTTGAAGAGTTGCTATTAATGTGACAACTTACAACCAAACCCAGGCTTGTGTAATGGAGATATCATTCCTCCCATGACTACCATCAAATTATTGACTTCACCCTTACCGCGAACTCCTCAACTGTTACTTAATTCGACTAAAGATGAAGAAGGGACCCATTATACTATCCAACGCTATCCCTTTCGAAAGGGTCGGTATTTGGCTGAAGAATCCTAAGTTTCCCCTAATGGGTTGCTATGCAGGTTCGATTTATGTTTACAGGTTATATCTTTGTTAAGTTCAGTTTAGGGTAATCAATCACTTCATACAATACAAGCCAGAACAACAAACAAAATCATAGCATCACTCATAATCAAACATATGCACACAACCAACTATCTAACAAGCACTACCAAGTATAATCTCAAGCCTCTAAAATATAGCAACTTATTAATCCCAACTTACCTTGACTCTTCGCTTACTCACTCGAGGTCCAACTCGCTCAGGCCATCGCCGATCATCTCTATAACACAAACGTGGTTTCAGTTTTTCGTATAACTATTATAGGTTGGTTTTATCTTATAATACTTATTGTTATCTTTTGTTTAAGGTTTACTATGTCCAATTATCTAGGTTCTCAAATCTTTTACAATTATTTTAGGTTTAGGGCTAGGTTCGGGTTCAATTTCCGCAACGATTTCTAAATTAGGTTCTAATTCAATTTTTAAGCACTGTTTTATACCCGAACCCTAGAAACTCGTTTCAACTCATAATGTAAAATTAATCACATTACTTCCAGATATCTTAAATACCATAATTACCCCTAGTTAATATTTTATTCCACTCGATATACTTAAATCCTTATTAGTATACCGAATTTACTCCTAATGTGAGAAATTTTTACATTTTTCATATAATTACATAAATTTAAGTTTTTTTTATCAAATTTATTACATATCCCTATTATTTATATAATATCAATTTTTATCCTAATATCTTCTATTTATTATATTTCCAATAATTGCATATTATGTACTATCACTTATTATGTACATAATACACATCTAATATTTCTCTCACTCTAATTACCATCTCCCAACATCAATTATCATTTCAAAATGTTTAAATTCATCCTAAATCAGATTTTACACCTAATTATCCTAATTTACAAAATTAACTTAAAATTTACTATTTTTCCCTATTACTTATTTACTACATAATTAGCCTAATAATTATATCTAACACCCTAAATGCTACAAGTATCATACTTCATCAGATTTCAATATCCTAAAATATATAATTATTCACTAAATCAGTAATTAACTATTTAATTATTTAATTAACCCTAAATTACCCATTTTATGTCTCATTTTAAGGCCTAAAAATTATCTAAAAATTTCAAAAATTAATTTTTGAAAATAGGCTTCATAGCACTCTTCTATATCATCTAAGTAGTCTACACAAAAATTTTGGGCTCAAAACTACACTTCTAAGGTCATTTATTTCTAAACCGAAACATGCTCGGTTTTGCATGATTTCTTAAGGACTATATATCACGGGATATATTTTCATCAAAATAATATTTTTCCTAAAAACTACATACTAAAATATTTCAGAATAATAAAATTTATAATTTTCGAAGAACATTTACTATTTTTACAAAATTACACAAAATCGAGGTAAAAATCGAACTTATCTGTTTGGATGGCTCCAGCTACCTTCGGTAGCCATGGGTGTGTCGGCCCACCTGGGCGCTGCCACTACTATGTGGTGGTGGTGGCCGTCTCCTTGAAAGCCCCAATTGCACGGATTTTTACTAAATTTTTGTAAAACCTTAATTTACTCTCAATTTCACCTCTCTCTAATTTTCTAAGCTTCTTGACATCCAAAATGAGTTTTTAAAAAATTTGGGGTATTTATAGAGATCTTGAGGAATTATTTTACATTAATTTGATTAGAAAATTGCCTTATTTTCTTCCAATTTACCTTTTATGTTGTTCTAATTTAATTAGCTAATTTTTTTCTTATTTTCCCTAACTTTCACGACCCAAATCTGGATCATTCCTTATTTTTTCTAATTTTTATTTATTTTTTCTTAATTAATTATGAATTTTCTTTAATTACTTAGTATTATTTTAGCACATTTCACGTATTTCTACCTACATGTAAATTCATAAATAGTACAAATAAATATTCCTAAATATTATTTAGGTCATTCTATGAATTTTAGTATACATATAATTTATCTCTAGCGATTCGTTAATTATCGGAATACATTTTACGCATTTTCGATAAATAATGAGTTATATACTTAAAATTTGAAAATTTTATATTCTTTTATTTTATTGCTTATTTACTTAAATTCGAACTTACGAGATCATTTTTACTAATATTTCTACCTTTACTTTATAATTTAGGCTCGATGGATTTTTCAACCAATCAGAACCCCGAATAGCTGGTTATGGGGTTTACAAAGAACAGGAACTAAAATGGGTTGGTTTTGACGGTGAATGTAAATGGATATTATGTACCAAGACAAAAAAACAATCAGGAGAATAAGCTCAAAATAGGATTCGATACGACTCACAAACACTAAATGTTGCTCAAGATCTCAAATGAGAAATTACATGCAACTCACTAACTCGCTCAAATGAATGGGATTTTCGCCACAATCTTGAGAACAAGATCGATAAGAATATGGGAACGATTAAAGAGTTTGATCTACACTCAATAATCTAGCAATGCCAACTCAAGAGTAGCCTTACTAAAAAAGGGAAACATTCTAAAATACAGGAATATACTTTTCTCTCTATTGACGTATATCTCTGATGTTTACAGATATTATTATTTATAGCAAGTCCTAAAACCTAGGAGTAAAACTGTAAATAATATACAAGGCCGTAAACACTAAAGAATGGGCTTATAAATAAAATAAAGAAAACATATACAAGAATACCAAATTATGCATTTATAGGGGAAGTCAACATGTAGTCATTCGGCATGTCTTGAAAGGAGTATTACTTGAATCGGATGGGGTTAGCAGTTAGATGTACGGGTTCAGCAAATAGTCCCTAAAGTCTCGTATAGCTTGGCTAAGACATCAAAAAGGTCAGCCCATAATTATTGAGTTTTAAAGTTAATCACACTAGTCTCTCTGTGCCGTGCCAAGTGGATCCTACGCTCAGTAACATTGTCTCTCAGCTACTCAGTTGATGACAGACTTGTTGCCGAGTAATTATTTTTCTACCTCTCATCCTTTTGGCTCCAACTCCACCTTAGCAAGCATTGATCAACTTTGGCTTTGGATAGGCCTGTCTCAGCTTGGATGTAGTCGGAAGCTGATTCCCATCAGACAGTAAGCGTAGAGTTGCTATATGGTGTCTTTCCTTCGTATGGTGTCGTGGTCATGACTTGTGCAGTAATGAAAGTTGGTTGGTGGGTTGGCGTTTGTTAGTGCGAGTGGTGACCGATGAGTGCACGAGACCCCTCCGAAGTGCAAGAGTGCAAGACGTGACTGATAAACTGTTGTCGGTTCTATTCTTTGTAGCAACTAAGGTGTTGGAATTGTATGTGCTTAGTGTTCTACCGTGAAGTCTTTTGAAATTGCCAAGATGACATGGTTGGAAATTAGTTCGCCAAGCGAAAGTTGGTTGGAAACTTTGTTTGGGTTGATTCGCACTACAAAATAATCTGCTGAGCTGCTTTGACTATAGGAGTTGCCACCCTTTAAGGAATTCTAATCCAAGCTAATAGCGTTAACTTAAGTGCTAAGCATCTGAGCTACTTATGTGTATCTAAGCCAAAATGTTTGTCTTATCGAGTTTCCAATACTTGTAGACCGAACCACTTGTATAGGCCGAGTTGGTTTGTTAGTGCCAAGGTGAAGTGTTGACGTACCATGCTTATGAAGTGCTACTCAAATTGTGGTCAACAAGGGGAATAGACTAGTGAAATCTAAGGATTCGAGCAACTTTACACTTATATGTACGAGCTATTGAGAACTGTTACCAAGCTAATTTGACACAAGAATTAGTGTGCCGAGCTTATTTAATCAGATTACTGCAATTAAAGTTGAGCTACTTTGTTGTTTGAACTGTTGTGTGAAGTGTGCGAGTCTTCCATGCTAAAAACATTTTGCATGGGATAGTTGAAAGTTGAACCGAGCTTGCAAGAAGCGAGGTGCGTATGCTAATGTGCTAATTTTCTTGGGTAAATACGTGTAGGAAGTGTAAGGTGAGCATGTGATTGTGTCGAACTATTATTGGTTGTGCTAAGTTGAAATACTGTTGAGTCGAGTTGTTCCTTTAATTTGCTAAGCTCTAATTATCGCACCGTATTGTTCTAAATAACTGCTGCCGAGCTGTATTGTTGAGCTAGTAAGTGCCGTGCTGTCAACACAAGTTGGCCAAGCTGATCAATGCACATTAAGGTCGAACAAGAGCAGGAGTGAAGCCGAGCTGTTCTGTTCCTTTAAAAAAAAAATATTACAGAACTGCTACTAACTAAAGCTACCGAGCTTCTTTTGTCTAGTTGAACTGTTGAAGCGTGACCAAACCGCTCAATCCAAAGTCACCGAGCTTATATAGATTGTATTCAAGTCGGTGTCAACTTTTGTTCGGGTAACGTGTTTTGTACTACTTGAAGCGCCAGCTATAGTGCCGAGTTGAAATTTATTGCACAGCTAAACTATCTAATTTCAAGTCCGAGCTTCCTCTGTATGTATGTGTGACCCATATTTGTGTGCACTTGTGTTCGAGCTGCTGAACTAAAGTGCAGTAAACCGAGCTATTAGGTGTACATTTTGAGTCGTACCAAACTAAATTATGAGAAGCCAAGCTCCGACCTATTACTGTGAGATGAACTCATTACCATGCCGAACGGCTTGTGGAAATTGAGATCGGTACCGAGCCGTCCTAGATCGGCATGGAGAGAAAGAGTTGCCAAGTTGAGGCATCGAGAGGTGTACTATCGATGCCAAGCTTTCCAACTGCGTGATGTTGTGGGTGCTAGTATGAGGCTGAGCTGTCGTGACCAAATAGGATCCAAGCGAGTGCTACTATGGTGTGTACGCACTATAACTTGGTGCGAAAGGAGAAACCGAGGTGCTTTAGATACCGAGCCAAAATATTTGAAATTGCAAAACTATGCTCCAAGTCTTATCGAACTTGCAAGAATTGATAGCTATAAGACTGAAAATTATTGAAAAGGTGTCAAACACTTGATTTTATTTTAACATTGTTGACATAGAATTTATTTTATATGGCATCTAGAGCTTAATATAAGCAACGTTATGCATAAGACTCGAGGGTGAAATCTTATTACCAAGCCCCAAATCTTGTTTTCCCTTACATGTTAGAACAATTAGAGATTATACTTGTTAAGTTCGAGGAGATTAAGGAAGAAAGAAGGCAACAAAAGATTACTCAATCAAAGAATGTTGAAGAAGAGCAAACGGAAGGGAAAGAAGTAGGGGTTGAGGATAAGGAGGTTGAAAAGGAAGGACAAGAAGTGCTACTATTTATTACCTATGTTCCTGACATGATCTCATTGTCAATGATACTTGGTACTATTGATGACCCCAAGTACTTGATGAGAATCAAGCTACTGTACCACTAACTCGCAATCGAGCTCAATGATTGGAAGGACGACTTCTCTTGTTCCAGCCGATCCCTACCGAGGTTGAGAAATTCCTTGCCGAGTCACCCTTCATGCCGAGTCGAATGATTGCTCATCTCTCTGTAGTGCGCCAAATAAAAGATTACTCACTTGCACTTGAGTTGATCAATGACTTAGCATCTTCCTTGCTAAAAAGTCAAAATAGAGAGACTTTAGACTGATTAAGCCATCCTTGCTTGGACAAGCCAGCTATTCGTACTTTTTGTCCGCATCTTTTAACAACCTCACTAATGTAGCATCGCTACGTGTACATTATTATGTGTAGAATCTATTACACTAATGATTGTTTTCCTTGTATGTTCATTTTTACTCTTTTGTATCTTGTACATTACTTTCTTAAGAAATGCTCTTTTTATCTTTTCCCTTTTAGGCAAGTTGCCCTAACTTATGGGTATAAATACCCTTGTACTTGTAGCTGTAAGATCATCAGAATCAAATTACCCTTAATACACTTGAGTATTTTCTTCCTAGCGTAAACACTGTTTGTTTACTCTCGGTACCACTCTTATCTTAATCCTTGAGCAAGATTAAGTGGCAAATAACCATATCGGACCGATTCATGCTTCATTTCGAATTGTACCATGAGTCCTCAGAAGTTCCATTGGTGCGTCATATCTTTTGGAGTTGTTCGTAGGTTTTGTTTACTGTTCCATTCGTCATTTTGTCCTTTCGTACTTTCCCCATTAACTCTTTCGAGCTTTTTGCAAGCTTAGACCCATCCAGCGACTAGCCTTATCTGTTCTTGATCATGGTTCACACTATCTTGGTATCAGAGCAAAGGTTTCGTATGAGCTATAATTGGTTCTTTTTGAAGTTTTGTTATACCCTATTTTGCGTGTAAAATAGAGCAAGTTATTGTGTTCATTTGACTACTGTGTTATTAACTGTTAATTTCTTGAAGTGTTTGTGTGAACTTTGAATCTTTGGAGAAAAATGACAGATCCGAGTGTGAATGTTGGTATGGGAGATGACAATAGGGGAGTTGTCTACCATAGACAACAGTCTCAAGGAACCCCTAGAAGATTAACGAAAGACTAGGTAAGGTGTCCAATCTTTTAGTAGATTTGACCTGAGCTGTTCATGCGCTAGCTTGCTGACCCACTGAGGCCACGCAAAATACCCCATAAGCTGCTTAACCTACTAGAGGTCAGAACTCAGCTTGACCTGTTCAAAGTGGAGGAATAAGAGGATGAGTAAGGCGAAGGATAAACTTGAGGGAACTGGATGACAAAGAAGAAGAGGAGTATTTCAAAGAAGAGTACGTACGAGTCCCTACAGTATCTGACCATGTGAAGCTTCAGATTCTGAGTTTCAATGGATCTGGAAATGCTGATGAATATCTAGAGTGGGAAGAGAAGGTAGAGCATGTGTTTGATTACTATCAATATGAGAATTATGAGAAGGTGAGAACTGCTACCATTGAGTTCTCTGGATATGCAGTCATATGGTAGAAGAATTTCCAGGCCATGAGGAGACGAGAGGGATACCGAGAGATTCATACTTAGCTTGAGATGAAGAGAATACTTAGAAACAGATTCGTACCGAAAACTTATCTTCAAGATACTTTCACTCGACTTCAGGAGCTGAGACAAGGAGGCTGGACTGTTAACGAGTATATTTAGGAATTTCAAATGCTTATGATCCATTGCAAAGTATAGGAACCACCGACTCGAATAGTCTCAAGATTCATCACTGGATTGAGAGGTGATATTCGAGACATTGTGAAGCTCTAATGATTTGACACAATGGATAAAGCTATTAAGATTTCCTAGCGAGGAGAAAGGGAAAGGAGTAGCCAACTAATGGCCAGGGTGCCAACTAGCCGACCCGGACAGGCAAGTCACTGAGCTTAGTCGAATACCGAGCTGAGCAGAAAGATTGATGTCCAAGCTAAGCAGAAAGGCCGACTTAATAGTGAAGTATCGACCTAAACTTATGAGAAGGGGCAAGGGTCTGGTAGGAAGACAAGTCAAATCAAGTGCTTCAAGTACCAAAAGTTTGGATATATGGCTACTTAGTACCCGAATCAATGAATAATGGTCATTAAGAGAGACATCCCGAAGCTAAAAGTAGATAACACTAATGAGGAACTTAAAGAAGAGGAGGTCCCTGCCGAGAAAGAGTTGATTGAGAAGGACGTATTTGTTGAGGACTTGGATAAGTTACTTATGGTTGTTCGATGCACTATGAACATAGAGCCCTCATGAGAGGAAGAGTAGAAAGAGAATTTATTCCATGCCACTTGTAAGGTAAATGATCAAGCGTGCACCTTCATCATGGATAGTAGAAGCTGTACAAATGTAGCATCAGTCGATCTTGTTTCAAAACTAAAGTTGCCGACTGTTACACATCCAGGGCCGTATAAGTTGCACTAGTTAAGTGAGAAAGGAGCATTACATGTCACTCGGCAAATATTACTACCGATGACTATAGGGAATTACTCTGACTAGATTTTCTGCGATGTACTGCCTATGTGCGCTTCCGACGTGTTACTGGGTAAGCCGCAATTGTTTGATAGAAGAGTTATACACGACAGTTACAGGAACACGTATATGTTCAAGAAGGATGACCAAAAGATCATGCAGAATCTGATATCGTCAAGAGAAGTTAATAAGTTGCAGAAGAAACTTGCTCGCGGATCAAAGAAGGCTCTGGTGATGAGTAAAGCTGAGCTCCGAGAAGCCATCAATACTAACGAGCCAACCTTCATATTAGTCAAGCGACTATTCGAAATGAATGAGCGGGGTAAACTACCCTAGGAAATTAAGGAGTTGCTAGATGAATATGCCGACTTGTTTCCAAAACACTTACCTGAGGGTTTACCCCTAACTCGAAGCACAAAGCACTGCATTGACTTAATACCCGGTGCCACACTATTGAATAAGCCAACTTATCGAATGAATCCAAAGCAGGTTTTTGAACTCTAACGCTAAGTCAATGAGCTATTACAAAGAGGGTATGTCTGAGAAAGTCTCAGCCCTTACGTTGTACCGGTGCTTCTAGTACCGAAAAAGGATGGAACCTGGCGGATATGTATAGATAGCCGAACTGTAAACAAGATCACAATCAAATACAGGTACCCTATTCCTAGACTAGAGGACATGATAGATGAACTGAGTGGAGCCAAGGTGTTCAATAAGATTGACCTAAGGTCTGGCTACTATCAAATCTGCATGAGGTCGGGAGATGAATGGAAGACTACGTTTAAAACTCAACATAGACTCTATGAATGGATGGTCATGCCATTAGGCTTGTTGAATGCCCTAAGCACTTTCATGTGCCTGATGAACCATGTGTTAAGACATCTGATTGGCAAGTGTATCATGGTTTATTTTGGTGACATCCTTATATATAGTACCGATATGCCGAGTCATTGTGAACACCTATACGCCATATTAAATATCCTCCGTATTAAGAGATTATTTAGCAATTTGAAGAAGTGTTGCTTTTGCCAAGAGGAAATAGTATTCTTAGGCTATATAATCAGTGGAAGAGGCTTACGAGTGAATGACAAAAAGATTCGAGTAATTGTAGAGTAGCCAACTCCTACTACTTATGCCGACATGAGAAGTTTCCATGGACTAGCTTTATTCTATAGATGATTCATTAAGAATTTCAGCACCCTCACTATGCCTCTTACTGAGCTCACGAAGAAGAACACTGACTTCCAATGGGGAGAAAGGGAAGAGAGAACCTTTGCCGAAATATCTTTTCTTGATTCAATTATGTTGGTTAATTGTAGATTGATAATTCTAGAGTGTCAATATATGATATTATGCATGTTGATTGAGAAATTGCATGTGTAATTAGATCTTAGCATAATTGAAGAGAATTACATGTATACTTAGAGATAAGATACATGTTTCTTCCGGAAAGTTGAATGTTTGTGTGGGAATTCATTATACATTAATGCAATTCTAAGTTATATTACTAAGTGAAGAGATTCTGGTAAGTAATTTAGGATTAGGGTTAATATGCTTGAGAAAGATATTAGCTTTAATTGTAAATCCCTTCGGTCAAGAATTATAGAAACTAAATTGAATATTTTTTAAAAGGTCACATGTTAAACACTAGGGGAAATAATTCCTAAATACGTTATTAATTTCTTAAAGTCGTTAGTAGTTTTATTGCTTTCTAATTTGCTTAATCAAGTCTCATAATTAGTTTAGATGATTAATTTCAGTATTTTTAATTCATTCAATTTATCACAATTTTTCGATTAGATAATAAAGTTAAAATTAATATTAGTACTCAAAGTCTCTAAGGGATCGACTCGGACTCACATCCGCTATATTAAAATTGATAGGTGCACTTGCCTCGTATTAATGGATAACCTTAGTTATCTCTTCATGCGTTATATCAAAGTGATGACTAGGTTGTGTAGGATTTAGTTGGTGCATCATATCCAGCTAGGTGGCTCATAGATTTGATAAATCCCTAACTAAACCTATTCTATTTTCATTCCTTCGGTAGGATTAGACCCATTTCGATATTGTCGCTCTTATCAGTTCTTGATACGGTATATCACGAGACTTACTTGCAAGACACATTTGCCAAGTTGCAGGAACTTCATTAAAGAGGTCGATCTATCGATGACTATGAGAGAGAATTCTAGATGCTGATGATCCGAGTCAACGTGGGTGAACTTGAGGTTCACACTGTGTCAAGGTTCATTTCTAGACTTAAATATGAGATTCGCAACATTTTGGAAATACAGAGATTTTATATATTGGAAGAGGCCATTAAAGTAACCTAGAGGATCAATAAAATAGAGAAAAAATGCCTCAAGCTGATGAAAGATATGACCAACCTGATGAAAGCCAAGCAGGTTAGCCTAATTGAACTAAGGTTAGGCCAAGCCCAAGGACATATGAGAAGAGACAAACCTCTGGATAGAAGACCAGTGGGGTGAAGTGCTTTAAATGCCTAAGCCTTGAACACATAACTGTTAAGCGTCCGAACCGATATGCTATAGTGCTTCGAAGAGATGTAGAGGATAGCAACGATAAGAGTAAGCTAGAGGAGGAGAAGAATGTTGAAAAGGTTGAAGCCAAAGAGGAAAAGGAGACTTATGTCTATGACAACTAAGGAGAGGTGATGACTTTAGTATTAAGACCAATATTGAGCTCCTTACCAAGCTCCAAGAAGGATTAGGGAGAGAATCTATTCCATATAAAGTATACCATCAAAGGACTACTATGCACCATCATAGTAGACGAAGGAAGTTATACTAACATCATTGTAAAGTCCTTTGTGTAAACGTTAATACTGCCAACCTCTAAGCACCCCCAACCTTATAAGTTGCATTGGCTTCATGATAAGGGTGCTTTATACATAACCGAACAAGTATCTATACCATTTAGTGTTGGGAATGTGTATAGGGATGAAGTAATATACGATGTCGTACTTATGGAAGCTTTATATCTGTTGCTTGGAAGACCTTAGTTATTCGATTGATGTATTATTCACGACGAATACAAGAATACATATGCCTTTGTTAAGGATAAAAAGAAGATTGTGTTATAACCCATGACACTAACCCAAGTGAATGAGACCCACAATTAGCTCACTTGAGTTAATGAGAAGAAGGCATTAGTGATAAGCCAAAGAGAAGTCTAAGTTGCTGAGAAGGCCGATGAGCCTATGTTTTTGTTGATTAGAAGATTGTTGGAAATGAGAGACCTTAAAGAAGTACCTGAAGAAAGTTGAAGGTTGATAAATGAGTTTTTAGACTTGTTTTCTAAAGAGTTGCCCAAGGGACTACCCTCAGTTCGAGGCATAGAACATTATATTGATTTGCAACCAAACGCAACTCTGCCAGACTGACCTGCCTATAGAATGAACCTTGGGTAGGCTATCGAGCTGAAGAAGCAAGTGGATGAGCTTATAAAGAGAGTTTATGTAGGGAGATCATAAGTCCTTATGCTATACTAGCTCTACTTGTCTCGAAGAATGATGGTTCATGACGCATGTACATTGACAACTGAGCAATCAATCATATTACTATTAAGTATAGATATCCGATACCAAGACTTAATGACATATCAGATGAACTTTATGGTGCCAAGATATTTTCAAAGATTAACTTGCAAAGTAGCTATCACCAAATTCGCATGAGACCTAGCGATGAGTGGAAAACTGCCTTCAAGATGAGGCATGGTCTCTATAAATAGTTGGTTATGCCATTTAGGCTTACCAATGTGTCGAGCACATTTATGAGACTTATGAACCATGTAATGTGCCCTCTAATCGGATGATGTATGGTTATGTGCTTTGATGACATATTGGTGTATAGTACCAACCTGAATAACTACGTTCAACATCTTCAAGCTATTTTTGATATTTTAAGAGCTGAAAAGTTATATGGGAATTTGAAGAAGTATGCATTCTATCAAGGTAAAGCAGTTTTTCTTGGGTATGTAGTATCCGAAGAAGGAATCTAAGCTGATGAGAAAAAGATCCAAGTTATTTTGGAGTAGCCAACACCAAAGAATATCACTAAAGTTTGAAGTTTTTATGACCTTGCTTCTTTCTATAGGCGATTCATTAAAAACTTTAGCACCATTGTAGCTCCCTTGACCAAGTTGACAAAGAAGAGTAATGGATTTTGATGGAATGACCGAGTTGAACAGAGCTTCTGGGAGATTAAAGAGAAGCTCACTACTACCTTAGTTTTATCTCTACTAAATTTTGACAAACCGTTTGAATTGAAATGCGATGTGTCAGGCATTGGAATCAGTACCATCCCGACACAAGAACGATGACCCGTTGCCTACTACAGTGAAAAGCTTAGTGGTGCCATATTGAAAGAGTTATATTCTCTTTTTCAAGCTCTTACTGTCTAGCAACACTAGTTATTACCGTAAGAGTTTGTAATCTACACCAACCATAAGTCATTAAAGCATCTTGGAAGTAAAAAAAAAAACTTTCGAAGAGGCAAGCCAAGTAGCTAAAGTTTAAGGAAGGTTTTTTATATATAATCCGACATGAGAAAGGAAGCGCTAATGTGGTTGCTAATAGTCTATTACGTCGGCAAACCTTACTAACAAAATTACTGGGATTTTCACCTATCACTAAGTAGTATGCTTATGACCCTCATTTTGGTCCTATTGCAGAGAAGTGCAGAAAAGGAGTTGCTATTGGAGGCTGTTATGTCTCAATGGCTATTTGTTCAAGGATTGAAGTTTGTACATACTGAACTATTCTACGCATGAGATGTTGGTTAAGGAAGCTCATAGTGATGGATTATCTGGTCATTTTGGAGAGACCAAAATAGCCAATTTATTGAAGGAAAATTTTTACTGGCTTGGTTTGGTTAAAGATGTCCATAAGGTAGTTGGTAGTTGTGGAGTGTGTAAAAGAGCTAAGGGAAAAAGAGAGCCCCAAAACCAACCTTACCTTAGGCCAACCTCAGCATGAACTTTACCCTAAGATTGCTTCGGATATCTAAGGGAAAAAATTTGATCTTTGTTGTAGTGGACCGCTTTAGCAAAATGGCATACTTCATTTCATGCCATCAAACTAATGATACTTTAAATATTACTGACTTATTTTTGCAAGAAGTTGTTCGACTACACCGAGTGTTAAAGACTATTGTTTCTTATCGCAATACCAAATTCTTGAGCTATTTTTAGAAGCCTCTCTAGAGAAGACTTGGGATAAAACTTATGTTTAGCTCTAGTAATCACCTTCAAACTGATGGCCTGACTGAAGTGGTGAACCAGACATTAGGCAATTTACTCATAACTATCATTGGAAAGAATTTAAAGGATTAGGATTGGGATTGGGATTTGTATCTACCAATTGTGGAGTTCGCATGCAACCAAACCGTTCATAACACTACTGGAAAGACCCCATTTGAGATTGTTTATGGCCTCAATCCTATTATTCCCCTAGATTTGATTGGTATCCCGACAATTGCTGGAAAGAGTCAATCTAGAGTTGATCAAGTCTAAGAATTGTCAGAGCTATATCAATCTATGGCTAAGAAGATTGCCAAGTTCAACTAGAGACAACAAAAGATTGGTAATTGTGGCCGTCGAACTCTATCTTTCAGATCGAGAGACTTAGTATAGATTCACCTTAGCCAAGACTGATTTCCAAACTTGAGACAAAGCAAGCTATCTCTACGAATTGATGGTCCATTCAGGGTCCTAAAGAAGATCGGCTGCAATGCTTACTAGATCAAACTACCTGAAAACTATGGTGTTTCTTCCACCTTTAATGTATCTGACGTGATTCCCCACCAACCAGAAGAAGAAGAGCTCGCAAATGCATAGGAAGAACAAGAGCCCAAGACCACTTCAGATTTGAGGAGAAATCTTTTTTACCCCCAAGTAGATGGTGAAGATCAACTCCCCAGACCAATTACACACAGTCGAGTTAGAGGACTCCAAGGATTTACACGGAGAATATTAGCTTGAAGTCCCATTCAAGACAAGGATTCCTATTTCGACCTCTATGTTTTACTTTATTCTGAGTACCAAACACTTACGTACATCAACATAGTTTCTGAAGCTATCGAGTAGACGTACCATGACCCAAACAATATCCGGGATGACCAATTTCAAACATCTGTCCAAGCTGAGCTCCTGAGCTAACTAGCATTTAACCCTAGTTTAAGCCGAGCTACAAGATACCTAACCTAAAGGGGATCTAAACATCTTAGATTAATCGAGCTCTGACCTAAACTAGATTAGGTTGGCTTTGACTACAAATTCTTTTCCTTGACTTTGTTTAAATTATATCATACTCAAACATCAACCACGATGCAACACGTGTCTTCTAGCACAATATTCCAAAAGATTTCTTTATTTTTTTTATACAGAATATTCTTTGTCTCTTTTACCCTTTTTAGTATCATTCATGTATCCCAATTGTAAATTACCCTCTTATTTTTTCCATATATGCTTATAACCCTAATGGGGCTAGTATATAAACACTATTTGTTTGTACACAGACATCATAAACCTCATTATTGGAATCAATACAAGTTTCCTTTTTGTGAGCAACCTTATTGTTCTCGTTATCTCTTTAACTATCATCTATTTCCTTTAGCCAAGTGACCTTATAATTCGGATTGGTAAGTCATATTTGGCAGATTGTAGGCCAAGTAAGATCGATTGGTGTGTCATATTTAATTGGTAGCTACATAGACTTTGCTAATCTTCTTTTATTTTTATTTTTTTTTTGTTCTCTTCATTGTGGTGCTTCTCTGTGTATTCACCTTTGGAGACGCATAAGAGTAGTTCCAAGCAGTTGATCTTGTTACACTATATTATGATAACAATGCAGTTATCACTTGATCTAAGGAACAAAGGTCTTACCAAAAGTCTAAACACGTGCTTAGAAAGTTTCACATCCTTAGCGAGATAGTTCAGTGGAGTGATGCATTGGTTTATAAAGCAGCGATAAATGAAAATGTTGCAAATCCACTCACATAAGTCTTATCTCAACGAAAACATGAGACCTATATGAAGAGCCTAGGACTTAAAGTCCGTAGTACTTGGCAATAGTGCAAGTGGGAGTGTCGTGATTTGTGTACTATGTATCGAGACACTTTTTGATGTATTTATGAATGTTGTAAATAAAAGGCAAACGTTTATTATATATGTATAATTTTCAGCTCATATATATTTCATGATAAGGTCTCATAGGTAATTAGAATATATATGGAATTATAATAAAAGTGTATTATCAGTAGGATTCTGTAACATCTTATTATCTAAAAGTTGATTTTAGTCAAATAAATATTTAGAGGGACATAACAAAGGTCAATCTTACAGGACCACAAGAAAGATATTTAAGTTATACAAGGGAGTGCCCAAAATTAAGTGCGTACAATGAACACGGCCTGCTAATAGATGATACCACATAGTTAATGTCATTAGTCCTTTCTCCATATAAACAAACGTAAATAATCCATAGATTTGAGATGTTCATATATCCTATATCTAAAATGATGCATTTTAATATCATGAAACACAGTCTTGATTTATATTGAAAATAATATATTTATTAAGTATGATATGAAATATAGAGAGAATAGTGATGAGTCAAGATAGAATTCATTATTTTTTTTTATTAGGGAGTCAATATCTAAGGTAAGCCTGTAGCCATGACAAGTTTTATTGAGTCAATTTATCTCAGAAACCAAATGAACTAATTAAACATTGATGATATGGCGTGCAATTGTTAAATAAAAATATTATTTGATGAATAGATTTAATTGTGCAACTATCAATTTATAATGGTTTTGGATTCACAACTTTTCTATGACAATTGGGTGGCCAATAATTATTGCTAGACAACTATTTTGGCCAGTGTCTAGATAGACACAGCCTTCGTATATAAAAAACCTAGAGGATTGCATATATTAATACGATTAATAGGAATAAGTTAATTGACTATAAATTTTAATAGATATTAAAATCATGTCAATGTTGATTTTGAAGTTGAAATTAATTGGTCCGAAGTAATACAAAAGGAAGCATTTTAAATATTGGTCAAATAGTAATATATGGGTTATTGTCTCATCCATTGGTAGAGTAAATTCTACATAATATTAGCTATTATTTCAAAGACGACGTTTTTCATTAATGAAACATTCATTTTTAGCAAATGAAAAGGCATGTTTCTGGGCCTTTTTGTGATAATAAGAGGGATTCTTTTGGCTTTTGAGTGATAAAGTCATATTATTAATATATAGTTATGAAAAGCTAAAAAGAAGGGATAGAATTCCACCATCAATATATTGTATGTGTACAGTTGTTTCCTTAATTTATTTTAATTCAAGTGACTTAGCAATCCAAGGATCAGGATTAGTTTTTATTACTGTGTGTTTAGATACCACTAAAGAGGTTACATTTGTAGTCCTTATAGTGAATACATTTGATAAAAGCAACGATATTTCAATCGCACTTGAAATCCATCCCTAAGAGGAGACGATATTTTTATTGTAAGATTAGGTAATTTTCTATAATCTTTGAGATTTTATATTCATTTTACATGTTACATGGATCTTAGGGAATAGGCTTTATAGTAAAGTTTTCATTTCCACTGCATTCATTTGATCTATAAAACCTAACAATGAAATGGTGTAACCCCTTTTGAAATTGCTCCCTTTTTTTTTATTCATGTAGCTTTTGTGATGCTTAATCCACTTTCTTTGCAATTATACTTTCTTACTCAAATAGATAGTTTGTTACAAGAAATAGCTAAAATGAGGATTGTCGTGCGTTATTTTTGTTAAACCTATTGGTTAAAACACACCAACTCTATCATGAGGCAAGTTGACAACTTGAAAAAAAGAAAAAGAAAAAGAAGAGCAAAAGAAATTCGAAATAGGTAGGGAACACAAGAAACTTTAAACTAAAGCTTAATCTAAAAGAAAAACCTAATCTATCTCATCCCATTTCTCTCGCATTTTGGTCTTTCATCATCACTCTCTACTCACACTTACATTGTCACACGCCACTAGCCAGTCACAAACTCGCACATTCAATTGCGTAATTGGTAAATAATTTAGTAACTAGTTCACACAATTATACATTGCATGCATACTAATTAACATGGTGTCATTAATTATGTTTTCACACAACTATACATTTGCTGACTTAATTGAACTTTGAATCTTAGTTTCATGTGTATTTAAGTTCCCAACCTCTCTTTCAAAAAAAAAAAAAAATACTATTCAAACCGTCATAAATTGGTTTATAGGTGAATTTTATCCACAATTAGTTAAGGTAAACTTGATTAAAAGAATATGAGTGTTAGATTCATTACTTAAGCTTTATGTGTTATTTCAATTTGACACATGAGTTTTCAACTCATAAAATTATATATCCAATCAAAAGTTTTTTCTATCAAAATCATTATCTAATAACTTTCTTCTATTTTTATTACTATTGTTGAACTTTCAAATCAATCACTCTTATACTTCACTAGTCTACTATCTATATAATATTTTATGTCACTTCAACTTGGTGTAAGCATGGTGAATACACATGAGAAATAGTTAGATAAGTTTGAAAAATAATATATTTATTAAAAAAATTTAATTAAACTACTTTTATTTAATTTAAAAGACTAAGAGGGACAAAATACCAAAAGGTAGCTATTGCCTTCTCTAGGGTGATCACCCTAACCAGTTAAGTCAATTATCACCAATCACTAACGCAAGCCCAATCATGAAAGAATAATCATGACCATCTAAGGTTATAAACAAGTCAAGTTGCTTTTAAGCTTAACCTTAATTAGTAAATGAACTGAGTTTGAGTTCAAAATAATGCTCATTTATCTAAACGAGTTAAGTTTGAGCTCCGATTTATGCTTACAAGGTTTATGTATATTATAATTATTATATTATATATAATTAAAATCCAAAAAGTAATATCTATTAAATTTATATAACATGATATGAGATAATATATAATTTTATCTATATTCATTATTTACTAATTTGTTTATCTATATATTTATTCATTTTGTATATTAGGTTCATGACTAAGCTTGAGCTTGATTTGCTTTAAGCGCTCCTAAGCTTGATGTTGATTTGTAAACGAGTTGAACTCAAAGCTTAAGATAAAGCTCGTTTATCTAAACAAGTCAAATTTGAGCTTATAATTTTCAAACTCAGCTCAAACTTAATAATTTATAAACAAGTTGAGGCTAAGCCTTTAAAAGCCTAATTCAATTTAGCTCAACTCATTTACAACCTTACCATTGTCCATTGAAGTAGGCATTGCCTTCACTACATATTTGAATCTAAACACCACTAACCTTAGAATTCCATTTGTCCCCACTATAAACCCATATATAATCAACCACCACTATACCTTGAAAACCTACTAAACTCAAACCCTAACAACCAAATAGATCCACTCCCAAAAATAACCTCTACCTCCCAAAAATAAATCCCACCACTAACCATTGTCTATTCCAAAATAGTGAACCTTCTTAAAACGCAACATAGGTAGCCTTTTGAAAGCACAACTTAACTCATTTTTACTACCTAGTTGTCTAGTTGTGCCACCTTAAGCAAGACCCTTAGCTACCACTAAAATAATCAAAAATGTGTTAACGACCATTATTGGTAATTAGTATCGAAATCAAGTTATGGTTTCAGCTAATTAGGTTTTATGGGTCAAGTAAGGGCATGATTGAATGGAGCATAGGTTATGGTTTATTAGATAACAAGAATGAGAGGTGTTAAGCTTTTTATCATTCTGGCATTTAGCTATTTTTCTATAGGACCTCCCCTACAATAATGTCACCGCAAAGGGAAGAAGATTTTATACTCCTAGTACAGAAAAGGCCATAGTTGTATCGTGTTCCTTCGAGGTTGATTTTGTCCTACATTTAATTTTTAGGACTCAAAAGTTAAAAAGAAAGAAGAAGGAACCAAGATATGACCTCTATTGCGATCTTAAGTCCAACTGTTAATATCATTCTAGGCATATGACCTTATTACAAGCGACTAAGGAGATTTTTTTTTTTTAATTCTTTTCCTCTTTTTGCTTTAGTGAAATTAATATTGCATTATCATTTGTAAAATACTAAGTAAGATGTTCATTGATGTGTTATGTGTTATTGTGGAGCTTTTATTTTGTGAGAAAATTACAAATAACTTCCTAAATTTTGACCTAGGTGTAGATTTACCTTTTGCACTTTGAAATGTTGTAATCAATGTTAGACTTTGATGAATTAGTAATATAAAGGACGTTTCCTTTTTTTTTTTTTAATTTTCTTTAAAAAAAAAACACAATAGGGTCATAGTTTAGGGATTCTTCAAGTTTAAGCTTGTGTTTCTATACCAAAGTCCAATATTAGGAGGGTTATGTGGAGCCTCAAGGTAATTTGCCAAGATATCTAAGTATAGGGGATGATTTATAACAATTGAAAATAAGTCAAAATTTATGAGGATTATATATATTTTCCCCCTAAATTATTTATAGGTGTCATACTCTAGCAAGCTTTAGACATAGGGTGACGTAGAGTAACAAAATTAATCAAGGTAATAACTTAGGATTACTGAAATTTCAATTGGATGTGAAATATAGCAAGTTGAATGTTCTAATTTTTGATAGAAAAAACTATTCATGTATGTTTTTGCCTAAAATCATGGGGTTTTCTTAACCATAATTTAAAGTGGCTTCTTACTATGGAGGAATTATTATAAAGATAATGGAACAATATGAATATAATATCATTTTTGTAATTTGAAAGTGTAATGTCGAAATTACAATCAAAATCCAAGTGATAAATATGAAATTATCTGAAAAAAACGTTAGCGTATGTCTTATAATGCATGGTGTGCATGTCTTAAAATTTGCTCGTAACAATTAAACCATCCTTGACAAATACAGTTGGTTTTTAGTAATTTTCATAAGTAGGTTATTAAACTTGGCCAAAAAGAGGGGTTATTGAGAAAATGCACCCTTAAAATAAGAGGAGTCTCCTGTTTTATATTATAATAGAGGGCATTCGCAATGCATATGCTGTACTTTAAAGTCATCTACAATTACTTTAAATAAAAAAAGAAAAAGTATAATATAATAGATATTGTTCCATTTTCATATACATCTCTTTCTTTGTAAATGATTGTGTTAGATGAGATAGCAAGAAGATTCAGCACTTGAAATCGGGAAAGTAGGGTACATTTATTACTGAAATGCAAAATAGTCTTTAAGATAAAAATAAAAGAACAATGACAGCCCTCTCAAGGCATAAAAGGTCCACTCAATCTTACTATTTTAGACCGGCAAAAAAAAAAAAAAAAAAGGGAAGACTGATCTTACTCTTTTAGATAGAAAAATAGCCAATGTTGTTTATCTAAAATAAACACCATAATTTTGTTGTGGTTCATACTTCATATGTTATCTATGCCATTTTTTACAAATAATTCAAATTCAAATTTTTAGGATAACATTTTACATAGTAAAATTACTTTAGCTGGTCAATCACGTGTTGCATACATATCAATCGATCTTGGAGAGGACTCACGACAAAATTTACCTTAGAGAAAGGTATTAAAGAAGGAACAAACAAACTCGATTCTTAGAGAGCAAGTGTAACAACAAATAAAAAATGAAATCTTGATTTATTCTTAATCAGTTCATCAACTTAATCTTATGCGAAATCATTCTATAAAGTGTTGATATTTCTTCGAAGCTTGCCTCTAGTTTTAGATTTTGCAAATGGGGAGTAAAACCTGTTACTTGTAGAATTTGGAGTAGAGTCTCAATTGTTTGATAATCTTGAGATGGATAGGTAAGATGGACCATTGATGATAACCACTAAATCATTTTTTGATGGACGAGATTTGAGCCTTATATTCCTATGGATCTAAGAGCTTTAAGCTTGCACTTGATTAGGCCTAAGTCCTATTATCCTCATGAGGATTAATCCATCCTTGTATAAGAGAAAACCCATTTCTTAAAACATAAGCTTAAGGTTTCATGAGAAACTCTTAAGGCTTAAAAAGCCCAACGAAGCTCAAAAAACTCTTTGATAATTTTTTCTATGCAAGAAAACTGAATAAGTTCATGAATAGATAAACTGGTCAAATAATCCTTGAACCATACCTATTAAGTTAGATCTTTCTAAGACATGCACTACCGAGCCCATTTCCCTAGATTTAATCATTAATTCAAAAGGTTGGTCAATGAAATTAAATTGATTTACAATTATGGTGATCGGCACACTTTGGAAAGAGAAAAAGATACTTTTGAAATATAAATGGATTAGTCATGATCTTTTAGTTACATATACTTAAAGTAGTATCATACCATGGAGATATGTGAAGATTTTGATTCGTTGGAGGAACATGTCTTGTTATGTATAATATAGAAATCCCTTTCAAAGAGAACCAATTTCAATTAACACCCTTATTCAAGTTATTTCCGAGTCTGGAAATACCTAATAACATGTGGTTATTTTAAAAGTTTCACATATAAAAACTTACTAAAGTAATTAAGACACCAATAAGATGGTTTGGCTTTAATATGTGGACTACATAATATAACTATTCATGAATAAGAGATGATAATATGATAAATCAAATTTCCAATCTCCTATCTAGATAATAGATATAGACAAATTCAACCTTGTCTACTAGAAGCTCATACTCTATAAACGATAGTACTTGTTCTACCTTAACAATTTGAGTCTTTTTCTTTTACTATTCCCTCAATTTACAAATCAATTATTAGGATCGTTTAGATTTTTGAAATATTATGTGATGTAATTATATTCCTTATAATTTCAACTTTTAATTACACGTATTAACATCTTAATGATATAAATATAGGGAAATTGAGAAAAGTAAATAGAAAAAATCCATTTCCTTACCTTAAATGAGTAAAATTTAATGCATGGTAGTTTTCAAGAGCACTTATGATGATATTAAAAGTCAAATTTTTTCTATTCTCAATATATATTATACATTTTAAAAAATAAGTATGAAAAAAAATAAAAAGTTTTACCTTATCTTACATTTTATAAAATATTTCCAATACATCTATTAATATTTTCCATACTGAAAAATTAGAAATATTCACTTTCATTGTCAAAGCACGGAATCTTATCTAGGCCAGCTTTACCGTTGATTTCCCCTCCCACGAGTAGAAACCCTCTGTGTTCCTCTTACGGTAAACCAACTCCCTTGAAGACATTCTTTGACAAGGACGTCTCCGATCCCTTTTTTTTTTTTTTTTTTTCCTGTTTTTAGTTTTTATTAGTTAAAAGTAATAACTGCAACCTATAGATATTAAAAAATAATATAAAATTATTTTTTTAAACAATTCACGAATGAAATATTAAACTTTTTCAAAAAAAATTTTTAATATATTGATATGATATATAAAAATACCAAATAACGTTTTTTTTAATTTAAAGATAGTTTCTTGTACTGCTGTTATCACCTACAACCGCCTACCTGCAATTCAATCGAATCTGTCCACCACTCCGGTCAATGAATAGTCAATTCCACCGTCACAATCACAGACAGCCAAACTCCACCAACCATCGTACCAGACACAGACACCGTCCTAAATCTGTACCGTTACGTACAACGACTACCATCCGCCAGCAAGGAATGAGCTTGAACCAAAACAAAGTTAAAATAATTCAAAAACACATCCCTTTGTTAACAACCTTCATCCAGTTTGCCGTTTTCTTTTCTCTAAATGCGTCGACAATCAGTTTCAAATACACTAAATTGCAAATAAACCCAAAATAATAGGATCCAAATTATATAAAATAAAATGCGGCCATTAATAAATATTGAACTAAAGGAATTAAAGTGAAATTCAACAAGTAAATTATTTATAAATAAATGTAGATGCAGTATCATTTTATCTCCTAAAACAATTTAAAAATATCGTATACCTTAAATATATGAGCCTACGAAAATTGATCAACCACATGTAACATATCCGTATATTGTTAATATTTATAATGCAAGATAATATGCTTTGCGAATTTCAAAAGTAATTTTTGAAATCTATTTGATAAGGGGATTAGCAATTAAAAAGATACCCGAAATCCTACTCGTTTATCCAAAATTGTACATAGAAAAATTACAATAAATATTTCAGTATCAAAAGGAAAGACAAATAAACTAAAAAGAGAAGATGAAAAACCTGATTGATTAAACTAATCCTAGGTTTTAAAGCAAAATCCTTCCTGAAATTATTTCATCATGAAATGCTTAAACGACGCCGCTTTCCCATCTCTGGTCTCTGCATTTTCTGTACATTCTCTAAAAAATTAACTACTTCCTCAACCGTAAACCCTAAATAATTATCAACTCCATCAATGTTTTCCTAATTTCAATCTTCTTTACGCTGGTTCGCCTTAAACGCAGCGTTTCTTGAACTCACGTTATCGCTATCATTCTCGGGACACGACGGTTCGTTTTCAAGCCCCGAGACGTAGTTCCTAACTTCCGTCCTAATCATCTCCTGCATAACAGATAAGAACTCACTCCCAAACATCGCCGTTTCGCCTTCTCTATTACTATATAACGACGACGATGTGGTATTTCTTTCTTGTCGGCGAGAAGCGGGACCGAGTGGATAACGAAACTCCGTCGACTCAGTTCCTGGCGGCGACAATGTCAGGTCAGTTGATGGACCATTGTTTACAACAGCAACATCCTCCGTTGGCTCCAGCATAGCCGCCGGTATCGCGGCGGTTCTTGATTGAGAAATCACCGGACAAATCGTATCAGTGACCTCCGAGTCCGACGGACTCCCTTGATTTCCGCTGAACAACTTCTTATCAGGCCGCTGAAGCTCATTCTCCGGCAGGAATGAGCCGTTCTCCACCATGGCAGCGTACTTTCTCTTTAACGTCGAGTTCCAGTGGTTCTTGATCGCGTTATCGGTCCTTCCATTGAGGAGCTTCGCAATGGTGGCCCAGCGGTTACCGTACTCCGCATGCGCTCTAATAATAATTTCATCTTCCTCCGCCGTGAACTGGCGGTGCTCAACCTCAGGAGACAGCTGGTTGCACCACCGCAGACGGCAAGATTTACCGGATCTTCCAGGTATCGATTGGCTTATAATCGACCAATTCCTTGCTCCGTAATGTTGTACGAGCCTTCTCAATAACTCATCTTCTTCAGGACTCCATGGACCTTTGATACGATCAACTTCTCTCTGTTCCGATTCCATTTTCGTATTCAAATTCCAAGAATCCCTAACCCTGAAAAGAATCAATTTTTTTTTTCTTTTTCATAAACAGGAGAAAACTGGTATTTTAGGGAGAGAGAAGATATAGGTTGGTTTATAGAGGAGTTATGATAGAGCCGGTTATAAGTTATATAACAGAGAAAAACCGAAATCTCGGATAGAGTAAATTTCTTGTGATAGGGTTGTTTGTTACCTAATAAATCTGGTAGCAGTTATGGAAGTTAGTGTAAACGGACACGGAAAGTTTGAGTTGGGGAGTGAAGATATAGAAATTTAAATAAACAGTGTTTGTTAGCCCAAAAAAAGATAAAAATAAATAAATAAACAGTGTTTTTTCATTTTCCCACTTTCTTTAAAAAAATACAAAAATAAGGAAAAAAAAAACAATTTAAAGAGTGTAATCTTTCAAGATATAGTTAGTGTTGAAATCTAGCACTTTGCAAAACAAATAGAAATTAAGCTAAACGGGTATCGAGGCAACTCTATTATCATTGGTCTGATACCTAATTCAAGTAAGGTTTATAATATTTAATGGAAAGTGCTCAAAAGTCCAGAAGAACCTACTTATTACTCTTGGACCTCCTTTTATAGCTACAAGATCGTTTTCAATGTAGTAACCGTTCCATCCAATTCCAGCATGTACATCTGATTTAAGTTTAAAACCACTACCTAATTTTAAGGAACGTAGCTAACATGATGGTGGTTGATATGTGGTTATCTAGATAAGGAAGCTAACTGTTCACACCTAATGTTAGAGTTTGAACTATCTAGAGTTGATTGGGTCAAAACCCGACCTAAAAACAATTGTTATAAGCTAAAGGAAGTTGATCCGATCTTCCCTGGTTAAACCCTTCTTATAGAAGTTCAAGTTGCCAGTCTTTCTCAACTTATCCCATATGATCAGTGAGACCTTTAAGAGTTCAGGAGTAAGGTAAAGAGGAGATGTGATTGGATGTAGTCGGGTTGGAAGCAGTTATAAGTAGTTCAGTTTATACCTTTGGGAAAAACCTCTATTAACATTTTCCCTTTAACTCGTTTTGATAAATCTATCAAAAGAAGTAATAATGCCATTTTGAAGATAATAAATACTAGCTATGCTTTCCTTTTCAAGGGTAGTCTTAAGTTACTACTTCCATTATTTAAATTGCAGGCTTTAAACCCGATCTACCGAGGTGTTATATTGCTATCAAAGCGTTATTTTTTATTTAACTTATTGGAGTAGCTTCAACCATTAAACGTAATGTTTCACATACTGTTATTGGGATTCATACAATTGTATCCGAGTTTATGTGCATCCTTTAAGATAAGCAACTTCATCCGGATTGTCTGATCTGCCCTGTACGTAGTAAATTGGATGAACTACATTAATTGGTAATTGCAATGGCTACTAATCACAAGAAAACTACCGCCAAATCCATCCCTTTATATTTTCAACCTTATCCTGTGCATTCTCTTTCTCCTTTTTGTCGATTCTTGTACTATTGCTCCAATTTTCTTACTGCTTTGTTCAATTTATGCCTTGTACATTTTTCCTTTATTCTTTACTTGCAATAATTGTTCCAACAAGGTAAACTATGTCTTCTACTAATCCGACGACTCGACTTGTGCCCAAGAGCGGAGCCAAGAGCTATCTACTACACATCAAGTAGGCAATTCCCCTCTTCTAGAAGAACCCCCTAGCATGGTAGATCTAAACGTCGCCAACTACCCATAGGACTTGATTAGGTATATTGAGCTAGTAAGAATTTATGCTCTTAGGTTATGGAAAATTAGGAAGCTTCCATTCAATGATTATCCTGTAGATGATGAAGGTAAGTCTCCTGCTCTACCCTTGTATATTGGAATTGAGTATGATACGAGTTCAAATGGTGTCTCAAGCATAGTGAGTGAACAAGAATTTAATACTATGTAACTTAGTTTTAAAGGTGCCCCATAAGACTGGTCATTTGAGAGACCTAAAACTCATGAGTGAATCACAATGTTAGGTGATCAAGAGTTTTCCCTTTTCAAAAAAAATACTTTAAGGTCAGTTTAAAGTTGCCCTCTACCATATTCTAGATGTCTTACTATACATATCACCGCCTATGCCCTTCTATGCTTACTCTAAACTCTTATAGATTGCTCATAGCTTTTGAGTATATGTGTGAAGATTTAGATGTTAGGACTAATGTCACCTTGTTTAGGTACTTTCTTACCTTAAAAAGGAAAGAGTACTGGTTTTATATTTGTGCTCAACCTCGTTGGAAGCTTTTTGTTGGATTGGAACCTTCAATCCACTAACGAAAATAGAAGTGGGTTGTAGTTAGGGAAGTCTCCATTAGACCTCTTAACTACCTAAAGTCAGCCAATTAGGTTGTCGAACTTTAAGCATCTACTTCTCAATGATAAGAGGGCTCATGATGTCATCATGGATGCTTATAACAACAGATACTTTCTTTGGGGTGCAAATGAGATAATCTCTAAGTATTCCAATGGTGCTCCAGTCTTTCCTAAGGACAAAGCTCAGGTAAATGAAGGTATTAATAGCACTTTTAATCGTAATACTGCAGGCCCAAGAAGGGGAATTGAGGTTGAGTAAGGTATGAGTCATTACGATCTTGTCCTATTGAGAGAGGCTCGCAAGAGGAAAAACCTTTACATCTACTTAGGGTTCGGTTTGTAAAATTTAAGGCAATTAAGTAAATTGTCTAATTGAGCTCAAATTTTACAACAAAATTAGGAATATTAATAAAAGTGATTGTGCGAGTTTAGATTTAGGAAAATAAATAATTAAATATTATATTATTATGCTATATGTATGTTACTTGTAATTTATTGGAAACGCATAAAACGAGTTTCGATAATTAACAAATCAATAGAGACAAATTATATATACACTAAAAATTATAAAATAATATAAATAATATTTAGAAGTAATTATTTATACCAAATGTGTATTTACGCTTAGATAAAAAAACGCAAAATTACTTAAATTACTTAGAATATGCTAAAAAAATACTAATTAATTAAGAAAAAATCATAAAAAATCAAGAAAAATTTAAGGGAAGTATAGAATAGTTTGGAAATAGGCGTGGCATGCTGAGAATAAAATGGGGGGAAAAAAATAGAAATTGAACATTTAGAAAGTGAAAAAGGAAAAGACAAAAGACACTTGGCAACAAATAAATTGAGGAAAACCCTTAAACTCATCTATAAATTTAGAAACCCTCATCTATAATTTATTTTGATCAATTGGAGGCTTTAAGAAAATTAGAGAGTGGGGAGAAGAAGAGATAAATCAATTTACCAAAAATTAACAAATTATAGTGTAATTAAAGCATGACAAGAAAACGAGTACCAAATGAAGACTTAACATGGTAGCTATTGGGGGTCCAAGGTCCAACATGGTGGTGGTTTTGACCAACCTACCCTTGCTACTGGTGGAGCTCCGATGGTGGAAGAGCAAAAAAATGCACGATTTTCACTTGAAAGTTTCTATTTTTGTTAAAAATATCAAAAGATATTCAAAAATTATGAAATTTGGTTTCCATAGATATTTTTACATGTAGAATTCGAATATAAATAATATTTTTAAAAATAGAAGTGCCTATATAGGTTCTTTAAGAATAGACCTAATTCTAATGAATTTTTTATAAATTTTCAAAATAAATAAATAATGTTATTTTGAGCTAATTTTTAGTGTACATGTTCCTCATATAATATATTTAATTTACATAAAAATAATTTTTGATAGAATACACATTTAGTATTTACTAAAATTATGTTTGTTAAATCTACTTTATTTTTTATATAAAAGAAATAATAAGTTTTTAATTAATATCCTTAATGAATTTGATTTGTAATGACTTCTAAAGCTTAGTTATAATTTTGAGAAGGTTTGAATCTTGTAATTTTATTTGATCATTTACCTAATTTAAGCTAATTTTTTAGTAGAATCGGACCTAAAATTGATATTTTAGAAAATAATATATATTAAACTATCTTAATATTTCTTATGATCATAATAAAACAACCATAATTTACTAAGTATAACATATTTTTTGTAACTTTAATGGAGCTTGTATACTAGGTGTATAAACTATATAATAAATTTTGAATCTGATTATGAACCAAACTTATGAATGTCATGTTAAAATATGGAGTACCCTCAGATTAGAAACAAATTTAGAAGTTAAATTAGAAATTAGGTGTATAAGGCAAACTAAGGAGTTGACTAGCAACTAAATCGAAAACTTACTATATCTAAAATATAATTAGTTGAACTTACAAAATAGATTAGAAGTAGCTTCTAGGATTTATATGTAAAACCATAATAAGAAGCTGAATCAAAAACCAATTCAGGAGCCAAATTAGAACCATAATGTCTATTAGTATACTAAGGGATTGATTTGAAACTGAATTAGATATCATTTTCACTCAAGTTAAAGTTAAGTAAACTTTGTGAAATAAGTTAAAAAGAATTTTTGAGATTTATAAACAAGTGAAATCAGGAGCTAAGTTAGAAACTAATTCAGAGGCTAAATTAGAAACAGAATCGGAACCTAATTGAAAATAGAAATAATTGTAAGAAACTTAAAACCTAAGTAATTAGATATAATAAAATCCTAAGCTAAAGATAATAATAAGAGTTACAGAATAAAGCCTATATAAAGTAGCTATATAAGTACTAAAATAGCTTTTGTATTATAAGGATTATCAGTAATGACCTGTGTAAGTTGTACCTTGAGTAAGTAAGTGGGAAGTTTAGGTAAGTTGGGATCATTACGTTATTGTATTTTAGAGTAATGCAATATAGTACTTGGAGGCTTTAGACTATACTCAGTTATGTTTGTTAGATAATTGACTATGTGCGCATGTTTCTAGGTTTAATGGTATGATTCTGGGTTGATATTCTGTATTGAAATTTGTGTGATTTATGTGAAATAATTGAACACATTAAACTGGACCTAACTAAATATTTAACTTATAAGTCTAAAACGGATCTGTATAGCAGCCCATTAAGGAAAACGTTTAGAGTTCTCCGGCTAAATACTGACCATTTCAAAAAGAATAATGCTGAATAGCATGATTGGTTTTTTCTTCATTCTTAGCCTAACTAATTGACAGGAGAGGAGGTCACGAAAAGGGTGAAGTTAATGATTCAAAGATAGTCACGGGAGGAGCAGTGTCTCCATTGCACAAGTTTAGGTTTGGTCATGAGTTGTTGAAATGTGCACTAAACTCCTCAACCCGGATTAAAGCTAGTGTAATTTCTTTAATCTTTAATATCACAACAGACCAGATAACGTAGTACAATGACATTTGCCTATATATAAATTATATCTAACTAATTTGGTTGATAACCTTGCTTATGTTTGATGTATTATTTTAAGTTTTTGTCCTAACTTACTGAGTGGTTGGTCACTCGCTTCCTTATAGATATTGTTGTAAGTGCTAGCTAGGAAATAGCCTATAATTACCTTCAAGTAGCAACTACGAGATCTTAGGGAGTGAAGATGTAAAACTGTAGAAGTTTGAGTCTTAACTTTAAATGTTTTAATATCAATATATGTATTTCTTAAGTAAAGTAAGATTAGGTTCCTAAATCTTATAAACATTACTTGGATTATTTAAATCTTAGTCAGTAATTTTTCATATTTTCATAGGTAATTAACTTGTTTAATTTATAAACTGTTTACTTTAAAGTAAGTTAGTCATTGATGCTTTGTGTAAATCAGGTCTAAGATAAAGGTTGTAATATCAGCTTCTATCCTAGAATTGTTTACACGGTGGGATTGTTATGACTCTACCACTTCAGGGCGTGACATAAGGACTATAATTCCAAAGATCTGTTCTTCGAGTTAAAGGCTGGTGGATCAAAAGGGGAAGGAGGATTCCAAAAAGACCTCTTCTAAGCAATTCCTAACCAGATAGTCGTCTAAGCCTTAGGTTAAGATACTACTAAAGGCCCCGGCTAAACCAGCAACAAAACCTACTGCTTTTGTTACTACCAAGGAGAAGGACGGTTAGCAGGCCAAAGGTGCTAAGGATCCTCAATAACCTAAAGCCCTCACCAAAAGGAAGGTCATTAAGATCGTTGAACCAAGGAAGCAACCAAATATTCACAAATACCCTCCTTTGGAGAGGAACCCAAAAAGGAGAAATCTCTAATGGATGCTAATCCCAAGATGAGGGGTAACTCCAGCAATCCTAATGAAGGGAGGAAAGCCTCATTTAGAATTATGAGCTCAATCACTCCACTTTAAAGGTAAGATACTGAGGTATTGCAATATTTTTTTACCTAGAATGTTAGCACGACCAACTTTGTGTTAGGGAATGGTCAGGTGGCTCTATAGTTACTCAAAAGGATTCATCTTCCTAATGATGTTCAGCCCTTGACCAACTGTGAAACTTTTCCAGAACTCAGGGTTGGATAACCTACTATGTTTAGCTGCTTTAAGTCGTTATGATGTTAGTCTTCTCATTTTTGTAATTTTAATCCTATCGAGCTTGTTGTTTATATTCTGACCTTATATGGATCTTTTAGAACTCTCAACGACTCCTAATAATTGTGAAGGCTTTGTCTGAGGAAAAGAATGTTGTAAGTCCTTTAGTTCGACCTTATTTTTAGGTTCCTTTTTATTTCTTTAAGATCATAACTTTCCCCTTCTATCGCTTTTAGATCGCCGAAGAGCCAAAGAATCAAGTAGCCAGTGTAGAGGTTGAGAAGAAGAATTTGTAGGAGAGGTAGGGAGTTAAGAAAGCAAAATTAGATGAAAGGAAGACAAAGGCTAAAGAAGAGCTCAAGGCTTAGAAAGAGAAGGCTGAGAGAGAGGCCAAAATATGAGAAGAAAAAGAGACATCTCTAGTAGAGGAGCAGAAGAAGAACTCTTAACTTGTGACCGACCTTCAAGGAATGCAAAGCGAGATTGAAACTCTTAAAAGTAAACATAGTGATGAGGTTTCTCACTTGCGGAGTTCATATGAGGAGCCGAAGATTAGAATGAATGATGTTGAAAAGGAGCAAAGCTTTATGTACCAAAGGGCTTATGATAAAGCTTACAAGGATATTCAGGAGAGTAAAGAATACATGGGACTAATGCATTCCAAAGTGTTGGATGGGATCAACTTCGCTTGGGAAGAAATTCTGATCCACCACCTTGAGTACAATCTTAATTGCTTAAACTTCACTAGGTAAGCTAAAAATGCCCCTACCCAAGCTAAACAGCCCGATGTAGAGGAACAGGTAGTGGAGGATGCAAGTACCCTCGTAGTTAACCCTGCTAAGGTTAAAGACCAAGGCGAAACTCCTAAAGTCCTACAGGTGATAGCCCCTAATCCTCCTGTTAACCCTCAAATCTAAGTCTAGAATCCTAGGACATGTCTTCTACTCAAGCTCTAGACCTATGATTTCTTTCCCTTTATTATTTATCTTTCTGAGAGAATTTTTCTTTAAGGTCGGTATGTCGACCTTAGTACTTATGTAAAATTTCCTTAAAGGACTTTTTTTCCGACTTTTTTCCAGAATTTAAATTTTCTTTTGCACTATCAATGATTAGTGCCATCAATCTTGCAATGACCTCTTCTAATGTTGTTTAGTTGGTTTAAATTGCTTATCAATTAATTTGTTTTGTTATTTCTCAAATAGCTCAAGAGCTCTTAGTAAGATCTCTGTATATTGGACTTAGGGCTTGTTGGCCCCTTAATAGCTAGTCATTCGTTTACTAGACTTAGGGCTTATTAGACTTTCGATGGCTCGTTACCCTCGTACTGGGTTTATCGCATTATTCCTTTGTGCTAATCAGGGACTTAGGGATATGCTATTGCTTGTCACCCTTAAGAGGTTTTATAATCTATGGCATATCATCCTTTAAATGATATATAGCCTATGGTCTGTCCTCCTCTAAAGGATTTATAGGTTTTAGCTTGTCATCCTTGAAAGGATTATATTCATAATACCTATCACCTGTACAAAGGTTTAAGGTTTAAGATCTTGTCATCCTTCCATAGGACTTAAAGACCTAAGGATAACCTTTCTTATCATCCGTCACATATAGGACTTAGGGATTAGCACTTTATAGTTTGCTTGTCACCCTATCAGATGGGGCTTAGAGACCATCAAAAGTTTTTCATATTAAAAAAGTTATATGCAGATCATGCTTTTATTTTCCATAACGCTGTGCTTCAATGATAGATACTATGATAGAATAGAGCAAAGTAAAAAGGATTGAATGATGAACAAAACATTTCATTAAAAGCCATACCAAAGAGGAATCAGGTCGGACAAGCAGTTCCGACCTTCCATAACATGATCACAAAATAAAGTAAATTAAGTTACATAAAAAGAAACCAACCTTCCCATATGAACTTTGGGAACTAAACAACATTATTGTAGTAATAAGTAAGCAAGTAAACAAACAAACATATCTTCATCCATTCTTCAGATGTCGGACCTTCGCATTTTTCACTCAAAGTACAGTTTGAGGTTGTTAGCATTCCATGCCCTAAGGATCGGTTGTCCGTCCAACCTTTCTACTTTGTAAGCACGCATGTTCCTTACCACCTCTTTCATTCTAACGGGATCGTCCCACGCAAGGGTGAGTTTCCTTTGGTATTCCCTTACTCCTAATGCTTAAAGCTTCCTATAGACCAAATCATCCGGTCAGAAGCACATATGCTTAACATGTTTGTCGTAATACCGAGTTGCTCTCTAGTGATAAGTAGTGAGATGAGCTTTAGCCAAGGTACTTGTCTCGTAGATCGTATCTAAGTTAACTTATAGGCTGATATCATTATACTTAGGGTTATAAGCCTAGACTCTCGTGCTCTCCACTTGCAACTCAATTGGCAACATAGCCTTAATCCTAAAAGCTAACTGATATGAGGTGTGACCTGTTGATGTCCTTTAGGTAGTCTTATACCCCCACAAAACATTAGGTAGCTCGTCTACCCATTTACAACTTGCTCAGTTTACTCTTTTCAAACTTTGTAGAATGACCTTGTTCACTGCTTCAATCTGACCATTACTCTTAGGGCATGCAATAAATTTGTAACATAGTATGATCTTTCGAGCTTCACAAAATTCCCTAAACTTATCATCATCAAACTGTAGCCCATTATCTGTTATGATCACGTAAGGTATTCCAAACCTGATTAAAACATTGCTAACCATAAATGCCTTAATGCTCCACTTTGTTATGTTTGCCATTGCCTTAGCTTCAACCCATTTCATGAAATAATCAACCACAACAAAGATGTATCTTCTTTGTTTGGTTATCTTTTAGAATGTACCAAGTATACCCAATCCTTTCTGGGCAAAAGGCCAAGGGCTAGTAAAGGGGATTAGATACGAGCTTAGAGCTTACTTAACTAAGGCATTCCTTTGACACTAATCATACATCTAAGCTAGATCGAGAGTGTCTTTTCTCATTATGGGCCACCAATACCCTAGCCTTAGAGCTCAAACATAAAGAGCTATTGCTTTAATATAGTTACCGCATACCTCAGAATGCAAATCGGATAATACTTGCTAAGCATTGGATGGTTGGACCATCTCGAATAGAGCATGTTCATACCTCTCGTGGTATCTTGAGGTAAGGTTCCTTTTTCCAAATACTCTATTATCGAGTCCATCCAACAATACTTCGGGTCTTTCTATGAGATCTCAAGGCATTCTTATGATTGTGACTCCATGCTTCTCTCAGGCAAGTATTGTATGAAGATCCTGTATTCCTAATTCAGTAAGCTTATTGACGCCAACTTAGACAACTTATCGACCGTGTAATTCTCCATCCTAAGTATCTTCGTCAATTGCCAAGCCTTAAAACTCATTCTATAATCCTTCACCAACTGTAAACACTTAATCATACTCTCATCCATTGCCATACTATTTCCTACAACCTGGTTTACTACCAATTAAGAATCGGGAAAAACATTCAATCGCTTTGCCCCAACCTCCTTTACCTATCTCATTCCAACTAATAATGCTTCAAAATTTGATTTATTGTTATTAGTTTGGAAACCAAACATTAAAGCATAAGAGATTTAAGCTCCCATAGGTCCTAGAATGATCAGCCCTGCTCCACTACCTTCACTGGTCAACAAGCCATCTACATACAATTTCCAAGTTAGTTAATCTATATTTGAGTTAGAACTTTCAAATCCAGTGAATTCAATAGTGAAATCTACTAAGATCTAAGCCTTATATGCTTCCTTAGGTCGATAATGTATTCTAAGGGCGCTAAGTTCCAAAGCATATTTGACCATTCGACTTGAAGCATCAGGCTTATGTGAAGCCTGCTTTAAGGGTTGGTTAGTCAACACCATGACCTAATGGGCTTCGAAGTATGGTCGAAGTTTCCTAGCAGTAACTATTATGGCTAAGATAAATTTTTCCAGTTTTGTATATCTTAATTTAGGTCCTTGTAAGACATAGCTTACATAATAAACTAGTCGGTGCACTTGACTTTTAGATTGTACTAAAACCGAGGAAAGGGCTCGATCACTCATAGACAAATATAAGTAGAGCGTCTCCCCTTTATTGGTTCTGACAAGATCGAAGGTTTTGCCAAGAATTCTTGCAAGGCTTTAAAAGCCTTCTTACACTCCTCATTCCATCGAAACTCGAATGGATTCCTTAGCACTTTGAAAAGTTTCACACATCTTTTCGCGTTCTTTGAAACAAACCTATTCAATGCTACAACTTTACAAGTTAGCCTTTGGACCTCAATGGATTTAGGTGACTTCATGTCTAGAATGGCCTAAATCTTCTTTGATTAACCTCAATTCTACTTTATGTTACTATGCAACCTAAGAACTTCCCTAAGAAGGCACCTAAAGTGTCTTGAAGTGTCAAAGGTGTGTACTTGATCAAAGGGATGCATTTTGATCTGATTGTACCTTGAGAATGCGTCTGTAAAGCTTAACAAGGCATGTCTTAAGGTCAAGTCAACCGGTTGATCTATTCAAGGTAAGGGGAAATAGTTCGTCAAACATGCTTTGTTTGGGTAGGTAAAGTCAATACACATCCTCCATTTCCCGTTCACTTCCTTTAGCAACACACAATTCGCAAGCCATGTAAGATATGACTCTTCTCTAATAAAGCCTGCCTTCAAAAAACTTTTGCACCTCCTCTTCAATTGCAATTTATCCCTTTACAGTGAAGTGCCTTTTCTTCTACTGTACGACCTTCACGTTTGGATCAATGTTCAACTTCTAAGTGATGACCTCCTTGGGCATACCCGACATATCAAAGCGAGACCAAGCAAAAATATCCCTATTAGTTCAAAGGAAATGTATTATGCTCTCTCTCAATTTAACTGGCATATTAGCCCTAACCTTAGTTACATATTTACGGGTATTACTAAGCTGAATTCTTAGTGTTTCTTCTATAGGCTCTCCCCCAATCTGCATATGATTACTCAAGCCTTCTTTGATAGCGTAGACTTGTTACCTCTTCAGAGCTTTTAGGTACAAAGCCTGGGATAGTTGTTGATCTCCATAACATGTCCCTATCCCAGTTGGAGTAGGAAATTTTGCCTTTTGATGCACCGTGGACACTACCATTGCAAACATGTTGATGGAAGATCGACCCATTATGCCATTGTATGGGGAAAGGTAGTCTACAATCACAAAATCAACCTCCTTCTCAACCGCATCTTCATCATCTCCAATCTATAAGGTTAGAGTAACTACTTCATTGTTCTTTAACCGATTGATTATTGAATCCGTACAAGCTATACTTATACGGTTACATTTTAATATTCTCAAGTTCAGGACTCATCTGATCAAAAGCGTACTTAAAAATTAAATTGGTATAACTCCCTATATCTACCATCACCTCTGAACTTGAAATCTACTACTCTAGTTGTAATAACCAATGCATCATTATTTGGAAATTGAATCCCTTACATATCATTGTTTGAGAATACAATCATGTCATTAACCCTATGCTTCTTACCTCTCAAATTCAGCACATGATCCCCTAATGCATTTGATGAACTTGTTATGGGCGAAAGACTTCCCCCTACCAATCCTCTAAATATCACATTGGTCACGCCGCAAGGAGCTCAGTTATCTCCTTTATCATTATCAGGTATTACCAGGCCTTGATTATTAGGTTAGGCCTCTTCATTCCAAACTTACCACTTAATCCTCCTTCTTTACGCAAGTTGCTCAATATGCTTCTCCTTATCAGCCACAAATTTCTTCAAGTAACCCCTTTGCATAGCATCTTCAAGTGCATTCTTTATATGTATACACTCGTTTGTGTTATGACCCCTGCCTTTGTGGAAATTATAGTACTTATTAGAATTTCTTCTGGTTAGATTACTCTTCATCTTCTTAGGCCAAGCTAAAAAACCATGATTGTGTACTTCCATCAAAATGTCCGATATAGGTCGTTAAGAGGGGTATGTTCATCAAAAGTGGGTATCATTCTTTTCCAATCTCCCAATGGTCAGCTAAGCTTGCTATGCACATCAAAATTCCTTCTTAGCCTATCCTTCACAGATCCTTTATCCTTGCCAAACCTCCTCTCGTGTTTTTTTTTCTCTAACTCCCTTCTTGCTTGCATTCGGTATTCTTATCGAATGAACTTTTCTAACCTCTTTGTAAAATCATCTAGTGAGGTCGAAGGATGTTTTGTAAGGGACTTGAAAAAGTCCGAGTCTTCCCTAATTCCTCTACAGATGGCATGCAAAGCTACACTCTTATCACAATTCCTGATTTTAATCATCAACTGATTGAGCCTGTAAATGTAGTCTTTGACCAATTCTCCTAGCTTTAACTTGATAGACATTAGGAGTGAAGAATCTTTGGCCGAACGCTTGTTGGCTAGAAAGTATTGATAGAACTCCTTGACCAACTGATCAAAATAAGAAGTGGAGGTCGCCTTTAATGAATTAAACCAATTGCTCGTAGATTTCCTCAAAGGGGATAAGCTTGCAAGCAATTGCATCAGTCAATCCATAAAGCTCTTTCAGTGTAAGAAGGTGTTTAGATGGTCATTCGGATCTTTCCTTCCATCGTAGGTTTCGAATTGAAGTAGTTGAACACTTAACAATAACAGCTCATAAACTATACCTTGCATGAAAGGACTAGCCTTTCTACCGTTCATGTCCACCTCTTTCCCAGAAGTCCCTTCAGCAACAAGTTTCTTTATATAATCCTCTAAATCTTGTAAACTCAAGTCTGCTATGACTTTTTATGGGAGGGGGGCAATCACATTCTCAACTCTTCCAACAAGAGGAGCTTGCACATTTGGTGCAGCAAGGGTTTGCAAAGGCAATTGCTGTTGGCAATTCTCCCCTGATCGTGGTTCCTATCCTTATTGCTAGTCATCCTTCTTTGCTATGGTAGTCCTCCCATGCAACTATAGTAATGCTTCTTCTTATGTCATCGTTTAACTAGATGCTCCACTTGTTATAAAGAAGGAGTGGAAGAAGAGGCAGCATCTCTCTCTCATTGAGTCTTCGGCATAATTCTCTAATGGTAGTTTCGGCCTCCTCCAGTTCTTTCACAAACTTGGCATATAATGCCTCCAATTGTATTATCAATGGATCATCATTCTACTGTTCTTGATTTTGAAGCACTTAATTGGGTATCTCAACTTGGCGTACTTTAGGAGTATGTTATTGTGGTAACCTTTGTTCTTGGATCACCCCAGGGGCCCTACTCTTCCCTGGAGTATTGGTATCACACAACTTAGATCTAGCCATATCATGGTTTGAAAACAAACAGCACCAATTGTTAATATTAGATTTTGGTAAGGATTATGTCTTAAATCTCATACTCGCAAGCACTCTGCAAAATGAATAGAAATTAGGCTAAGAGGGTACTGGGGCAACTCCGTCATCGCCACTTTGATGCTTAATTCAGGTAAGGTTTATAATATATAATGTAGAATAAAAAGGTAGAGTGCTCAAAAGTCCAGAAGAATCCGCCTATTGCTCTTAGAGCTCCTTTTATAGCTATAAGATCATTTTGAATGTGGTAACCATTCCCTCTAATTCCAGCACGTACATCTAATTTAAGTTTAAGACCACTCCCTGATTTTAAGGAACATGGCTAATATCATGGTGGCTAGTAAGCCGTTATCCGGATAAGGAAGCTAACTATTTGGGCCCAATGTTAGAGTTTGCACCCTTTAGAGTTAACCATGTCAAAATCCAACCTAAAGATAGTTGTTTCAAGCTAAAGAAAGTTGACCTGATCTTCCTTAGTTAAACCCTTCATATAGAAGTTCAAGTTGCCTGCCTTTCCCGACCTATCGCACTTGATCAATGAGACCTTTAAGAGGTTGAGAAGGAGGTAAAGAGGAGATGTAATTAGATGCCGGGTTGGAAGCAACTATAAGTAGTTTGGTTTATGCCTTTGGCAAAAACCTTTATCAATTGTTAGAAAAAAAAATTCAGGGGAGAGAGGTTTAGGGAAAGGACGGTACCATACTGTACAATCATCTATTGATAATCTTAATTTATGGTAAATTATCTTGATTTCAATAAATTGTGCTTAGAAAAGACAAAATAAAAACTATTGAAAGCTGGTATAAAAGGTCATCAACCATTAACGGGTTTTATGAGAACTATGATGACCTCATTTTTTTTACTGTTAATAGTTTTGATTTGACTATTGATAGATATGATTAATAAAAATCGGGAGTAATTTATCATAAATCAAAACTATCAACAGGCAACAATATAATATCATCACTTTAAGTGACACCATCATAGAAAACCTAGAGATTTGAGGAGTTTCGCCGTATTACCTTATCATAATTTAATGTGCCGCTAACTTGTTAAGGAAATATTACATTTATGGATAGTATGCATGAAAGAGCTCAATGCTTATATTCTAATTGTGCATCTAAGGTTTAATACTTTCAAAAGTTGCACATGCTGGGGTCCTTATTTATAATTTGGAATTTTAGAGTATTAGCAATCATGACCAATATAATATAAAAAACTTCATTATCAAATGGCTTTACACATGAAATCAAATTCGTAGAATTATTATTTATTAACCTTCCTAAGAAACCTTCAAATATTAACCTTAAATTTAACTAGCCTGATTTTATATGTAAAATTAGACCTTTAATAAGATCTAAGCCTAGATCTCATGCTAGGTTGGGTCCTTATTGTGACCCAATTTAGACTGACCCAACAAGGCTGAACATAAAACCAACCCTGCATAGGCAATTCTAGGCTCGACTATTGACCCACCTAAACATGTTGGATCTATGGAACTTCCGAGTTACGTGAATTAAAAAATAAATAAATTAAAAAGAAAAAAGACGTTTCAAAAAATCTTTTAAAAATCAAAGTAAAAAAAAAAGTAATAAAGAACATCTAATTGAACAATATTGAAATTGTAATTTAAACTACTTCAATGTGAATTCAAAAATATTAGTTTTCCATTTACAGTACTTGATATATTGCAAATAACAATATAAGGAATAAATATACTTTGATAACTTGTTTTGTCTAGTTTATATAGATTTTTACCAAAAGGAAACTTTTATTCCATAGTAATGTGAGACTCGTTTATACCTTTTTATCTTCTATATATATATATATATATATATATATTGTCTCATATTGCTAATGTTATAAGTTAAGTTGGATGAAATTGTATCTAAATAAATGCATATCTTCACAATTACTTAAGAAAATGGACTAAATAGAGCAAGGTTATTGGCTCTATATTTTTAATTTAACATTTAATTTACGTTTTAAATTTAAGTTTGTTGAAAAAAGGGTTAATGTCACATTTAGTACTTGAAGTTCGCTAATTTCACATTTAGCACTTGAAGTTTGCCCATTTTTTCGATTTACTATTTAAAGTTTCAAAATTTTCAATTTAGTACCTAATCATGCTTTTCATTACTAACAATGGTGCTTGAGTTAACTCTATTAATGAGGCGATACTATGTGTCAATAAATACCTAGCACATGTACAAGTATATTAAAAAAATCTGCTCAGATGACAACTCATTACCACCGTATAATTTTATAATTTAAATAAATGAACTTGGAACAAAAAGTTAATTAGTAATTAATGTTTTTAACTTTAAACAACTACATTATTAAAAATAAATAAATAGTCACCAAAAATTAAAAAAATATATATCATGATTCTCTTCTCTCTTCTTATCATCTCCCTTTTGTAGATCTCTCTCGTGTCTAAGACATGAACTCTCTCTCACCCCCTTTTCTCTCTTGTTAGTTGCCATTGAAAACATTAGCATCTTGAGAAAGTGGTTAAGCCTTGTTAAGACCCATCTCCTCCTAGTAGAGAGCAAAAGAAAATGAGTTTCACTCTTTAAGCCGAACTAAGGCTCGTCTCATCATCTCTCTAAAAATGATTTCAATTTAATAAATCTCAAAGGATGAAATTGATCGTAATAAATTCTATGGGTCAAGTTCTTTAAGAAAAAGCCAACTTTATGTTCGATTCTATTGAACTTGCATTTAATTAGAAAACCCTAATTAGTCTCTTGTGGATTTTTAAGTACCATTGTTATGCTACTTCATCAAAAAACCACTTATGTTGCACAATCTATCGCCACTAGAAACCCACTTCTAACAAACCTATTGGCCTTGATGATGGCCAAAGCAGAAGATTATCTTCCATTAATGTCCACATAAGAACCTAAGCAAGATCGATCATTACTAATTTTATATTAAACTCTCTCTCTCTCTCTCTCTACCAAATCCTCTCCTTCTTTACCTCTCTTCTTTTCCATTCTATCTACCCCTAGAGATCATGTCATTACTAAGTTTCTATTCTACATTCGATAGCATTGAAAAGTTCATTGATGAAAATTTCTTTTGATGGTTGTACAATGGTTGTCATGGGTAAAGACAAGTGAAAGAGAGAGGAGATGGTGGTGCTGAAAAAGAGAGGAGAATTTTTTTTTTAATTTATTTTTAATAAATTTTATTGAAAGTTTGAATATTGAATACAACATTATCCTAAAAAAAAAAAAAAACTTAGATGGTTCATGTAAACCGGAGCCACCGATTCGAAGAGCTGGTAATGGCAAGTTGGTTTTAGTTCAACAAGTTTTAGAATTAGGACTCATCAATTTGGGTCCGAGTCCGAGTCCAATTCCAAGTTAATTCTAACCCAAGTCGAGTACTTAATCAATTAGGCTCGATCTAAATAGATTCTATGTTTACATATGAATCCTTACGTTATTGAATTCCATTTCAAATTAGGAATAGGCATTATCGGACTCGCTTTTTAAATATCTATCCTTATTTGGATTCGAGACTCTATTCAACTCTTTTGGCTTCGATGGAATTGAGAAATAGGTTTGATTGTCCATCTTTTTGCTTTGATGTAATATTTATACATATAAGGTGTCCTCCAAATAATTCAAATCGAAGTAATTGGATGTGGGACTTGAGTCTATATGACATGACCAATAAATAGAAATACTCCAACACTCCACATTTGTCATATATTCCATACATCACACTAGATAAATATCATATTCATGGGATACGATTCACTTTCACGATGCCTTGCACGCTAAAGAAATCCTCCAACAAGTCTCTTGGAATTGGCTCTGTATCAATGGAACCTCATCATCTATACATAACAAATTAATGTAGTATATTCATATCATAACATATGAACGGTAAGAATTAGCATTCCGTGGCCTAACAACAGCAACAACAACAACAATCATAATATCATCATCAGCTCTTATCTTTTGGTTTTGTTCATTCCACATCCTTACGACTGCATAATCAAACTAATATCATTAATAATTTGAACCATGATAAATGTTTTATTTTGTCATGTAATTGGTTATTGAGAATAAACATATTATTCCACGTTTAATCAACTTAATTGTGATTAACACAAACTATAGATGAATCATCCACTGTCAACATCAAGCAATGCATTAACGACACACTTAGGAATGGTAAGATCGATTCGTTTCATTTTTATAATGCACTCTTTATCTACATTTATTAAATCTTAAGTTTGATAAAATATTCAATTAGGTTTCATTTACTTCGATTTGAGAAGTTACGCTTCCTTTTGTTTCTCCAGGGAGAAAAAAAAAAAAAAAGAGTAAGATAGCACTTATTAGTTATTATGAAGTGGTAAATAAATACTCATTTCGAATCAATTTCCGTTTTGAAGGAAAGCCCTTAATAACTGATCTTTTAGAGAGAGAAAATGATAAAAGGGAAATTTCTAGGGTCCCAACAAACAGTAAAGCGTTACAAGAGTCGTTAATAAATGGTAACAAGGAGGGTGCTGAGATCAGCTGGATAACGATCAAAGACTACCTATATACCTTGTAGATAAAAGTGCGACGAAGAAACCTAAATCACAGAATAATGAAATTCTCATAATAGGTTTTTTTGTTACCTAGTAAATCTGGTAGTGGTTATGGAAGTTAGTGTAAACCGAAATGAAAGTTGAGTTGGAAGAGGAGATTGAAATTTGAATAAACAAAATTTTTTCCCTTTTTTCCATCAAAATTAATGTTGAACTAATATAAATACGTGTATGTATATATTAGTAGATTGCACACCTGCCATACATGTGCTAAAAAATAAAAAATTCAAATTCAAATTCTTTAATATTTCTTATTTTTTTGCCATCTAATTATAAAATCTTTTCATTTTAGCTAGTTAATGTTATTGCTATTAATTAAATTATGTCTTTTCGTTATTATCAAAATAAAAATTTTTCATTTCTAGCCATCCTTACACAAAGAAAAAGAATATGAGAACTAATGAATAAAACAAATCTTGAGGGGGACTGTTGAATGAGAGAAATGGAAAAAATGTGAACAAATTTTGGCAAGGATTTTCAAACTGTTGCAATAATTATCAAACATAAATGTAAAATATATTAATTGTCTTAAAACTATAAAATACTTTGGTAGTTGTGACAGTTAAAAAAGAGGTTTGACTTTAATAATATATATATATATATATATATATATCAACTTTTTTAAGAACACAAATGAGTCTAGGGGCCAACCATCTTGTATTATTGGGCAAAAACAATATTCTATTACTTGTTTGGAGAAAGAATAGATAGGGAAGGAATGAGTTATTTATTTACAAATGAAAGGAAATGAAAGGAAGTGTAGTGGTTTCACATTTGGATAATTGAGTTATGTTAATTAGGGGTGAAGCAAGTGTCTATTGTTTTCTTTTTAAAAAATTATATATATATGAATTAAATGAAAAATATTATAAAAATATAAATCCAAAATCGCATTTGAAAAAATGTTACATTAAAGATAACAAAAATGTCAAATTTCATAAATGCAATTTGATGTTTTGTCTCTCATAAGACAATATACAACACAAGCGAGTTTTAAAGATGCAACAATAATGTAATCAAATATATATCGTATATTGAAGATGTGGCATAAGTAGCATCTAAGATACGAAATAGGTTTAGTAAATTGATAATATTTTTTATAAAATATATAAATACATAATATTTATTACATCTAATTGTAAACAAGTAAAATCCTTTATTAATTAGAGTTCAATACACTTACTAAAATTTAAAAAAAAAATTCCACTTTTCCCCAGTATCAATTTTTATCTTTCATAAAGGAAAAAAAAATTAAACACATAAAATAAAATCTTTAACATCTTTATGAGTATTTTCAACTCTCTATTTTGTTCCTTCAAATTTGAGTGGTTAGAAGAATTAGGCCTTGGGAAATTCTAATAATTTTTTTTTTTCACTTATTTGTCTTCTTATGATGCAGAATATAGTAGTTAAATAGTAAATAGTATTTTCAAATATTAAAAACATTCCATTATATTTATCCCCCGATAAAAAAAAAAAAGGAAAACCCAATTCCTAAAGTATCTTTACTTTTTAATTATCTTCTATCGTTCTTTTTCTTATCGTATTTCTTCCCATCTTTCAAACATATTGCCCATGTAGTTGGTGGATCTTCGTGAATTCGTTGACTCAATAGTTTAATATTACTTTCGATAATATTGCCTAAGTTTAAAATTTTGGATGTTTTTGGTCGTGACTAGTGACTTCTTATTTTGATTGATAAAGTAGCCGAAATGGAAAGTACCCGCTGGTTGAGCTGGAAATCTTCTTTCTAATTGGGATAATATATAAAGACATTCACTTTGTTCTTTTCTCTTGCTTATGGCTGCTTAATTACACTAATATCATTAATAATTTGAATGCACGATGAGTTATGACCATCCGATGTCCCCTCTATCCAACAATACTTAAAAGAGTGTTGCAACTCTAGTGGCTTAATCAACAGGAAAGATCCTGGCCGATACTTGAATCTATGGAGAAAGAATAAAACTGTGCTAGATAATTTTATCGAATCTCATTATGAGCCCGCCAATCCGAAACTCTATAAAATCCAAAAAAATAGGTTTACTTCTTTGGATCTCCTGCAAACCCAAAGAATTAACCTTGAACACAATTATTAATTGGTATTAGACTTGATTGATGTATTTTATTGTACAAATTGATCCCACTACAATTTGCCCCCGGCAGATGATTCTCTAGATGAGATCAATGATCTTTTAGAAAATGAATTCCTATTCGTATTTGGTATTTGTTAACTCATATTTTGTACTAAGCAAATATAAATATAAGGTTTGACTAAAGTAATCATGTATATGTTACGTGAGTAACGCACTATATATGACTTTAAAAAAGCGAAGCAAGGGTGACACCTAAATGGATGATTAAGAAAGGATAACGTAAAAATAAGGAATAGGTAATCTCAATATCTTAAGTGCATAAGTGATAAACAAGATAACCTTGAAGGATTTCAGGCTTTCACTTTATAGTTTAAACAAATGATATCAATTTTTTTACCTAAATTATTTGTTTGATTTAGGACAATGGGGTTCTCACAGTGGAATATTATTTCTCTAGTCTCTCTTAAAGTTGCAAATGAGAAGGAAATACTAGATATTTATAGGCTCTTGGGCTTTATGGTGTTGTCAGATCATCTATGTGATCAATAAACGTAATAGAATTTACTCAGTTCATAATTATCCTAAATAAGCTTACTAATGAGCTCAAGGTTAGTAACCTTTTTTATAAATATAAAGCCTACCTAAGAAAGGTTAAAGGTAGACAAATCGATCTAATGATCCTTATTCCGAGCCCATCAAGCCAACTTTTCTAGAATCATCTTAAATATGAACTAAACTTTTTAAGCCTTACCATCTATCCTAATGTGTTAGCTTAATAAATAATATAATAAATATTAGCCCTCTATAGCAAAAATATAATACCTTTAGAGCTCAAGTCGTAGTGCAAGTCATATTTTGTATATTATTTAGTTTTTGGTATGTTGCATAAGGTGCCTTTATAGCTTAAGAATATTAAAAACTACATTAAGTTCCTCATCATATTGCATTACTTATAGATAAATGATGAGTCATTTTTCAATTTAGAAAGTGCAAATTATAGGACATATTACTATAATTCACAACTTTATCTTCATGAGTGTAGATACTTCTTTTCCTTACATATGCGGGAAAATCATTTTGTGTGTAAGTATCATCATGAATAGTATAAGGCATCTTACTTGTAGTTAATTATACATTGTACAAACTATAGAAAACATGAAGCAAATATATGCTGCATCAATATAAAGTTTCGGTGCAAATTTCTTCTCGAGTAAGCTTTCTAAAAAAGCTAGCTTTATGTGTAGTAAGTGCTTTACAAATATCATGTGCTACGAAGAACAAGTAGTATACATGATAATCATTCAACAAAACAAGTTATAACTTATTCATATTTTTGTAGAATGAATGTAATGTGCATTATATCAAACGTCGTACAAATTGATTGATATGACAATAATGTATCACTAATAAGAGTAGGATAAATACAATAGAATGATGCATCACAAAACATATTTGATACTCACAATGAGTGTGGCATATGTTAGGCATTTTAAAAAGCGAGCAATACTTCATTCTATGGAATTAAGCATGAAATAACTTTTTATAGCATCTACCTATATGTTTATTTGAAAGCTCAAGTGCTATTTATAATACATCACCAATACATAATGTGTGTTTGTAATTCTAATGAGATATTCATGTACTAGGGTTGCTTAGTACATAAGGAAGTGCAATAAATTATTCTAGTTCAGTGATACTTATCAAAATGATTTTCACTACTTGGCAATAAAAATATCATAATTTAACACTAAGGATTTTCCAAAATAAGTATCTTCTAGCAATAAGAATATTACAGGCAACATCGATAATTATGCTATTGGGATTGTTTGGATACAAGGAACACATGGTGCTACAAGGGGGTCTCTTGGTCTTAGGAGTTGGAAATGCATCTTAGGTGCTGAAAAAGGGGCTTTTTATTTTTTCCACTTCTTGGCTGTTTGGTGAGAGGTTGTTAAGAGAAGACCTTGGTTTAGATAATACCACATGTTGGCAGAATAGCATTCTAATGACAACAATGCCATGTTTTGAGGGGATCTTTTGATCTTAAAGAAAGGAGTACTACCAGGGAAATCTCCCTATCTTTGTGTGCTTTAAGTAACATCGTATTTAGAGTTACTACTATAAAGAATGATTCTCAATAGGTCGAAATTTGTGACAAGTTGAACATAGGAGGCTAGATTAAAAGTCTCTCCTTTTCATAAGCAATATAAAAGGGTATTTCTAAAGATTAGTGGTCAATTACGACCAGTGATATTCCACTTATCAAATGACAAGATTTATTAAGGTCCCTAATAGGCTTGATCAAAAGGAAAGTAGCCCAAAAATCCATGAGGGATCTTGGTCAATACTTGAACCTATTAAGAAATAATAAAACTATGCAAGACATTTTTATCAAACTATATTTCTAGCCTACTAATCCAAAACTCTCTAAATCATTCTAAAAGAAGAGATTTATTCTTGTGAATTCTACCACTAAGCTAAAGAATTAACCTTAGACATAACTAATTGGTATTAGACTTAACCCATGAATTATATTTTGCAAATTGATCCCATTACAAAGTGGTTATTGAAGAATTAATGTATTATTTCATCTTTGATTAATTTAATTATACTTATGTAATACTAGCAAACACTGTGTCAATGATACATATATAAATTTAACAATGTCAAATACATACCCTAGGAGATGAACCCATATTAGTGTCTATATCATTTTTTTTTAGGGAAAAATGCACTTTTAATCTTCAATGTTTACCTACTTTTTAAGTCATCAATGTTTTTGAAACCTTACAAAAGTAGGACCTTCATTAAATATATTAAACTTTTTATCTATTTTAAACACATATTTGCTTCCAAGTAGCCTTGGACTATTCCACCAAGATGATTAGGGTACAAACGATTTTTTTTAGCCGTTTTTCTTACTTTTAATTATTTTATTGTATTTTCTATTAATTTTATTTTTTTATTGTATTATCTAAGTAAATATATCAAATGTTATAATTTTGTTAAATTAGTTACTATAAGCCACTTTGAAGTTAATAAATGCCATAGATGGATGTAAAACATAGTATTTTTATTAGAATTCCTATTTTTGTAAGGTAGTGAAAATGTTGAGGATTTAAATAGAAGGAAATAAAGTTGACTCAAATAAAAAGTAGATAAACATTAAGGACTCATTTTTTTTTTCCTTTTTTTGATAAAAAAGTGCATAGAATAATCCATGTTATTAATTAGATAGTTTTTAAAATAAATAAGACCAAAATAACATCTTGGATGGTGTATAAGGGTGATTATATTTATATATGTACATCTATTAGAAAATTTGAATAATTGTAAATATACCTCTTATGTTTGCTTTATGTCAACATAGCCACATATTTATGAATTTGAGCATTTATACCTCCATATCTTAAACAAAAATGCATATAGGCTCCTAATAACCATTTTAACCTTAATCCTCTACTTTTTTTTTTTTTTATTTCAATACTTTTTATTATTTTATTTAATGGCAACATAGTTAATTAATCATCTTCTGAAAAGAGATGCAAGTATATTGAAGAGACAATTATCTCACTCGCAAAGACTACGATGAAGCTTCAGTGAAACTAAGTGGAGAGCCAAACCGACTTACGTTAAAGAATCAGTGGATGAGACGTGGTTAGGGGTGTAATTTCCTTGCCTCTCATTCTTCGAAAATTTAAAAAATCCCTATTCCTGTTTCAAAACTTGAAACTTAGGGAAGTAGTTCAGAAACATATATATAGAAACAACATGTTTCATTTAACTCCTTCATTTTTATGCTTACTATAACTAGTAAGTTTTAAGTGAGACAGGTATATACGGCAAGTGCTTCCACAACATTTGAAGCACCTGGGCATAACAAATGGATTATTATCTATTAATATTTTTATCTATTGCATATCTTTAAATAAAAATAAAAATCTCAATTGACCTAAGTAAATGCTCATCACTCCGCTCTATCTTCAAGATGCTCTAGCATTGCTTCCTAAGAGCAATGAGTTTACCAATTTCATCATAGCAGCGTATTTGAAATAATAACCAATTTTTATCGAATCATCGATATTGAAGGATTCAATTCAATCCAATCCAATCCAATCCAATATCTTTTTTATAGGTTTGAAAGCACGTGTGTTTGAAAGATTTGTGTATGTAAATGCTCGATTTCAAAAATGAATAAATTAAGCAATAAAGCAAATATGTCTTTGATCATGTTTTTTGATTGTTTGAACTTGAAATGACAATATTTCCCCCAAAATTGTAAGATTTTATGCAGCTTTTATGCTGTCATTAGACATCGCTGCTTTATTGGTCTTAAAAGGCTCACAAGACCATGTTATTTGCATGATCGAGAGAAATAAGAAAATATAATTTCATTATAGTTATTGACAGAATAAATGCAATTAAATAGAGATTACATTTTCTATGGAAAGATAACTAGTTTCAATTAACTCAAATCCAATGCAATTTAGAATGCTTTAAATATGTTATATTGACTATATTATACAAGGATAGAATCCATTTTACTGTTCATAATATAATTTATTGAAATTGGGTATAATCTACGACTTTATTATAGAATTTCTCTAATTTTTTCATAGACTTTATTTTATTTTATGATATTTAAGTTAGATGTGATACTCTCGTTATTTTTTATTCGATTAGATTTAGTTTCTTATTTCTTAGATTTATTTAGATAGTATCTTATTTTTAAGATAATAAATCTTTTATTTCCTAATTTCATTAAGATTTAGTTTCTTAGAATTTTATGTTTTATTATCACTATAAATAGGCAAAGTTTATAATCAATAAAAAAGAGAGTGACATGATATTAAGTAAAATTATTTTCTTAATTGGTGTAATGTCTTTTCTTTCTCGTTGACGGTGTGGAGTCATTATTAGTGTGTGAAACCATACCATTCATCAGTAGTGGTGTGAAGCCATCATTTAAACTTAATGGTGTGATATTATTAGATATATCTATTCAAGTTCATTAGTTCTTTTCACAAAACACACACAAAAATATTTATTTATTTCATAGTGTTTCTTATCATTCTTATTATTTAAATTATTTTTTTCTCATTAATTTTCATACTTGCCACGATTTTTCATTCCTCTATAATTTTTCCGCTTCCGTTGTCATCTTATATAAGTCATGACATCGTATACCTCTATATAATGCATAATATAAAAATAACACATATATAAAGATAACATATATGCACGACGTGGTGTCTTATTATTTTATAATATAATAATGCATACATATTTACATACATATGCACACACATATATATATATGAATGCTTTATAGTATACAGCATCATGTATATATTTATTATCTATGTTTTGTTATATTGTAATATGATATTATATATTATCGAGGTATGTAAATGAAATATATAGGTATAATAATAATTTTATATATTTATCATGATTAAAATTCAAAAAAATTACTGAAATCGTAATCATAGTGATCAGGTCTTTTTCACAATAGTCACAACATTTAAAATCTAAAATACTACGTGAAAAAATTAAATCAAGACAACAGCGATTTGATTTATTAACGAAAGATTCGATAAAACAAGGAGAAAGATTGAGATTCCCCTATCTGCATCATACATATAATGAGGTTTTCGCTTTTAGCTTACCCAATAATGCTTCTGCAAAGAGGAAAGAAAGGTAGGATTTTGATTCCTCCCAGCTGTAAGAATTATGGCCCTGAACATCGAGATGAATTGTAATTGCCTTACAGGGGGCTGATAAAAGGAGGTTCTAAAGCAAAGGCCACAAGTACCTATATAATTATCAGACATTAAGTTTAAGCATATCAAATATAATTATAAATTCCAATAACTCGCGGTTTTTAAACACCATAGAAAATCGGAATTCCTTAACAAAAGTAAATTAGAAGATTTTGAAAGCAAGTATAAGTTTAAGCTAAAAAAAAAAAAACATATTCATCTACTAGCATGGCTAAAGGGAGCTCTCCCTCACACAAAGTCCAAACCTATCTTATGCTATTATGGTGATGCCTGCAATGCTAGTTGTTAAGAGGTGAACACATACCATATCTCAAACAAATCAAGCAAAGTTATCAAACATACCCAAACCCAAACCCCACATAAAATCTACTTGACCGAGCCAATATAAGTTCAACGAAACTTTCAACTTTAACTAAAATCAAACTTAATTGTGTTGGAGCACGATGAGAACTCGGTAATCCTAACCCAAAAACAAAATGAAGTAATTGATTCTAACACTAAGGAAAGCTTGTTCCCCTGTTGTCATTGAAAGAGCTCGCTTCTGGATATGGTTTATCACTTGATGAAGAAAGGTGAATTTGGTATTTCCAACTTAATAGAGAGAAATTCATATTATATTGGTTTTTTATAAGGAAAAAACACAAAAAAGCCCTTAACATTTATCTATATATACAAATTAATCCTTAACATTTTATTTAATCCATTTTAATCCTTAACGTTTTAATAAATTCACAAAATAATCCCTTCGTTAATTTTTCCATTATGTATGTACATGTTGAGAACTAAAATATACTTAATAAAAAAGTTAAAAACTGATTTATATATATAAGTAAACATTATAGACTTTTTTGTACTTATGTAGATCGATTATATATTAACGCGTGTCCATAATAACTGAAAATTTAACAAAATTTGACGGAATGATTTATTGATACAACTTAACTTAAAAAAAATTGAGGATTAAAATGGACTAAATGAAAGATTAAGAATCGATTTGTAAAAACGTGAAATGTTAAAGACTGTTTTGTATTTTTCCCTTTTTTTAATAATAGTTGATTCTATTGAAAGTTAATTGCGGCTTTTACATATTAGATAATATTAGGACTCTTTTTTTCCATTACTTTTCATCTGTGAAAAATTCTTTTGCGTGCTCTTTATGTTAAGTCTTCCCTTTAGGACCAAAAAAAAAAAAAACTCTATTGATAAGTTAGTTGCACTATACGCTTTGTAATCTTCAGATTTATCAGTTTTAGAAGACAATTTTAACGGATAAAAGGTTTTTGGTTGAGCTGATATTATATTATAACTACGGAACCCTTATTTGGAATGAATTCTCTTTTGCTGTCAAAGATCCACATGCTAACTATATGGCTAATCTAGTGAGAAGATTGGTTTTTTTCCAAATAGAGCAAAGGAATAAGATTAATTTTAATTCGAACCCTGAGGAATGTTTACAATCAATATATGAATCATTTGGAAGTAACATGAATGATGGTGGTGGAAATGAAACAATCAAAATCGAAGAATTCATTTTGTTTAGGGTTCTAGAGTTTTCATTATGCTTGAGCACATTTAAGTTTGATTTTGGATCAGATATCTGAGTTTTCACGAATTTGTATTGGGTGAGTTAGGTTGACTTTTCATGGGGTTTGGGTCGGGTATACTGTTAGGCATTAAGAGAGTTTAGTTTAATTCGTGTTAGATTCGTTACGGATTAAATGGATGTTGACATAGGTTGACGGTTGCACAACACATGGAGAGGTTAACATAAAATAAATCCACATTGTAAGAAATGGATGCACTTATCGGACTCAATGGATGTTTGGATTTGCCAACATGTGCAAACGTTAAGGAACTTTTCCCTTTCATTTATCCTAAAAGAGAGGAAATATCGAATTACTACCTAAAACTTTTAATGTTTTTTCAATTTCATACCTCAAGTTTGAAGTTATTAATTGTCATACCTAAAAAAAATTGTTGTTGATGTTTACGATTAAAGTTTGAAGTTACTACAATAGCATATCTATTCAAACATTTGTTGATCAAATTTATAACCTTAGTCACGTGAGAAAATTGACGTCACAATACACAAAAGATATAAGTATAAATCAATTAGAGACAGTAATTTGACAAACAAAAGTTTGATTAGTGTGAAATTTAACAACTTTAAACTTAAAGTTAGAAATTGAAAAAACATCCAAAATTTGATTAATGATTTTGACATTGTCAAAAAAAAAAAAAAAACCCACTATCTGCCATCACAAACAGCCAACCCCTAAAAAGACACCATCGTACTTTTATGTATCACCACTACTATTCACTAGTTACAAAAGTATATGAACAAAAAACAAAAAAAAAAAAAAAAAGATTACAAAAACATTAATGACCTTTATCCAATTTTCCACTGTATTTTCCCCTCTGAATTCATTGACATTCGTATCCAAATCCACTACTTTATATAAGAAACTTAAAAAAAAAAAAAAAAAAACCAATATTTTTCAAACTTGTTCTATCGTGCCCCGAGTGACATCCCATTCATAGTAGTCTACCGTATACGTTATGGAAACTTAGGAACAATTACCACTATTATTCAAAAATTTCAATAATGTGCGCAAGGCAAACATAAATATAAAGATAATCATATAAAATGTTTAAGTAATAATAGTAGAGTCCAATTACAAAATAAGGCTTACCATAATTCATCTCACAATCCAAGTTTTGAAACTAGCAACAGTTATAAACCTCTACTCACCGTAAAACATTTCTTTTGAATAAAATAAAAATAGCAAAGACTAAATTATCCAAAGCTCCCTTACTGAACAATGAGAGCTTGAATTCTAGTAACCATTAAATGCTCACCATAGGTAAGCCTCGCGTAGGGTCACTTTGGTGGGAATTAAAAAGATTTAAAACCCTAAACCAAATAAATAGAAACAACTCATGTGCAAAATTAGGGCAGAGATCATAAATTCAATGGGAGTGGAAGCAAAACCCCATGGATCACCCTATTGGTAATTAAAAAGATTTAAAACCATAAACCAAATAAGTAGGAACAACTTATCTGCAAAACTAGGGCATAGATCATAAATTTAATGAAAGTGGAAGCAAACCTAAATTTACTGTGGAAGACGCACGTTGAACCTAATTTAATGGTTGATCTCCTAAGTCTATACGCAGCTTTTTATAGATCTATCTCTTTTTTCTTCTTTCCGATGATGGGGTGTTAAAAAGAAAAATAAGTATTACATGACCTGCAAATCATAACCATATATATATATATATATGTCCATAAGCTAACAATAGGCTTGCTAACTTTTATTATTTCCAATTCTACTCATCATAAAACTAGAAATAATATTTCTAGTGTCCTATACTTTAATGTAATGTATTCAAGTCCATCACTTTAGTTGCACTTTATTTAATGTGATAGTCCTACCACATAATTATTATTAACACATATAAACACATTAATTATTAAAATAAACTAAACATACTCCAACGATCCCTCGTAACATGGAGAAGCCATAGAGGTATGAGCTAAAACTATATAGTGAATACTATCTCGTATAGTATTGTAGACATCCCAATTTTGTCCCTTTATTTTTTACTTTATAACTTTTTGTTAGATTTATAGAAAATAAAAAAAAATTGGAAAAATATAAAAAAGAAAGTTGAAATTTTGAAAAAGATGAAATATCAAAAGCATTCAAGTTAGGTTAGTGGGTTATTTAAGGTTAGAGGAGGTAATTTTATAATAAAAAATATATATGCAATTTGATAAATTTTAAGTTCTTGAAAAGTGTTGAGTTTTGTTCAAAAGAAATATTTTTGAGCAAGGTCCAACAAAATTTTTTAGAGTCATGATGTATATTTAGTTTAAATTAATTAAACCTTTGGTTTAAATGATTTTAAAGCTTCAATTGATTTTGGAGTTTTAGTATTATATTGAGGTTCTATTAGGAAGTTTAGTTATATATTAAGGCATTGGAGCTTAGCTAACCTTAAATAAAGCTTTCGATTATTAAATAAGTGATTGGATCCTATCTTAAGTAATCTTGGGTATTACATGTTCCATTAAAATTAGAGTTTTTTTTTTTAAGTTCAATTATAAATTATTTGTAATGCAATAGATTAAGGGGGAAAAGAAAAAGAAAAACATATCCATAATATATAAAAAATGACATATATAATAAAGAAATAAATAATAAAATTATTATTGAATAAAAGAAATAATTGTGAATATATTGTTTAGATATAGGTGCATGATGTATCTTTAAAACCTTAAAGAGTAACTCTCCAATTCATTAATTTTTTAAACATATATATATATATTTTTTATTGATGGTCACTTTCAGACATGAGCCCTTAAGACCGAACTGACCTCTTTGGCACATAAGTCGAATTCCCTAACCTTTAGATCGACTTCCTTGGCCTTGACCAAACTCTCATAGACTAATTCCTTAAGAAGCATGACCTTCATACTCCATAAGTCATAAACTCTTCAATACGGTGAGGCAACACTTAAATGTCCAGTGATGGAAACCCATTTCCTCTTATTTACAATACTCATAATGTATTAAATGCGACATGATGATGGATGAAACCTCTTGTAAATGGTTACATTGCCTAACTTACTGCTCTCATCAGACTTTTGCTAAGTCAAAAATCTTATCAACCACAACCCCTCAAAACCTAGGACAAAATATCTTACATTACATGCTATAAGTTGAATGGAGCTCAGAATCGTATCTACAAATAGTCAACTTTTCCTTGCAAGCAAACAAGCAAACATAATCTAGCACACTTTATTAGAATTAGCTCTTATCCTTTCTACTATTTGAGATTGACTTAAGTATTGAACTAATCCCATTGAATAAAATCTCCATCTATCCAACTCATCCCCATTTATCTTACAAATCACTCCAGCCTAGTCTTAAGGACTCCATAGTCTTAGAGCCCTTTGTCTTATAAGCCCATTATACTCTCTCAAAAGTCTAGAAATTCAATTAATCTACCAATTAGAATTCATAGATGATATATTTAAAACCCAAAACTATCTTTAATAAAACATAAATACGCCAAAATTTTTCAACTTTAGCAATGGTTTGTAGTATGAATACACGTTTTAAAATATTGAAGATAAGTGAAAACACGTTTCGAGAATTCAAAACATCCATCTATTATCTAAACAGCAGTTTTGAAGTTATATTTGCAATTTACCCTCAAATGAAATAGAAGGAGGCACCAATCGAAGAAACAAACAAAGAAATAAAGGAAAAAGATAAAAGGTAAAGCTGGTACCAAAGAGAAAAGATGAAAAACTTATTGAGTAGACTAATCCAAGTAAAAAGTAAAAAAAAACGGGGGTACTTATCCACGGAATTAAAAACAGAACTGCCCAGCGTTTAATTCGTCAGCCGCTTTCAATTTCTGGTCTGTGAATTTTCTGTACATTTCCTAAAGATGAAAAAATTTCCGCAACTGAAAACCCTAAATAATTATCAACTCCATTGATCTTTTCCTAATTTCAATCTTCTTCACGTTGATTCGCCTTAAACGCAGCGTTTAGGACCTGTCGTTATCACTAACTTTTTTCGGGACAACATGGTTCGTTTTGAAGCCCCAAAATATAGTTCCTAACTTCCGTTTTGACCATCTCCCGCATTGCAGATAAAATCTCGCTCTCAAACGTCACCGTTTTGCCTTCATTGTTACTCTGTGATGATGGCAAACTGTCTTTCGTCGCTTCTTGGCAAGAAGCCGGATGGAGTGGATGCCAGAACCCGCTCGACTCAGTTCCAGGCGGAGACAATGTCAGTTCAGTCGATGGAGCGATAGTTATAGCAGCAACAACCTCCGCAGGCTCCGGCATTGCCGGCGCCAAGTCGGCGGTTCTTGAACGAGAAATCAGCGGACAAACCGAATAGCTGACGTCCGATCTCGATGGACTCCCTTGATTTCCGCTAAATAACTTCTTATCCGGACTTTGAAGCTCATTCTCAGCCAGCATCGAGCCGCTCTCTACCATCGCAGCGTACTTTCTCTTCAACGTCGTGTTCCAGTGGTTCTTAATCTGGTTATCGGTTCTTCCATTAAGGAGCTTTGCAATGGCGGCCCAACGGTTACCGTACTCTTCATGCGCTTTAAGGATTATTTCATCTTCCTCCGCCGTGAACTGGCGGTGCTCAACCACAGGAGATAGCTGGTTGAGCCAACGCAGACGGCAAGATTTAGCGGACCTTCCAGGAATCGATAAGCTTATCATCGGCCAATTTCTCGCCCCGTGCCGTTGTACGAGTCTTCTCAATAAATCATCTTCTTTAGGAGTCCATGGACCTTTGATACGATCATCTTCTCTCTGTTCCCAATCCATTGCCATCAAATTCCAAAAACCCTAACTCTGCTGCTGGGAGAAAATCGAAATCGGAGAAAATTGGTCTTTAGAGAGGGGGAAGGATATAGGTTTACAAGGGGTTTTCCTTTGCCCCCTGATAGATAGAGCCAGCTAACGGAAATAGTTGAGGACGTTGCGGAACCGGTGACAGCCGGCAACAGAAAGGGTGAAATGAGCCTCGGATAGAGAAAATTCCATGTAATAGGTTGGATAAGGTTGGATACTTACCTAATAAATCTGGTAGCATTGTAGAAGTTAGTGTAAACGGAAATGGAAAGATTTTCTTTTTCTCGGAAAGAAAAACGGAAAAGGAAAGCTAAGTCGGTAAAAAGGAGGTTGGATTGGAATTTGAAAGTTTTAAACAAATCTTCTTTTTAAGTAATTACTTTCCTATTTTAAAATACCGGTAACTTAATAAAAGGTTGTATAACTTATTGAATGATTAGTCATAAGTAAGGTAACCAAAATTTTGTAATTTAAATTTAAAATTTTTATTCTTTTTACATCATATACTTTACTATATATCAAATATAATGCATTAAATAATGAAATTCTATAAATTAGTTATTATGAGCTAATTAAGAATTGAAATTGTCATCTTTTAATGAAATTTGTATGAATTTAACTGAAGATAAGCGTGGAATGGAATCTTCCAACATCAGTAATTCAAATAGAAAAGAAAAGGTTAAAAATTTAGGTAAAAGAAAAGTAGTAAAATATCGACATGTCATTATGTAATACCTTTGGCAATGTTTTGTCCCTTTGACCTGAACAGAAAACGGAAATGTGCATGTGGAGCAAAGGATGTCGTACGCAAAAGGACAAAACGTGACGAGATGGAGAAAACGACAAAACTGATCGAGGGAATCGGAGAAAGTATAATTACCGGCAACTTGTCGTCCAGGCTGGAAGGCTGTTGTACAGGGGAACCGAAGACACAGGCGCACAGCACGATCCTAATTGATTTAATTACCAGTTCGATTAGGCAACTACCGGCACACGTCAGAAGGTTCCTGATTTTTTTTTTTTAAATAATGTTCAAATTACCATTTGAACTTTACATTTCTTTTCTTTATTTTGAACTGGAGCTTCAAGTCATTGTACATATACTTATTAAATTTGACACTAATCTAAAGTTGTAAAATGTGTCAAGTTTATCGTTTTTGTCATCTTTAAAAAGATGATGAGACAAATTATTGGTTAAAGAATACAAGTTTTAGTAAATTTTATGTGTTTTCACTTATTATTACTTAATAGAATTTTATCATCTTTAAAATGATGATATGAAAAATAATTATTGGTTGAAAAAATAAGAGTTCTAGTAAATTTTATATATTCAATCAAATATTTACTTATTAAATTTGACACTAATTTGAAGTTGTAAAATGTTATACTCAATAAAATTTTTGTTTATCAAATTTATAACTTTTATCATCTTTAAAAAGATGATGTAGCAAATAATTATTTGTTAAAGAATGCAAGTTTTAGTAAGTTAGTAAACTTGACAAGCATGAATTGGATCAAATATGATAATTAAAATTTAAAATTTATATAAATTAATTAAGAAATGGCCAAACTTCAAATGTTGATTTTAATATTATCCCTTTTTTTTTTAAATTAAGAGGTGCTTACATGGAGCTTAAATGGAAACTACTAGATATAAATTTATCAATAAGATATTTGATTATCTACTAAACAAACTATAATAATATATATTTTAAAAACTTTTAACTTTTCAATTTCTACAATTTTATTCATTACATTTGTTTATGGCATTATTTGATTTCTTTTAAATTTCATCTGTTACATTTGTCTTATGGTGTTGTCAATATCCTTCCATTACATTTCCATTAGTTATTTTATCTTGTACACTCATTTATTAAGCCATATTCCACAAATTTACTAATAAAACCATCACTTCCGAAGCTTATTTACCTATCCTAACTCCTTTCTCTCTCCCTATATCTTTTTCTTGATCCTAATTAATTTGTTATGGAGTTTAGGTATACATTCCTCAATTGTGCGATTCGAGGAGGAAGGATTCAAAATACAGGTTTGCTAGAGGTAATAAGAGAATGCTATACTCATTAAATTAAGTTCTCTTACCTTTTTTTTTTTATTTTCATTTATATAATTAACATTCTCCAACTTTTGCATAATACAATTTGAGTCTAACTCCACTGAATTTTTCACTAATGCTTAACATGTTCAATTTCTTATTGGTTCACCTAACATCAAGGAGCATGTTGGTCACTATTAAAAGTAGGCATGATTTAGTTTGGTACAATTCTCTCCCCTTTACCCTTCCCTTCCCCCCTCACCCTCTTTCCCCCTTTCTCTCTAGTCTCTATAAAACCGAAAGCTAATACCGTAGGTTTTTTTTTTTTTTTTTTTTGGTAAATTGAACATAACGATACAGTTTGGCTTATAAACATTTTAAACATTAAAAAAAAAAAAAACTTTGATTCGATTCGATTCACAATTCAAATCTCTCTTTTTTTATTTTTTTTTTTGTAAAATATTAAAATTCAAGAATACGTGGTGCATTGTTATGGTAATTTCACAAAATCCAATACAAGGCTGCAACAATAAGCATACATCATAAACGTGATTAGGGTTGCAATGTATGATGATTAGGCTTTATCACCTTTTGCTTGGTTTACGTTAAAGTGAAGAATTTGGGTAGGTTCTCATAGTCATGGTTTGTATCTCTAGCTTGGGCTCCATTCTCTTTATGTCATCATGGTGGGTTTGACAAACATCATGAGTCATGTTAAGTTCATATATTTTTTAAGAAAAGCTGTTTTGCTTGAAGTAAATCATAATCAATAAGGAAGCTCATTATTAGGCTTATGTCACTAAAAAGGGGTAAACTTTAGTACATTTAAAGCTTTAGAATTTATTTAAAGGAGTATACTTACTCAATCTATCATGTAAGCTATAATCTCGATTAGCCATCATCCTTTTTTTATTTCTCTAAGTAGTTAATTGGCTTTGGTTTGATTTGAACCGATTAGTTTAGATTGGTGCTATGAATCAGTTGCACTAAACTAAATTGAACTATGAACCAACTAATTATGAAGAACTGATTTTTCCATTCTACCTATGGTTCAATTTATCTTTCATGGTTTTTTTATTAAGCCTTAGTCATTACCATAAAAAGTAATATAACCCTTTTGAGGTGCTAGTTTAAGGTGATAGCTTAAGTAGGGTAAGCACTTATTAATAGGTTATTTCGAATGTAGGCCCATGAGCCCCAATCATTCTTTTTGAAGTATCAACTAAGTCTTAAAAGCACTGATTAACCTAATAGGAACCTAAGTTGAGCCCCTTAGAACTACATCGACCTTGCCAAAATCCAAATAAGTCTTTATCCTAAGGATGACCTTACCAGAGCTTAGTAAACTTCAAAAAGCCATGTTTGCTCCCATCTTCAACCTTCTTCTTAAGGTTAGGGCCCTCAAGCCTAAGTCAACTAAGCTCAACCCATAAGCTTGAATGAAAAACTGGGGGAATAACTCAACTAAACAAGAAAACTTATGACTCTTAACAACCTATTTCTAAGATCTTCTCCCATAAGATTCAGAGTCAAGGTGAAGATCCTAAGACCCTCGTCACCATCTTAGAATAGCTTACCAACCTCCTTTATAACTAGAGGATCCACACTTTTAGTAAACTCTCTTAGCTCTTTTGACTCTTACACACATTACATGCTTTCTCTCTTTATACTTTACTAATATAACCATCGAAATGGTTGCATCAGAACCACCTTTGACAACGCTCTTAGCTTACACTTGCTTGTGTTGCAGGTAATATCTAACCTTAGCTACCTCACAAAAACTCATATCAACATTTGGTACTACTTATTTGTGTATTACAATACCATAATGTTCATGAAGTAACAAAGTACCCGCTTAACTACCAAGAACAACACTACTGAAGTTACGCAGCCATACTGCCTAATAGCATTTTGCACCCATACCATCCAACTTCAACTACCATTGTGACCTTCTAAAACTTTTGTATCTCACCATCTTACCTACTAAACACCAATCACCAACTACCTACAAACTTAGAATCAATCTTCATTTTAACCAAAACATCACAAAAAAGCTACTACTCATCATGCATTAACTGTCACGCTAAAAAACGATAGAGTCGTAATAGTTTCGTCGTATAAACCTAAGATAAAAGCTGACATCTCAACTATTACCTTAGACTTCATTTACACGAGGCGTTAACAACTAACCCGCTTTAAACTCCGAGAGTGTGATTGATCCTTTAGTTTTATATCCTTACTCCTTAAGATCCAACAGTATCTCGCTTCAAGGAAATTAATAAGTTGCTTCCTAGTTAGCACTTGCAATAATATTTATAAGGATATGGCAACTAACTGTTCAATAAATTTGGACCGAAACTTAAAACTATTCCTCAAGTATAAACAGGGTTATTAATCAAGTTAGTTAGATGCCATGCATATACAAGCAAACTTAGACTTATACATACCATCGTACAACATTATCTTGTCCGTTACGAGATTAAAGAAATTATAATTGCTTTAATCTAGGTTGAGAAGTTTAGTGCACGTTTCGACAACTCACGACCAAACTCAGACTTATGCAATTGGGACATTACTCCTCTCACGACTACCTTTGAACCATTGACCTCACCCTAATCGCGATCTCTTCTCTTATCATTTAGTTCGACTAAAGATGAAGAATGAACAAATTATACTATATAGCACTATCTCTTTTGAAGGGTTAATATTTGGTTGGAGGACCCTAAACGTTTCCCCTAATGGATTATAATGTATAATACATGTTCAATTTAGATTTACAAGTCATATATTAATTAAGTCCAGTGTAAGGCGTTCAAGCATTTCATGTAAAACAAACAAGTACAATCCGGAGCATCAAACTAGAACCATACAATCAAACTCAAAAACATGCATACATAGTCATGCACATAAGTAAGCTATCTACAGGTATAGTCAAGTATAATCATAAGTCTCCGAGTACTATTAAACAGTACTCTGAAATATAGTAATATATCAATTCCAACTTATTTGGACTTCCTACTCAATCAAGATGTGACTTGCACAGGTCATCGCCAACAATCCCTATAATATAAATGTTGTTTTAGTTTCGACATAACTATCATAGATAGATTTTATTCTGTAATTTAAATTATTATCTTTAGTTTATGGTCTTTTTATATTTAGTAATTTAGGTTTAAGTTTATTGGAATTACTTCTCTTGTTCAACTAAATTTCGAATTTGCTTCTTATTCTGATTTTGATTATAACTTTTGAATTAGGTTTTGGTTTACCTTTTTTTCTTTTTATTACCCTTTGTTTGTAACTATTTGAAATACCTTTTAACCTTTTTCTTACAATTGATTTGATGAATATAACCTTTGGTTTAGGTTTTTTATCTACTATCCAATATACTTATATTAACTCTAATTTTGATTCTGATTCTGATTTTGCTTTTGAATTAGATTTCGATCTAAGAATGATCTATATTTTAACGTAACTACTTATACATATGTGTATATATATATAAGCTTTAAATTATTAGTTTTTAGTTTAAAATTATAATTTTACCCAATTATTCAAGTTCTATATCTCTTATAACTGACTTAGTCTTAAATTAATTTTTGATTTAGTTTTTCAATCAAGTTTTGTTTTAACTACTGATTATTGTTTTTATTTGTAAACTCTCAGAATTCTTCCCAGTCTAATATGTGAAATTCATCTAATTATACTTAGATATCTTAAATCTCCATTTTAGCTTTTACCTGGTATTTTGATTGGTACAATACATTGTATTTCTAAGTTAATTCCTGAATTAGCTCTTGATGTGAGAATAACTTATATTTTTCATATAATTTTGTACATTCACATTCCAAATCAAATTTACATTATATTCCTAATATTATAATATTATCAATTTTAACCTAATTTATTTTACTCATCTAATTTCTCTCTTTACATATTCTCCACTATTTTCTAATTTACACATCTAACACATATCTAACCTCTTCAACATCACTAATACCATCCTTAATCAATATCTAATTTCTCAAAATATCTAATTACACCCTAAATCATAAAATTAAATTAAATATATAATTTTACCAATTATTCTTTTACACTTATTTAATTGATAATATGCATATTACATACAATAAATATCTCAAACTCCACAAATACCATCCCACATCATCAACTATCATCTAAAGATATCTAATTACATACTAAATCAGTATTTTCATCAAATTAACATTAAATTACCAAATTAAGCCCACAAATTATTTTTTATGCATGATTTTAAGGCCTAAAAATTAAATAAAATTTTAGAAAATAAATTTTCAGAAAAACTCTTCATAGCACTATCATATATATCTTAAATAGTCTATACAAAATTTTAAGGTTAAAACTACATTATTAAGATTATTTAAATCAAAATAGAAAATTAGTTTGAGTTTAGTTATTTTTTAAGAGTAGTATATTTAGAGGTCTAATTTTATCAAATTAATATTTTTTTCCTAAATCTACATACAAAAATATACTAGAATACAATTTTTCATAATTTTCAAACTTAATTTATTATTTTTACTAATTTATTGAAAATCGAAACAAACCAAAACAATCATCGAAAACCGTACTTATTGCCAGTTTTGGCCACCTTAGGTGTGTCAGCCCACAAAGGCAGGTAGTTCACTGTGTCATGGTCAGTCTAGTTCCTTCCCAGGTAGTCATTAGGTTTGGGTTCTCCTCTAATGCTCCAATTACACTATATTTTGTTTATTTTTAGTAAATTTACTTCCTTTCCTTTTTTCACCACTACATAATTTTTCTAGAGCTTCCAACCAATCAAAATGAATTATAGATTAGGGTTTCTGAATGTATAGATGAGTTTAGGGTTTTTCTTTAATTTTTCAAGTGCCACATGCTCCATATTTATTTCTTTTTCACTTTTTATTTGGTATATTTTTATTGGTTGTTATTTTTCCTTTAAATCCCAGCATGTCACACCCTTATTCTAAACAATTCTACATTTTTCATAATTTTTTCTTTAATTTTTATGAATGTTTCTTAATTAATAAACATTATTTTGATATATTTCATGCATTTTGAGTAATTTCAAGTAATTTTATATACACGTAAATACATATATTATATAAATAAATACTCATAAATATTATTTAAGTTATTTTATGATTTTTAGTATGCATATAATATAAACCCCACAATCAAGTATTCGAGGTTCGATTCATAAAATTTAGAGTGATAAGATAAGTTGTTCGATCAAGGTCGAATTTTACAACAAAGTTATGAATGTTACTAAAAATGATCCCATAAGTTTAGATTTAAGAAAATAAATAAAAAAATAATTAATTATTATAATATTGAATTATCTATATATTATTCGTTATTTATTAGAAATGTGTAAAACAAGTTTCTATAATTAACGAATTAATAGAAATAAATTACATACACACTAAAAATTATAAAATAGCATAAATAATATTTAGGAGTATTTATTTATATCATATATATATTTACGTGTAGGTAAAAATACATGAAATTACTTAAAATACTTCAAATATACTAAAATAATACTAAATAATTAAATAAAATACATAAATAATTAATTAAAAATCAAGAAAAATATGGGAAAGTGAAGAAAATTCTAAAAGTGAGGCGTGGCAAGCTGGAATTAAAGAAGAAAAAGTGAACCAATAAAACTAAGACAAATATAAAGTAAATTGGGAAAGGATAAGGGACAAATGACAATAATTAATTCACTAAATAATCAAGGTAGCCCTATAAATTCAGAAAACCTCAATCAAAAATCATTTTGGTTAGTTTAGAATCAAGAAAAATTTAGAAAAGGGAGAAAAGAGAAGAAAAACTAAATTTACAAAAAATTCGAAAATTAATGTGCAATTAAGGCTTATAAAGAAAACCTATATCCGATGACCACTTAAGGAGGAATGAACGCCACCACTAAATAGTAGATCCCATGCTTTGAGTTGCTGACAATGGTGGAGCTAGTAGCTAGATACCCTTTAATCGGTAAGTTTTGATTTCCCTATCTAATTTGTTTAATTTAATAAAAATATCAAATATGTATGAAAAATTATGAAATTTGGTATTCTAAAATATTTTTGTATGTAGATTTAGGAAAAAAATATTAATTTGATAAAATTAGGCTCGGAATATACTACTTTTAAGAAAAAACTAAACTCAAACTAATTTTCAATATTGAAATAAATAACTCTAAAGATGTAGTTTTGACTTCAAATTTTTTGTATAGATTATTTGTGATATATATTACAGTGCTATGAGGAGTTTTTCTTAAATTTAATTTTCTAAATTTTTACTTAATTTTTATGCCCTAAAATCATGCATAAAAGGCAATATTTGGGCTTAATTCTATAATTTAATGTTAATTTGGTAAAAATTTTGATTTAATATGTAATAAGGTGTTATAGGATGTTAATTACTAATGTAGTATGATATTTATAGTATTTGGGGTGTTAGAAATATGTATTATGTATATTATGTGATAAATAATATATAAAAGGTCATAAATAAGCTAATATTTTGATTTAGGGTAAATTAGATATAAATTCTGATTTAGGATATAATTAGACATCTAAATATGTTATTGGATGATGAAAGATAATATATGTAATGTTAGAAGTATTAGATAGGTGATATAAGTAAATAATATGTAATAATATATAAAATGTGTATATAGGAATTAAATGGGTAGAAAATATTAGGTAAAAATTAATGGTATTATAATATTAGGAATATGATATAAATTTGATTTGGAAGGTGAATTTATGAAATTATATGAAAAATATAGGTGATTCTCACAGTGAGAGTTAATTTGGTAGTAAAATTAGGAATATAGTATATCTTACTGATTAAAATACTAGTTAAAACAGAGATTTAGAATACTTAAGTATAGTTCGATGGATTTTACATATTAGTCGAGAAGGAATTCCTAGGGTTTATAAATAAAAATAGTAATCAAAAGTTAAAAAAAGAAAACTTGATTCAGAAATTGAATAAGGAATTAATTTAGAACTAGTTTGATTATAGGAGATATATAATTTGAATAATTAAATAAAATCATAATCTTAAACTAAAAACTAATGGCTTAAAACTTATATGTATATATATACATATGTATAAGTGGTTATGTTAAAATGTAGATTATTCTTGGATTAGAATCTAATTCAGAAGTAGAATTCGATTTAGGATTAGTATAAGTATATTAGATAGTAAGTCAAAAACCTAAACCAAAGGTTATACTCATTAAATAAACAAATAAGAAAAGGTTAAAAGACATTTAAAAGCCTTACAAACAAAAAGAAAAAGGTAAACTAAAACCTAATTCAAAAGTCAAAACTGTAATCAAAATAAGAACAAATTTAAAACATAACTGAGCAAGATAAGTAATTCTGAGAGACATAGACTTAAATCACTAAATATAAGAAAATCATAAACTAAAGATAATCATAGTTTAAGTTACGGAATAAAGCCTATCTATGGTAGTTATGTGAAAACTAAAATAACATTTACATTATAGGAATTATTGATGATGGCTCATGCGAATTGCACCTTGAGTAAGCAAGCGGGAAGTCTAAGTAAGTTGTGATTATTATATTATTGTATTTTAGAGTACTATTTTATAGTACTTGAAAGCTTAAGATTATATTTGGTTGTGCTTGTTAGATAATTAATTGTATGCATGCCTGTGTGTGCATGTTCTAAATTTTATTATATGATTTTGGTTTACTGTTCTGGCTTGTATTTGTGTGATTTGTTTGAATTAATTGAGCACCTTAAACTAGACCTAATTAAGTATATGACCTGTAAGTCTAAAATGAACTTGCATATCAACTTATTAGGGAAGATGTTTAGGATTCTTCGGCCAAATATCAATCCCTTTGAAAGGAATAGCACTGGATAGCAGAATGTGTATCTTCTTCATCCTTAGTTGAACTAATTGACAGAAGAAGAGGTTATGGTAAAAGTGAAGTCAATAGTTCAAAAGTAGTTGTAGGATGAGTGGTGTCTCCATTATATAAGCCTAGGTTTAATGATGAGTTGTTATATAAACATGAAAACTCTTCATGTTACATTAAAGCAGATGTAATTTCTCTAATTTCACGATGGACCGGATAATGTCATATGATAGCATTTGTTTGAATATGCATTACATCTAACTAATTCGGTTGATAACCTTATTTGTGTTTTTTATATAGTTTTAAGTCTTCGTCCCAACTTATTAAGCAGTTAGTTGCTTACATCTCTATAGATGTTGTTACAAGTATTAGCTAAAAAGCGACCATATAATTACCTTAAAGTTAGCAACTATTGACTCTTAGGAAGCAAGGATATGAAACTGAGGATCGGATACATTCTCAAGTTTAGATTTTATCTTTAAAGTTTTTTAGTATTAATTTATGTATTACTTAAGTAGATTATGATTGGGCAATTAAATCTTGTAAACATACTCAAATTATTTTAGTATAAATAGTATTTTTTTTTTTATGATTTCATAGATAAATAACATATTTAATTTATAAACTGTTTACTTCAAAACGGGTTAGTTATAAATGCTTTGTGTAAATTGAGTCTAAGATAGTAATTGTAAGGTTAGCTTCTATCTTAGAATGATTTGCACAGTGTAACTATTACGACTTTACCACTTTGGTACGTGACATATAATTTATCTCTATTGATTCGTTCGTTATTGGAACTCATTTTATGTGTTTTCAATAAATAACGGGTAATATATATATAACTCGATATTATAATATTTAATTATTTATTTTCTTAAATCTAAATTTACGGGATCACTTTTACTAATATTCTTAATTTTTTCGTGAAACTTGGGCTCGATCGGATAATTTACCTGATCATCATAAATTTTACAAACCATTTCTAAGCTAATTGATCGTGAGTTGGTCACCAATTTTTGTAAGACCTCACATTAATGATTACGTTCAAATGCTACTCCTTGACCCGACTCGAAACCCTATTACCTCTATTGTTGTTATTGCATGAGTAAGCGTAACACTAAGGTTTATCTCCATAACATCAATATCTAACAAAACTCCAACTAATAATGGAGGGTTCATCTCCTATCAATTATTGACAACTATCAACAACATTTTCCAACTACTAGTTATAGTAATAATAAAGGTGCTTTATATCTTCTTATCATGTTCGTACTCTACTTTGCTATCATCATAAACTACATAATCATCAATCATACTCAAGATAAGAAAGAAGGAGTTCCTTAAGGATGAGTTATTGCTCAATACATGAATAGCATAAGCATATGCACATGTTGAATAATTACATAAATCATATGTATTTAATCAATATAGGGGTACTCATGACCCTATCATACTCTATATAATATATAGGGATATACATGTATATATATAGTATATTTGGGATACTGCCACTCTAAGCCTTAATAATATAGTATTGCGAACTACTACTTCGGCCCAAACAACTGTGAGTCACCTTAAATTTACTCGAGTCATCTTGATATGCAACTCTACTAGAGGCACCATTGCATACTCGATTGATGGGTACTTGATATCCACCATTCTAGGCCATTGGTTGAGCCCAACACACAAAGAAAGCAACATTTATAGGTTGAACAATCATTAGATCCATTTGTTGTCTCAATCCTATCAAACATAAGTAGTAAGCTTAGTAAACATACACTTGAAAAAAGGATGCACACCAATCACAACTATCAATGGTACTATAACATGTTAATGAACAAGAAGAATACTAGCATTACTGTTATTATTATTATTCATCGTCTAAGCTTAATAACTAGCTAGCTAGCTTAGGATTATTTTAAGTAATAACGAGCTTAGATTGAGAGAAAATCGATAAAGAAGGAACAAAAAAGGTTGATTGTATGATCATGGAGAGGATCATGACCATGATTTGCATCATAATTCCCACTATGCATAACATCTCTAAGATTATAGTCAAGATCATGCTTGTGATCTTGGTTGTAAACCCTAATACTCCTTATCTTTCCAAGTTAGTACAGTTGCAATCTCAATTTATCCTCTTCCATGCACTTCACAATCAATAATACTTCCGTATTATCGACCATAATCCTTGTGGCTTCATAAAAAACTTTCTTTCTTTGAGAAACACCTTTGCACCAAAATAACAAGCTTTGATATCCTTTTAAACCTTATTTTTTGAGTAAATAACATACGAATACTCTACATTGCACTCGATACGATGTAACAACACTTGACAACATCCAAACTCATGTCAACGACATTTCACTACGCTACATAACTCCTTAAAACACCATTCATTCACTATCTCAAAATCTACCTTCCTCGACACATACACTTATACCCATCTTATCGTACTAGAAACAACATCAGCTTCTCACACAACATCCATTCTAAATGTAAGATCATTCAAATACTATTAAAATGCAAAACTCTACAAGAACTAAATAATACATTGCAACTTACTTGAAAAAAGTCAAATTCTACACTACATATGCATAACAACTCGAGAATTGCAAAAAAGAATACATACACAATTCATTTGTTTGACAGCTTAATGGAAAGAATTGAGTTTTGGAGTCATTTGCTCAAACATATATCCAAAACTCTCTTATAATGAGATTCTAGATGCAAGTTTTCAATTTTCTTATGAAATTTCATTGTTTTTCAACAAGAGTCGAAAATGAAATTGCCAAAAATAGGAAGGAGGTACATGAAACTAGAAGGAGAGAGGGTGAGGAGGTTAGCAACGAGTTAAATATTGGGGATATGGGAGTTTAATATTTTGGAATTGTTATACATTATAGTATTCTGTATATATTTGTATATTGTATAGTTAGGCTTTTGTAAATATTTCCTTTATTGTATTTATTTTATCTTGACACGTATAGATAAGTTAGTTATGCTTTATACGTATCACGTAGGCTTGTATATAGACATTAGTATCATTCTGTTAAAGTATAACCGATATTCACTTCTCTCCATATTTCCTTTGTACAACTTCAATTTATATTTCTTGCTTTGTGAGTATCATGGCTTCAGTACTTTAGAATTTCACCATGGTGTTAGAGCAAGACTTCTCTAAATTTTTCTCGAATCAGTAGAGGTATTTAATCTAAGTAACAAATTCATTTTGTATTAAGTTCTTTTATCATTTGCAATGTCACAAAATAATGAGAAATTGTTGAATGATCCCTTGTATTTAGCCAGATTTAATAATCCTGGCACATTAATAACTAGTTTAGTGTTTGATGCCCCCAATTATTTTAGTTGGAGCAAATCTATTCACCTAGCTTGCGAAGGTTAAGCTAGGTTTTATAGATAGAAATAGTAAGAAACAAGATAGTGATGATGAATTAGAGGTGAATTGATGGATTGGATATGATTTCATGATTCAGTGTTAGATCATAAATTCAATGTCAAAGGATTTAACTAAGGGTTTTATGTATGCACAATTTGCCAAAGAGCTATGGGATGATGTAAAAGAGCAATTTGGATTTCTTATCTTCTTTATGATTTACAGATCTATCTTACTTTGCTTGTTGATTTAGTTACGGATAGTCATTCTGCATGTCTTCTTGCTGAAAATCCATGTTTCCTTAGGCAAACCAAGTATATTGAGCTCAGTGTTCATTTTACATGTGATCATATCAGTTTTATTTTTTCGCATCTATGCTATGTTCCTTCTCCCTAACAACTTGCAAACGCATTCATTAAACCAATTGTTGCTCTTTCCTCCTTTCTTTCCAAGTTGGATTGTCAAGAACATTTACCTTTTGTATGGGGGTTTACACATTACAGTCTTCTGTATATATTTGTATATTATATAGTTAGTCTTTTGTAAATATTTCCTTTATTGTATTTATTTTATCTCGACATTTGTAGATGAGTTAGTTATGCTTTATACGTGTCACATAGGCTTATATATAAAAATCAATTTCATTTTGTTATAGTAGAATCAATACTTACTTCTCTCCATATTTCCTTTGTACAACTTTGGTTTACATTTCTTGCTTTGCTAGTATCATGACTTCAGTACATCATAATTTTATTAAGAATGAAAAAATTGCCATTAATTTCAAATTATTTATTATTTTATATTTTTAGGGGCTTTACAAACTTACTTAAGTTGCATGCATTTGACTACTCTAGTAAGATCCCCATATTCATTTAAGAGAAATAAAAAGCTTAGACTTAGTATCATTGATGATGGATGGGGTTATTTTGAATTTAAGAACCTCCATCTTTAGAGAATTGTTAGTATTATTAATAGCATTTGAAAATTGTTACTTAGTTTTTTTAAGTTACAATTATTTAAAAGAGTGGTGAGCCATGAAGTTGTATAACGATGCTAATTTTTAAATTCTTTTCAAGAATTTCTTATAGATTTATTTCATTAATCAAGGTAATAGTAAATTTGTTAACTTTTTCTTGTCTTCTAACATCATATAAGACACCAATTTTTTTTTTCTTCTCTAATATATAATGAAATAAACTGTAGATAACATATAAGATAAAATAGAATATAGATAGCATGTACAAAAATTAAGAATATCTTATAGATTTATTTTATCAATTAAGGTAATATATCATATCTACTGTTACAATTCTCCATTTTGGATGTGTCCTCATCAATTATATGTAATGATCTAGAATTCGGGAAGCCATAGCTTTGCCACATGTCAACCCAAGGAACCAATACGCTAATGCATCTATTAATTAACCTATCACCTATTTGAACTTCACAATCAATGAATACCATAAGTCTCACATTCAATTTAATTATTGAAAACTGGCCTTAGTAAGTTCATGACTTTGAAATAAATGTGATAACTCTAAATAAAACAAAATAAAAGTAGGGAGTTACAGATGATCTCTATAAGTCCCTAAACTCAAAAACATAAATAAAAACAATTTGTTCATCTCTTAATGCTATCCATTACTCAAATCAACCACTAGGTGAAAACCTTTCCATCATTGAAATAGTAGTATCATGTCTCCCCATCAAAATAATAATAATTAAAATCTGTTCTTCATAGTATTTAGTACTTTCCATGTTATCTGTACCTGAAACTGAAAAACTACAATTACTCGAAGGGTGAGCTATACCTGGTAAGGAAGATGAAATCATATATATGTATCACACACATAACGAAAATCACATGCATTCGTAAATAGAACTAATGCAACAATTACATTTTTATTATCTATTATTTAACTAGCGAATGGCATAATTCCAGCATCCTAGAACTTAGAGTAATTTATGATTCCGAGGCACACAACATATATATACATATAATAATATTGGTATGGATTCTACCCATCACCTAAGTAACTCTTCCTTGATCTAGCTGAGTTGTCTCGATACAGAACCCTCATCAGGTGAGTTACATATGATCACTAAATACCTCACCAACCCACTGGACCTGCTAATGAGAGGTCGAATCCAAGCGCATACAACATAACAATTATTTGGCCAAGTTTGATTTAATTTCATTTAATGAATTATACTGGATAAGCATAACAAAACATGCAAGTGTCCCGTACCTTGATTCGAAGAATTACCATTACTATTTATAGTGTCTAAATCAAGAGTAAACTCAAAATCAATACCTAATAATAATTAAAGTAAAGTTTAAAATCTACTTCTAAAAGGTTCTTTCATGTCTTAACTTAGATTCCAAAATTCTATTTGGATCTTAGGTTTAATTACTGTCATTTATGTTTTTAGGACAGTTTTAGAATCCTATGATGATTTGTACTAGTTTAAGTTATGAGTTAGAAGGCCAAAAAATAAGGAAAGATTGATTAGAAGGTGATACAAGTGTATGGATAAGAATCACGATTGTGATCTTTGGTCGTAGTTCTTATTCTTGTGTACGGGAATGACCCATAGTAATGACTACGATTGTGAACCTTGGTCGTGGTCCTCTTGTCTTTGATTTTTCTTCTCTTCTTTACATGTAACTCAACATGACTCCCAGACTATGGCTGTTTTCCCCTTAAACTTCGATTTTCTCCTTTAATCACCACATCAAATCACCCGTTATACAATGATTACAACCTTAACACATCACCTAACCTCCACACATTCAACAACAATCTTTCAAACTTTGAGATCAATTAAATCACCGAATCAATAAATACAATACCAACCTTAATCTATTCCATAATCACAAAACCAAGGAATCAATTCAATACCTTCACCATGTTGCAATGCATGGATTCTATTAATTTTAACGTCATTTCCATGTAAAAAGACACAATGCAATGTACACTAGGGTCAACTTATCTTACAATTGCAATTTTGTAGCAATTCGGCCATTTCCTTATGTTTTCCAATACCAAGGGTATTGAGATTCGAATTTTAGAATTCCAAGAGTCAAGATGATAAAAGGGTTTCTATAGTTTAAGCAAGCCTTTAAATAGGGTTAGGGTCTAAAAGGGTTTCTAATCTTTTATTTGACTTAAATGTCCTTGTGGGCACGAGTCAATTATATGTAATACTAAGCCTCTTTTATATTTTAATATCCTTATTTTATTTAAATTCCCTTTTTTACTTTTTATCTTATTTTTCTAGGCATTATATTATACATATACACATTTTGATAGCAAAGGCAAATGGTACAAATAATTGATTTTATAACAGGATAGATTAAATTTAATTCCCTTTTCTCGAAAGTTACAGTGTACATTTGGTAATATATATATATATATATATTATTATAGTCAGAAGACCCTTAAGTAACCAACAACTTATAAAATTACTATTTAGTATTTAATCTACTAATAAATAACAGCAAAACAAACTTTTATATTAATTAGAAATTAATTTAATAAGGATATATTTGTTAATGCCATAAAAATTAAATATTATATTAAATTTCTAATAACCACTTTAACCCACCAATCCCCTTCACATAATATTTGCTAGTTACTCTATAATTCACTCACATGCCTGTTCACATTACTCATTTTCTTTAACACTTTACTATGTCGTTGATTATGCATTGACAAGTGAGTAACTAAAAGTATAAACCTAAAAATAGTAACATGTTAGAGTTTTTCAATTAAATAATTATTTTGTTATATTTAAAAAAATAATGAAGAGAAATTATTCATGGTATTACATAAAAATATATATTTACTCTTTCTTAAGAATGGGTTATAAACATAATTTTTAGCACCCATAAAACGAGTACAGGCATTCGCTAGTATGTGATTATATATATATATATACATACACACGCATACATACATACATACGTTTAGACGAGAAATTAATATATGGTTATGGAGCTTGTTCCATCAAATAAAAATTAGTACATATTTAATTAGTGAAACATACTAAGTTAAAAATAATAAATATCTATATAAATAAAAAATTAACTATCATATTACTTATTGTAGAGATTAAAAATAATGCAAATAATAAGAATATTTTAGTAAATTTCTATGTGAAATGCGTTATTACTTAATATTTGTTACACTACAATACCATGTGCTGTACATATCATATATAATACAAATGGAATAAAAAATAAATTCTAGAATAATGATTATACATTTATTTTTTATAAATTTTTACTTTATTATTATTATTATTTTTTTCACATGACCGTCTACTAGTCTATCTTCTAACATTAAACCAAACTTAAAAACCTGATTTTTCAATGGAAAGACTAACCATCATACCTCCTGCTTAAAAACGGATAGAGTAAATTTGTAAAACTTGAGAAGAGGGAAAATTGTCAAAATTAAATACGCAACAGGCTCTTCTTCTTGTAAATTGCCGGTTTCCCACCGGCTCATCGACTGAGCTGCCTCGATCTAAGAAAGCCCTAAGCTCCCTAACCTGCCCTAGAATTCGAATCCAATCAATCAGCAAAACCCTAACCCCCAAATCGGGACCAATTACGCGGACAATGTCGACGGGCAAACCCCGTGACGGAGACATGCAACTGGTAGCAGCCTCTACTGATAAGGCTGCGGCACTATTGCCGCCGCGACCGCCGAGCGGCGCTGCATCCAACGCACTCGTAGAGTACACACCGCCGGCGTTTAGGGAGGAGGAAGAGGACTTGGAGGTGAAGCTCCGGCGGATAATCGAAAACGTCCCCGTCCGTGTCAGCAACACCTCCGGTAGTTCTGCCGGTTCCGGTTCCGGTGATTTTCACCAAGTAAGTCATCTAAATCACTTTTGATGCTTCTTTTGAAATTTATTTACATGTTTTTTGTTGTAAATTGTGACAAAATGCGTGAGGAGGCTTTTAATTGCTAGTGCCAGTCATAGTATGTTCATCTGTGGAAAAATAGCTGGTTTGAATAGGGCCATGCCATCAGTTAAAAGCAGAAAGGAGAACGATCAAGCTTCGGAGTCGAACTCTTGGTAAAGGATTTTCTTCCGTAGACTGGGTTGAGTGGACCCTATTGTACCACAGTAGTACTGTACTTATATTTCTACCATGACCTAATGGGTCAACATGGGCCGTCCGCCTTAGAACCCTCCTGAGAAACCACCTGGCGTTTTCTTGGGTGTGCAAAAGAGTCCAGAGTTTCTGCTATTTTGCTAACAAGGATATTTTTATCCTGTCCCTGATTGTTTATCTCGGCTGTGTTTCTATCAATTACAATTTTTCATATCTGATTAAAAGTACAAAAATGTGGAAACTGAATTAAAAATTTATCACATGCAGCAGTTTTTGATTGGCAGAGATTTGGATGGGATATGGAATGGGATAAAAAAACTTTTTCCTGCTGAAGAAACACAAAACACACAGTGCTTGCGCTTAAATACAGTTATCAATTAATATAGGGCTTGGTCAATTGGTTATCTAGGACATGAGGATAAATTGGAGAATAGACATGGCGTACTTCAAGAGCATCAAGCAACTATCCGTAGCTCGTAGATGGACATGAGTGCTTGCATTTAGATTTGATTGGCTGTATAGATCTCATATATGCATACTGCTGGTATATATATTTTCAGTAGCTGATAAACAAGATCAATGTAGCTCAACCTACATAGTGATAATAAGGATTGAATGTTGTTGTTGCAGCATTAGCTCTGAGGGTTAGACCCTTGATTCTGGGACTTTTCATTGTATGTAAATGTAAAAGAAAGTTTTGAGTTAGCTTAGAAGAGTTGGTAATATTGACTTTGTGATTTTAGGATTTGTTAGGTGTCTATTGGTTGGCTGTTGAATAGATCTTGCTTATTCACAAGTAGATTGCTGAGGCTGATGGTTACGATATAAAGGAAGGGTTTCTTATTTTATGTAAAATTAATTTTAATGCACAATGCCAAACTCCAAATAAGATACGTTGGTATCATCTTGAATTGGTTTTCATGCTATTGGTATGGTGGGATCCAATTGGTTTCATTGTAAGTACTATTTGATGGCTGAATTCAAAACTGGGGGGCAGGGAGACAAACAAATCAATATTTTTTTGTAACAGTTGAGAAAGCTCACATATTTGTCTACAAGATGAAGCAGTGGGAGTGATGAATAATTATATTGGCCAATTGAGGTGTTTGATTGAATAATTTCCTTGAACATGCAGATGAAGGACTTGGGAAATATCAGCATGAAATCTACACAGTATATTAAAGGAAGGTTTTTGGAGATGAGTTAGCAATGATAGTTTGGAGTAGTAACATGATGTTTTTCTTGAAGACAATCTCAATTTTCATCTAATGTGATGTTTTGGTTGTTCTTGTCATGGCATTCTTATAGTTTTTTCTCTCTCATAGTTAGTGTTATGAACCATGAGAGAAGAATTTAAAAAATGAATGTATTGTATTGATATTAATAGAGGAATGTGATATATGAAACCCTAATCTCTCATGATTTGAGAGCCATGAGCAAAGCTCACAATCTACTAACATGAGCACCGGCTCACGATGGAAACAATCTAACTAAACAAAAAATATGGATTTCTCCCCTTACTAACTGCCTACTACTATTTATAGACTAACCCACTAACACTACTAATACTCTAATGACAATTTTACCCTTCCTGCTTTCCACATGTTATATGACTGGTAGCACTCCATGTAACAACACATGTCCTTCCCATTACACTCATGCAATATGGAAGACTCTACCCAAGGTATCACGTCACATGTTATCTACTCGGTATACACCTTCTTATGGTAATTCATGCTGTGAATTAGAAGGTGTGGATATTAAAGCAATTTTTTGGTAACATTTACCTGAAGGATGTAAACATGTAGTGATGAGGTAGTGGTAGATGCTTCCATCCTCCCATAATGAATAGGACAAGATCAAGACAGAGGTGAATGAATGATTCTTGCTGTTGGTCTTATATGGAGTCACAGTTGGGCTTGGGCATCAAAGTTTGCTAGAATTGATAATGTCATTGAAGGAAGGTTAAATGAACAGCCGCAGCTTTTGTTTTCTCTTATCTCATGCTGATGTGATGCTAATGCTGGACTAAAGTCGAGTTTGAATATGTCAAAGGATTTAAAATAAATATTAATAATGGCTCTTAGAATAACCATTGTAGGAATCATTTTGCTCTAGTATAACCAATTCTTTGGACACATTAAACTGGGAAAGCACATTGGAAGGCTTAACTTTATGCATTTTTGGACTGAGTCCTGAAGCTTTCAGAAATCTTAACATGGTCTGCAACCTTTTTAATGCATTTTCCATGTCCTCTTTGATAATGTGACATGCTGTTGGTTATTATTTAGGCAACCATGGGAAGAAGATTAAAGATTGAATTGATACTGTTAAAAGTTGTAGAAGTTACTGAAGTGGTGCTGCTAATGTTACTTGAATACTAGGTTAGAATCAAGGTTTGACCACCACGGGCAATTCTAGATGAATGTTATCGAGTGTAATAGCATATTCTACTGCATTTCTTTTCATTGCATCATTGATTAATGTCCAGTAAGCAGCCTGCAATCTTTTTTTACTTGTTGCAGACAGTAGTCAATTAGGACTTTGGAAAGTTGTCCTAAATGGGGAATATCAGTAAATGTTTTCATTTCAGCTTGTCTATTGTATAGGTTCATTTGGTTTCAATGAGCGGTTCTTGAATCTTGATCCTGTTGTTCCATGTCTTTACTTTTTCTTGCTTATCATACTGTGCTTAGTTTGGATGTGATTATATATGCTCTCTTGAAGCTATTGTCGTGGTTTATTTATTTTTTTTCATCTTTTCTGGACTATGCAAAACAGTATAGGCAGATGAGACGGAAAGAGCAAGATAGGCTTGCAAGGATGGACACAGATTACCAGAAAAGGAAAGAAGTTGCTGAATTCATCAGAAAAAGGGAAGAAAACTTAAAAGCAGCAGAGGAGCGAACAGCAAAAAAGCGCCTGAAACGGCAGAAGAGAAAACAGAGGAAGAAAGAGAAGAAGACCAAACTGAATGCTGGTGGAGAAGGGCAGCAGAAAGAAGAGTCTTCGAATGATGAAGGGGAGTCCGATGATGGGGAGGAAAGAGAAAGTTAACCAACTTGTAGCTAGGCTGTACTGTCTGGATGTAGTTAAAGTGTACCTCTCCTCACAGACCCTTGCTGATGAAGCACGGGTTCCCTTTTGGTGTAATATTATCGATCCTTTTTCTTTCCCTTCTTATCTTATTAAACTAAATATTTTGGCCCTATTAGGTGAAAAATGTGAGGAACTACCCAAAATTCTCTTGGAATGGTTTACAGGGACCACTTATTTTTGAGAGTGAGAATAGAGGATGACTTTACTAAGAAACTGGATAACAGTGCAAAAGGTTATCTGTCACTAGTACTAGGAGTCGATAGAGCTGGCTTTATAAGTTGCTTTCTGCAATACGAGGCTTCTCCAGATGATTCATGAGATGGGTGGGTCCTTGGATCTGCTGGGCCAATGGTCGAGAAATTGAGAAACCGCCATTGTGCCAGCAGCACGCCTAGGTGCAGGGCCCAGGCTGGGTCTGTATGCTGTCAGTTCCTATATAGACCAGGTGATGGGGCTAGGTCCACGGGTTTATTCAATGTTGTTGATATGATTTTTTAGAGAGAATTAGTTGAAGTTGACCCTTTCGGATGGTATGTTAGGTTGAACTACCGCTGCTTACCATGATACCGACAACTTTTTCTACAACTACAAGCGACGTAACCTTTAGCTTTCAAAATTCTTCTAGTAAGAAGATGTGTCTTTACTTTAGATTTAAAAATTCAATTTTTTTTTTATTTTTGTGGGGGTAAGGAGAATTCCAAGAATTGACCGTATGATATGTTTTGCGACGATCTTAATTTGATAAAATACTTCCCATATGGCATAGACTTATGAGAACCTGTCTTTGTAAATGTTTGACCATTTGATTCAAGGCAGGTCTAGCTATTACTATAATAAAGGTAATAATCCTCCCTCAAACTGGTGGTCATTTTTCAATTATAATTGTATGAGTTTATTTTGCAGCACCACCTAAATCAAAAGTATAATTAATTATCAAGTTATATGTGGGCTGTTCGGCCTCTGTATGTGTGCGTGGGGTGGGGTGGTTGTGTGTGCGGTAGTTACGAGATATAATACTTGTCTCCACTTCACGTAGCCATCCAGAGTAACTTTTATTAAGCTTGCTTATACTTACTGTAACTATCACTCTATTATTTAATTTATTTAATATAGTACCTTAGATATAAGACATCAGAGTGTCTTTTTAAGGGTATAATAGATGTCTATGGACTTTTAAAAAAAATTACATAATTCAAATTATATAAAAAATTATCAAAATATCGATGTTATATTATATCTTCAAGATGCAATATATAACATAATACATGTCTGACATAGCTATGATACACAAATCTCATAACATTAGTAGCTAATATGGTATGATATAAGTATTATGTTAGTTTCATATTTTGAATATGTGATATTAATATAAATAACCATATCGTATTTTTAAGATATGGCATCGACTTCATATTTTGATAATTATTTTTATACAATTTATATTTTTATAATTTTGTTTGTAAACAAGTAATTTTCTCAACTTTTTAATACCACTCTTCCACAATTTTCTTCCATTTTCCTCAAAAACTTTCCTTACAGTCACATGATATTTTGCCTTAAATGGGATGGTTATTTTAATCTTAAACGTGTCTTATTGCTCTAGCTTCTTTAAAATAAATACCGATCTACGCAAGATAAGGTTCACCTTTTAAGTAATTGCTAGGCAATAATGCAACCGTTGTAGTGGAGTTGCAAAATTAAATAAAAAATAATCATGAAAAAAAAGGCCATTTTCATAAAATAAGAAAAAAGAAAATAATAGCAAAACTAAATAAAAAATAAAAATAAAAACTATAGCAATTTTGTAAATTAATGTATTACACTATTGGTACATTTAGTTTAGAGAATAGAATAAGGTAGAAACATAACTGCAATTCTTAAAGTATTAAATAGAGAAATAATAGTTATTTTTTATAATTTATTTAAAATCTCATAAATAGATATAAAAATATAAAGATAAAAACTTAACAATAATTATTCCTTTGATCCTATAAAGAAATTGCAATTTCTCACTCTGTAACATTCTATAGTAACAACAATTTTATGGAATAATTATTCTACTAATCAATTGTAAGCATAGATTTGTAGGGTATGAATAACTATTTTATTTTTCTCTTATGCATTCTACTAGCATTGTCATAAAAGTAAGTGTTAGTGCTCCCTAAATACTCATGGACATTTTCCTTTTTTTTTTTTTTAAATAGTAAACTCTTCTCATAAATAACATGTTAAGAGGATGGTGTCATTTGTTATTCAAGGGATACCCTTTAATTTAAATTAGGGTACTACAGTGACACCCCATTGAAAACTATTATAAAGACCCTAACTTTCTGACATATTGCATTTACATATATTGAAAAATATTAACATCGAAAATTATTTTTTCTTCAATATAATATCAAGTTAATCTTGTATTCATATACAATTGTAGTAACTTTTAAAGATTGATTTATCACCATCTTGACCTGTACTGACCGTTACATTTGGTAAGTGAGGGAAGCCCATAAGTTGGATGATGAATAGATCTTAAAAAATAATTACAAGTACATTTGTATATATATATATATATATATATATATATTTACATATATGTATGTTTTATATTAAGGGAAAAAATTTCTAGTGTCAGCGGTACTTTATAAATTTGGAATATTTATATAATTTTGATAGTTTAAAGGGGATGTTGTTGTAATTTTATCTTTTCAATTATTCTAAATTTTTTCAATTATATTATATATGAATTTGTTAATTTAATATTTGTTTTATGTTTTCAATCCGTCGTACTCACAGGATGTTATGATCGTTTTGATTTTGCCCCCATGATTTAATAAAATCCAAAGAACTATTGTTTAGTCAAAAAGTATAAGACGAAAATAATGAAAAAAATTAGTCAATTTACCTAATCCTCTGAATTTGATATCTCTCTTCTATTAATAACTAAGGTTTTCCAGATGTATAAAAGGTCATTTGGTGATTGGTTTTTCAATCCAATTTAATACAATAGATTGGTCTTTTGGACTAATGAGAGGTTTAAGAGATGGGGTTTAATAAAAGATGTTTAGTAGAAGAGATTTCACTTAGTAGATTTTTAATAGAATCGCTGAAACGAATCTTTTGCTCTCAACCTTTCTCAATCATCTCGTGTATGAATAGCAAACTCATAAGATGTCTTTTTGGATTTATTTGGATTTCATTTCGCTTTTTTCTTTTTTCTTCTCTCGATAATTAGTTTCTTTCGATTGAATAGAATTTAAGAAGGCTTTAATTGCTTAAGACAGTACCATAGCGATATTTTTCTATTGACATTCCAACGGTTCGACTAAGCTTTTATAATAGAATCAACAGTAAATTGCATCGCTTAAATAAATAAATAGAGTTTTTTTATCTATGTTTATAAATGTCGAATAAATTATCATAAACAACCGCGGTTTGTATATGTCATACTCCCCTTTTAGATAAGATTTTCCTAAAGTGCGGTTTGACTGCTAAGAAAATATTCGAGACTAGATAAATCGAAAATCGTGTTAAAAGAATTGATTACTAACATTTTCTTTTATTTTGATTAATATTCATGTGATTTTTCCTGTTAACACTCACATTATTATGTGCCACTATATGAGACTATTTTGTTTTTCCAAATTACAAAATATAAATTATGTTTCGGTGCTTTTACAATAAACCCATCCATATTTTTTTCTCTTAATAAACTCGTAATTCGTATCTATTCACTATTTTTGATAATTAGTTAAGAAATATGCGTAAATTTTTTATTGATTGACATCAATCATTTTAATTAGTAATATTACAATATATATAAATAAAAAAATACAATAAAATATTATTAAGTATAAATAAAACCAATATAAACATATATATTGTTCAACATATGATTTTGATTAGACAAAACTTAATTGAAATTTAGATTCATCTTGAAAAGTTTATAAGGAGTTTTACTTGATTAATCTTTAAAAATGGAAGTTAAAGACACAATAGATAGTTGTTGTCTATGTTTGTGTTTGGTTTGGTGTTATTAACTATTGCAAGATGATCAGCAGTAGTAGGAGCCTACCAATTGATCTGTAGGAAACTTAGCAATCGATCGATGTATGGAAAATCATATTGCTATATTCTATGCTGTGAAGAAATGTTGGGCAACATGTTAAGGTGATTGATCAAGAAAAGGAGATCGATGGGATTTTTATTCTGCCAACCAGTCAGTAGAACACTTAGCAATCGATTGGTAGCCAGAACCTTAAATCGGAACATTTTGTGATTCACCTGAAGTTAGGCAATAGCTTAAAGCGATCGATTGGTAGAAAAAGTTAGCTAAGAAATTTGTACTACCAATCGATCAATGGTTAGCATAGCAATCGATTGATAACACCTTGAACCCACTGTTAGGATGCATTTAATGCAATAATGGGAAGAATTTGTGCAACCTTATTTATACCCCAACTACCCAAAGAAAAATAGATATATGATCTTCAAATGCAAATTCCAAACATTCTTTTGTTCTCTTGTACTATATTAATTGTGCTTTATTTTGTTATTCATTTGAGAGAAAATTAAGAGTATAGTGTTGGGGTTTACTCTTGTAAATTTACAAAAGACACTACACTTAAAAGATAGAGATTACACTTAAGTGTTATTGAGTGATTTCTATGTGATAGTTAATTTGTATAAGCTTTTGATTGAGTATTGTGATTTTGTGATTAATAAAAGTAGTGTGAAGTCCTTACTTTGAAGCATTAGTGCCCATGGAGAGTAAGGGGCGATTAAACTCCACGTTATATTAAGGCTTGATTTTCTTTTACCCTATCTCTTTTATTTCTGCACTTATTGTCACTGTTTGACTATTAATCTCGTTCACTATTGTTGTATCTAAAGATAGATTGTTTAGAAAATTCAAAATTTATTATCAATACTTAATTCACTCTCTTCTTGAGTATTAGCTTAGTGTTCTTCATATATATGTAGGGGGAAAAAAGAAAAAGAAATAAGACCTTAAAGGTAGTTGGCCGATCACCTTAAGGTCGGTCAAGTGCTAAAAATACTAGTATTGGTGGGTAACAATGCATCACTATAAGTGAATCATGTAACCGGTTCATGGTGGTTTGTGCCACTCACCACTCTTAGAATTGGAAATGAAAATTCATTAAAAAAAAATTGACAAAGTTATAATTGGGTTGGTGGCAAAACTTTAAAACATTTATTTATTTTTTCTTTCCTTTATTTTTTTTTCATCTACAATCCATCGATGTAGTTGAGTCATCGAGATCTACCAATAGTCGTAGTTGAGACCCATTAGTGCCTAGGCACTTGCCAGATTGCTTTAAGTATTGAAGTACTTTTAAGGTTTAAGATATAAGATTTTTTGTACTTTATATTATGTTTTTCTAATAATTTTTGTTAAACTTACTAATTTGATATATTTGATGATAAAATTTTAGTAAATTAACTATTACAAAACAATTATAGGTTAACATGATTATTTAACTAATTGTTACTATTGATGGCAATTCTTAGACATGGATGGACCACCTCTACTCTTAGGATAAGTGCTCAACCTATGTGACCATGATTCAAAATGGACTTGAGTTGACCAAATTTGGCACATTATTGAGCGGGTCCATCCATGAGATAACAATCTTAAAGGGGATTGGCCGACCTTATGCTTCGTACCGGACATTCGCCAAGCAGCACTCAATATTGGTTCATGAGTTTAAGAAATTGAAGGGTATAATTAAATAAAGTCTCACGTGACTAAGGAGAAATCCCTTAGCTTAGAGGCTAACCTCCTTGAAACTTCTAATGGTCCTCTTTAGACAATACTATATCTCATATTTAATCCTTAACAAAGGTTCCTTAAAACTTGACCATACAACAGTTACATCGCATTAAATGCGATGTGACCTCTAACGCTTTGCCTTTTGGAAAGCCTACGTAGCCTCAATCATACGACACCATCAATTATGAAGAAAGACAGAAACAATGCCTAAAAGATAGTTATTTTGTCGTCGTCAGAAGATCTCACCAATCCTAGGCCACTGAAACTTAAGGGCAAGTACCACAAGTTGATAAGGCCTTAGAGGTTAAACATATAAATACTTGATCTCTCTCATTTCCAAAGTAAGATCACTCTTTTGTACTAATTTGTACTCTAATCTCTCTCTCTCTCTCTCTTTGCTCCCATACGTTGAATTACATACTTCTTTTATAAGTGTTTTTGACTCAAGTATCGGAATGACCTTGCTTAGACAAACCTTTTAATGTTTTTGTCTATTTTGCATTCAAGCCTAAGGCTCATGGAGTTGCTCTTATTTGGTTAGTTTGACCTTTAGCAGCCCATTATACTCTACTATTAAGAAGTTTAAAATGATATTTGGCATTACCTGTAGGAATCGAACCCATAACCAGGTGGTTACAGTGAGTCTTCTTTGGATTGGTCCTATACTCGTAGAACCTACATCGTAATGTCAGTACCTCCATATGCTTAAAGGATCCCTTTCGATTTTCGAACAAGCACCTAATCCCCTATTCCCTTTATTACTCTACTGTTAATGAAAGTGGCTGGACAAGTGTTGATAATAGTTTTAAGACACGAGCCAATCACCTCTGGTACACGGTTAAGTTACGTCATCCACGAGATGAAAATCCCTATAAGGTTCGGGTCGACTACCTTAGGCCTTATACCAGGTAGTTGCCAAGTAATAGCTCGATCTTAGCGCATGAGTTCAAAGAACCAAAGGGCTTAGTCAAATAAAGTCTTATGTAGCCAAGGCCAACTCCCATAGCCTATAGGTTGATCTCCTTGAAACCTCTTATGGACCTCTCCAGACAACGCTAAAGCCCCATGTGCAATCCTTAATAAGAGCTCCTCGAAACTTGACCATATAAGACTCATATGGCATTAAATGTGTGAATACTAATAACTTACTTTTTGAAAAGCCCATATAGCTTTAATCATATAATGTCGTCAAGCATTTATGAAGAAAAGATAGACATAAGGTCTAAAAAGAATCATTCCTACTGTCGTTAAAAGATCTCACCAACTTTGAGCCCTTGAAGCCTAAGGTTGCATAGTATTATGGTTTGGGGTTTTCTCTAGCACACAAATGGATCATATGGTACTTACTATCCTGTCTTTACAATAGTAAGCAAACCTAATTTGCATGCAATGTTAGCCAATAAGGCCTCAATCTATATGCAACATGAACAAGATAGAAAGCTAACAATAAATATAAGGGACATAGCATGAATCGTAAAATAAATAACACACTTGAATTAATTTTGACAATATTATAAAGCTATAATGTATGTGCACGGGGGTAATATGTATATAACAGGTGCCATTAGTCATGATTAACCAACATGGTGAGTAAGAATTTCAATTCAAAAAAGTACTTATACCCTTGTAAAGAGCTTTATAAGCATTTTTGAGCCTCGCAGGAGGAGATGTTAAAACTTACGAAATGGTATCACTCCCTAAAAGTAGAAATTTCTAATAATAATAAGGCCCTAACTAAAGTGAAAAAAGGTCTCTCTCTATATTATAATATATACAAAAGAATAGGCCTTTACTAGTATAAGTATGCTACAAAAATGGTACCTTAATATCTTACCCCACTTAATTCTATTGACGTCTGGCGGAGGTCTTTTGGCAGGCAAGGTAGACTTTCTTTCGGATAAGGGCTTAATGTCCTCTTCAGTTTCTCAGCTAGTATCTTCTTCTCCTTGATCTCTTCGCTTGACTAAATACTCTATATGTTCTTCTCCAGTAGCGAGATCTTTGACTCTTCGCTCTATAAGGATGTCTTCCATAGCTTGACTCAAGCTAAACATGATCTTAATATGTGACCGCTTAGGCACATTGTGAGATTGGTCTTTCATGTCTGTATAATATGGCTCCAAGACGTTGACATAAAAAACCGGATATACTTTCAACCACGCAGGAGGTTTAACCTTGTAAGTTGCTCTTCCAATCTTTGAGATGATGGGAACTGAACCAATATACCTTTGGATCAATCTTTTGTCCTTATTCCACTATGATCTAACTTGTTGTAGATGAAGCTTTATCTTAGAAGCCTTCTCAAGATACGCTTTCGTTACTTTTGAAATTTGCTTCCAATGTTTAGTAAACTGATAAGGTCTTGCACATCTCCCAGTGTATGGTGTGACCACTATGTGGGATAATAGTGGTTGTTGATCAGTGATGATTTTTGTAGAGCTCTTATTAAAGGAAGAGCTCTGCTGGATATTGAGACAGAACTGGGTGATATCTAATAAGTTAACTCAATTCTTCTGGTTGGAATTGACAAAGTATTAAAGGTATTCCTTTAGCAAATCGTTGAATCTCTTTATCTGCCTGTTACTTTGCAGATGGTAATTAGAGATCATGCTTTGCATTGGACCTAAGAGGTGAAACAACTCTGTTAAAAACTTTTTTGTGAACTTGGTGTCCTTATTACTTACAATATTCTAGGGTACTCCCTAGAACTTTACAACATGTTTGAAGAAAAGTTGGGTTGTCTCTTCCGTACTTGAACTCTTTATGGTGGGAATGAAGCTGTCATACTTGAAGAACTTGTCAACAACAAGAAAAATGAATAAGTGCTCCCCCACTTTTGGTAAAGAAGTGATAAAGTACATAGAGATGCTCCCTTATGGGTGAGATGGCATTGGAAGTGTGTTGTGAACTGTGACTAAGAATAAACAAAGCCCGTCGCTGGATAGGTCCAAACTTGTAGAAAACTTGAAAAGGATTAATGGGGAAAGTGCGAAAAGGGTAAAACGAAGAATGAAACAGTAAGCAAAAATCACGAACAACTCCAGAGGATATGATGCACCAATAAAACTTCGGAGGACTCATGGCTCAATTCGATATGATGCACGAATTGGTTCAGTGAAGTTACTCGCCATCTAACCTTACTTAAGAGAAAGGATAAAAATGATACCGAAAGTAAATAAACAGTGTTTATGCAAGGAAGAAAAAGTACCCAAAAAAATGTATATTAAGAATGATTTGATGTTCTCATAAGTACAAGCACATGGTTATTTATACCCATAAGTTAGGGCAACTTGCCTAAAAAGGAAAAAGATAAAAATGGTATTTCCTAAGGAAGCAATGTACAAGATACAAAAGAGTAAAAATGAATATATAAGAAAAACAATCATTAGTGTAACGGATTTTGTACATAATATTATATACGTGGTGATGCTATATTAACGAGGTCGTTAAAAGATGTAAACAAAAAGATAATGACAGATGGGCTTGTCTGAGTAGGGATGGATTAGTCAGTCCGGACTTTCTCTCTTGACTTCTTAGTAAGGAAGATATTACGTAATCGGTCGACTCGGCGCTAGAAAGTAATCATCAACTTGGCATACTGTAGAAAAATGAGCGGTTATACGGCATGGCATGAAAAGTAACTTGGTAAGGAAATACTCGGTCTCGGTAGGGGTTGCTTGGAACAGAAGAATTCGTTGTACTAACTGTCACGCCCCGAAGCGGCAGAGTCATAACAGCCTTGCCGTGTAAACCATCTTAAGATAGAAGTTGGCCTTACAACTGCTATCTTAGACTTGATCTACACAAGGCGTCCACGATTAACCCGTTTTAAAGTAAATAGTTTGTAATTTAAATAAATCATTTACCTAAGAAAGTGAGGAAATATATATATTCCCTATAATTCAGTTATTGCAATTAAAGTTTACAATATTTCTCTGTAATATATTTCCTAGTTATTACATCTTTCAGAAAGGAAAAGTTCTAAAGTAAAAGCTTAGACCTTAAAAATATATGTTTGTTCTTCAAATGTTTTTCCTCACTCCCCAGGATCCAGCAGTTGCTAGCTTCAGAGTAGTTGTTTGCCGCTAATTAGCCAGCACCTGCACGACGTCTATAGGGATGTGAGCAACCTCAGCTCAGTAAGTTAGGATGGAGGACTTAAAACTATACCATAAACACATAACAGGGTTATCAATCAACTTATTAAGTGCAATGCATATGCAAGCAAATGCCATCGCATGACGTTGTCCAGCCCATCGTAAGATTAGAGAAATTACGCTCGCTCTAATCCGGGTTGAGGAATTACCATTAATGCAACAGCTCACGACCAAACCCAGGCTTGTGCAATGAAGACCTCGCTCCTCTCGCGATTACCTTCGAACCACTGACTTCACCTTCGCCGCGTCCTCCTCTCCTGTCACTTAGTTCGACTGAGGATGAAGAAGGGACCATTATGCAATCCTGTGCTATTCCTTTCGAAGGGGTTAGTATTTGGCCGGAGAGTCCTAAGTTCCCCTAATGGGTTGCCATGTAGGTCCGATTATGATTATAGGCCGTATATTTGATTAGGTCCAGTTTAGGGTGATCAATCATTTCATACAAACCATACAATATAAGCCAGGACAACAGACATAATCATAGCATTACCCATAATCAAGTACATGCACACATCCAACTATCTAACAAGCACAACCAAGCATAATCTTAAGCCTCCAAAATACAACAACGTATTAATCCCAACTTACCTCACTCCTCGTTCACTCACTCGAGGTCCGACTTGCTCAGGCCATCACCGATCATCCTTATAACACAAACGTGGTTTCAGTTTTTCATATAACTATTATAGATTCACTTTATCCTATAACGCTTATTGTTAAGTTTTGTTTAGGATTTAATATGCCTAATTAGCTAGGTCTTAAGTCTTTTACAATTATTCTAGGTTTGAGGTTAGGTTCGGGTTCGGTTTCCGCATCGATTTCTAAATTAAGTTCTAGTTCAATTTTTTAAGTAGTGTTTTATACTCCAACTCTAGAAATTCGTTTCAACCCATAATGTGAAATTAATCACATTACTTCCCGATCTCCTAAATATCATCATTACCCCTAGTCAGTATTTTATTTCACTGGTACATTTAAATTCGTATTAGTGTACCGAATTCACTCCTGATGTAAGAAATTTTTACATTTTTCATCTAATTCAATAAATTCAAGTTTCCTATTAGATTTATTGTACATTTTTATTATTATCATAAATCAATTTTTATTATAATATTTTCTATTTATTATATTTCCAATAATTACATATTATGTATTATTATCTATTATGTATATTATATACTTCTAATATTTCTATCACTTTAATTATCATCTCTAAACATCAATTATCATTTTACAATATCTAAATTCCTCTTAAATCAGATTTTACATCTAATTACCCTAATTTACAAAATTAACTTAAAATGTACTATTTTCCCATATTACTTATTTACTACATAATTAACCTAATAATTACATCTAACACCCTAAATGCTACAAGTATCATACTCCATCAAATTTCAACATCTTAAAACATGTACTTATTCACTAAATCAGTAATTAACCATCTAATTATTTTATTAACCCTAAATTACCCATTTTATGCCTCATTTTAGGGCCTAAAAATTATCTAAAATTTTCGAAATTTGATTTTTGAAAACGAGCTTTATAGCACTGTTCTATATCATCTAAGTAATCTACAAAAAAATTTTGGGCTCGAAACTATACTCCTAAGGTCATTTATTTCTAAACCGAAACATGCTCGGTTTTGCACGATTTCTTAAGGACCTTATATCACGAGACATATTTTCATCAAAATAATATTTTTCCTAAAAACTAAATACAAAAATATTCCAGAATAACAAAATTCATAATTTTCTAATAATATTTACTATTTTTACAAAATTACACAAGAATCGGGCTAGAAATCGGACTCACCGATTTGGGTGGCTCTGGCCACCATCGGCCGCCATGGCCTTGTTGGCCGGTCTGGGCGTTGCCACCACCATGTGGTGGTGGCTGTCCACTCCCAGCTGCTCGTTTGGTGTGAGTTCCTTTTAAAGGCCCTAATTGCACAGTTTTTCTTAATTTTTTTCTAACCCGAATTTTTCTCTCTATTTTTCTCACTTTCCAAACTGCCCAAATGAGGTATGTGATTTTTCTTGCTATTTATAAAGCTTTAGAGAATTTATTGTGCATTAAATTGGACAAGACAATTGCCTTATCCTTTAATTTTTGGCTTTTGTGTTGTCTTAATTTAATTGGCCGATTTTTTTCTTATTTTTCCCAGCTGCCACGACCCAATTCTGGATCATTCCTGATTTTTCCTTAATTAATTATGTATTTTCTTTAAGTATTTAGTATTATTTTAGCACATTTCGCGTATTTTAAGTAATTACACGTATTTATACCTACATATAAATTCATATATAGTACAAATAAATATTCCTAAATATTATTTAGGTCATTTTATAATTTTAATATACATATAATTTATCTCTAGCGATTCGTTAATTATCGAAATGCATTTTACACATTTTTGATAAATAACGAGTTATATATTTAGAATTTGAAATTTTTATAGTCTTTTATTTTATTGCTTATTTTCTTAAATTCAAACTTACGGGATCATTTTTACTAATATTTCTAGCTTTACTTATAATTTGGGCTTGATCGGATCTTTTGGCTGATCGAAATCTTAAGTGGCTGGTTGTGGGGCTTACACTAACCCCTTTAGTCCTTCGGTTTGGCTGTGGGTTAGGGGTCTAATAGCCTGATTCCTATCAAAATGGCTTCAATAGCCCTGCAGTTTTCTACCTCTTAACTTTGTCTTGTTGGCAGGTTAAGCAAATCTTCATATAATTCATCACATCCTCATTCATATCCAGCCAATAATAGCCCTGCTTTAATAAGCTCAATGTCTTTTGCTAGCTAGGATGTCTAGCCCATAAATTATCATGGTATTCTCTCATTAGCGCCCTTCTTAAGTTGCCTGCCCTTAGGATGTACAATCGGTGCTCTTTTGTGTAGATGAGGTTGCCTTCTACCTAAAATCTACAAGTTTTCCCTTTCTTAACCAACTGCTTAAAATTCTTGGCCAACAAGTCTTGACTTATATGCTGCTTGATTTGCTGTTGAATTGAAGTTGAGATTTGACTTATCGACTATTGCACAATTTATGCTAAGGAAGCTAAATTAGCTCGTTTGCTTTTACTACCCGATTAGTCTATTTGCTATAGTACTCAATCTCTATATCAAACTCTGTAAGGAACTCTTGCCATCTCATTTGCTTGGTCGAGAGCTTAGGTTGAGTCAATATATGGCCAGTAGTAGAATTGTCTATCTTCACTAGAAACTTTGATCCTAACAAATAGTGCTTCTGGGTCCTTAGACAGTGAAAGATTGCAAGTAACTCCTTCTCTTGGATTGAATACCTGCGCTTTATTTGATTTAGCTTCCTACTCTCATATGCCATTGGATGACCTTCTTGCATCAACTCTCCACCTAATGTAATGTCTGAGGCATCTGTGTGGACTTCAAAATGCTTGGAAATGTCAGGAAGTACGAAGAACAACTCTTCTATTGTTAAATACTTCAACTCTTCCAAAGCACTCTAACATCCCTCATGCTATGACCATGCTTAGTCCTTCTTTAATAGATTTGTAAAGGGTAGAACTTGGTGAGAATATCCTTTAACAAATCTTCTGTAGTAATTTGTGAGTCTAATGAAGGACTGTAACTTTGTTACACTCTTGGGTACTGGCCACCACCTAATTGCTTCCACCTTAGCCATATCCAAATGGATTTGCCCTTCTTCAACAACATGACTTGAGAAGTTGATTCGTTTCTGGGCAAAGGTACATTTCTTGTGCTTCACATATAAATGATTCTCCTACAACTTTTTGAAAACCATCCGTAAGTGCTTTACATGGTCCTATAATGTCCTACTCTACATAATAATGTCGTTTAAATAAGCGACTACAAATTTGTCGAGATATTCATGAAATACATTATTCATTAAGGTGTAAAATGTTGTAAGAGTATTAATGAGATCAAAGGACATTACCAAGAACTCATAAGCACCATATTAGGTTACACACGTCATTTTGGGCTCATAACCCTCGGTAATGCGAACCTAATGATAGCTTGAACAAAGATCCAGCTTTGTAAAGTACTTGGCCGATTAATTGATTAAACAAATCAACAATTAGAGGAATTAAATAATGATTCTTCACTGTCAGCTTGTTTAGAGTTAGATAGTAAACACACAATCTCGAACTTCTATCTTGCTTCTTTTGAAATAGAATAAAAGCCTCGTATGGTGCTTTTGAAGGTCTAATGAAGCTTTGCCTCTAACAACTCATTCAGTTGCTTCTTTAATTCGGTAAGTTCGAGTGGTGACATTTTATAAGGAGCTCTAACAAGTGGTTTGGCACTAGGAATCAGCTTAATCTCATGGTCTACTGACTGTTTGGGAGATAACTCCTTCGGGAGCTTGTTAGGTATCATCGAATTATATTCCTTCGAGACACTCTCTATTACCCCCAGTATCTTTGTCTTTCTTGCTTCCTCTTTCTCTTTAGGGACATCAAAGAAAGTTAGCTCCTGATGTTTAAGTTCTCTCTTTAGTTAAAGTGTTGATAGTATCATAGCTCAATATTCTTCCCTTCCTTGCTATTATTGCTCGCCTTATTCCTTTAAATTGTCATGTAGTATGGCTTTTCACCCATGAATAACAAGCAGTCCATTGCGGGCATAGGAGCAACTCTAGTCAGTCTTAAGAAATCTATCCTAAGGATTATGTTGAAGTCATCTAATGGGACTATTATGAAGTTGGGATTTCTACTCTAATCACCAACCTTTACCTTCACTCCTCTTGCAACTCCTTAGACAAGACAGGCCTTTGAGTTAACGGCCTTAATCTAGCTAGTGTCTTCGGTAAGCACTAACCCTAATCTTTCTGCCTTAAGCACATTAATGAAGTTATGTATGGTACCAGAGTTTACCATTACACCGATATTCTTGTTGTTGGTGTTAAACTAGACATATATCAACTCATCGTCAGTCTTGGGCTTACGTTACGTTGAGGAACTCTTTCCAATAGTTGACAACATGAATAATGCACCACTCGAGGTTGATCCTTCCCATTACTCCTCGATTATTCATCTTGGCATACATTCTCTACCTTTCGTGCCACAGCATTAGGTGCAACCCAATGTAGACATTCAACTACTTTGTGTCGACCAACATATAAGAAACATGAGAATGGGGACTTCTTACCTCTACTGGTTGTCCTACTTTTTCTAAATTGGTGAGAGTTGTAAAATTTCCTCTGACCCCCTCTAGTATTACTACTGTTGTTGCTTGAACTTAGGATTTCCCTACTCTTGGGTTTACCCAACTTAGCTGACTTTCCACTCTCGTAGCCTGTCGACATGTTCTCCCCTTTATTGTCATAAGTGTAGTTAGTTAAGCGCTTAGTTGTTGCCTACGCTATAGCCAAGTTTATAACTCGTTGTCTTTGCAACTTATTCTTAGTATAGGGCTTTAATCTTTCTAAGAAATTGAATAGCTTATCATTTTCGGTCATGCTCTTGATGTCAAACATTAATGTCTAGAACTTATGGGCATACTTTTTGATGTCATCACCTTGTTGAAGTTCCCTCGGCTTTTTTCAAGTATTGTACTCAACATTCTTAAGGAAAAACTGAGCTCACAACTTAGCTCTCAACTCAACCTACGTATTTGTATGAGCATTATTGTTCTAGATCTCCTCATACTTAGTGCGCCACCACAGCTTGGCATCACTAGTTAAGTATATTGCAGCCGTGGTGACATTTGTTCTGTCATTATTTGTCCTCACAATGGTAAAATATTGCTCCATATCAAATAGAAATTTTTCTAATAGCTTAGTGTCCTTTATGCCAGTAAATGCCTTGTGCTCAAGCATTTTTAGATGTCTCGCATGAGTATGAACATGTATAGAGGTAAGGGTAAGAGCATGTCCCATTGCTTGAGTCAAAATGGCTACTCGTGTCCTCAACTCCTCAACAAACTTGGTTGAGGTATGAGTATTAAACTGTCTTCTCAAGTCTTCTACTTGAGTCCTTAGTTGTTGTCTCCTCGTCGATCATTACATGCATTTCCTTTCTAAGTATTTTTATTGTGATGTTGAAATTCTTAGCAGTCTCAATCATTTTAGCATTCATATCCTAATGATTGACCTCAACTTTAGCTACTCTTACCGATAGTGTGACTAAGTCATCCATTCACTTGGACAATCCTTTAAGGGTTTCCTCTAAGCTATTTAGCCTCTTGCTCACTTTCTCTGGTCATATCATGGTTATTCTCATTGAAATTATCTAGGCTCAACTTTAGCTACTCTTATCGATAACTTTAGCTACTCTTACCGATAGTACGGCTAAGTTATCCATTCACTTGGACAATCCTTTAAGGATTTCCTCCAAGCTATTTAGCCTCTTGCTCACTTTCTCTGGTTATATCATGGTTATTCTCATTGAAATTATCTAGGCTCTGATACCAATTGTCATAGTCTGGGGTTTTCTCTAGCACACAAATAGATCATATGACACTTATTGTCCTGTCTCTACATTAGTAAGCAAGGCTAACTTACATGCTATGTTGGCCAACAAAGTTTAAACTGGTAAGCAACACGAACAAGATGAAAAGCCAACAGTAAATATAAGGGATACTGATATGAATTGAAAAATGAATAGCATACTTTTATTAACTCCAGCAACATTATAAGGCTATAATGTGTGTGTACGACTATAATGTGTGTATACAGCTATAATGTGTCTATAACAGGTACCGTCAGTTGTGATTAACCAACGTGATAATTAAGAGTTTTAATACAAAAGAGTACTTGTTCTTCCATAAAGAGCTCTATGGACATTTTTGAGCTTGATAGGAAGAGATATTAAAACTTATGAAATTATATTATTTTCTAAAAGTGAAAATTTCTGATAATAGTAAAGTCTTAGCTAAAGTGAAAAAAAATCTCTCTCTATATTACAATACATACAAAAGAACATACCTCTGTTAGTACAAGTATATTATAAAAATGTGACCTTAACATATAAAATAAGTTAACAGGAGCTTAGTTTGAATATACAAATACTTGATCTCTCTCCTTTCCAAAGTATGATAATTATTTCATGCTCATTTATACTTCAAAGTCTTATCCACCACACCCAACCCCCCACCACAAAATACATACACATACACATAGCTCTTATATGTAGAATAACATACTTTATATATATATATATATATTATTTAGGGATAAGAGTACCTTCGTTTAACAACCCTTGATTGTTTAATTCATCCTTGTTTGTTTTGTAATTGGGCTTAAGGCACATAGATGCATCTCGATTTGGTTTTGGACTCAGGGGAGTCTATCACACTATTGATAAGAATCTAGAGACCAAAATGATAAATAGCGAAGAAACACAATTAATGAATTTATTAGAAGAAAAAAATAAAAGAGCTGTTTAATTACAAAAACGCTAAGAAATACGGATCATGCTCTCGTAACTTTCTTCTTTTCTTTTCTTTTTATTTTAATATAGCCGATTTATTACAATAATTTAATTTACTTAGAAAACAAATGGGCCAAATAAAGAAAAGTAGCCACTCCAAAATTCCCTCTCTGCAAGACTCAACAAAATTAAGCAAACAAATTTGAATCTCTCTCTCTCTCTCTCTCTCTCTCTCTCTAGTTGGTCTCCACGATCCCTGCCATTTCCATCGATTCAACAAACCCTAATAATTCCTACACATGGGAGAATCTGATCCACCACGTCGCAAATCTGTACACCAAGCTCTTGGCGGCGGCTCCGGTACTCTCTCTGTCTTTCTAAAATGATATTGCGTTACTTTCAATTCGAAATTTTGAACTGTATGATCAGGTTTGATCTGAATTTTGGTTAGTTTCGAAAGTACTATTATGGAAGAGACCGTTGAGAAGCATCACAGTATTAGTCTCTGCGACGTCATTGTGGTTGCTATTCGAAAGAGCCGGTTATAATATATTGTCATTCATCGCCAATGTTCTTTTCCTCCTCGTCGTCATTCTCTTCTTATGGGCGAAGTCCGCTGTGCTTCTGAACCGGTATGTGATTTTTTCCGTGGATCACTTAATTCTTGTCGAAATGCTAGTTTTAATCCTTTATGCAAGTGATTACTGCGGTTAGGATATGTGTATCAAATGGCAGAAGCGTAATATTAACCGTGGAAAATATGGAGAGGGCAAAAGCTGTAATTTTTGGGGAAAAATGCAAAACCAGTGTTCCGATATCAGTGGCTTTTCTGTGTAATCATTTTAACTTCCAATCTACTATTCGAATTGGTCATTAAGTTCATTTCCGTTAAGGCATGCTGATAAATTAGTACTTCAACCTTTATTAACTACTAAGGGCTGTTAAGATGGACTAGATAGGCTCTTTCTTCGATTAGTTAATATTATTGTGATATGGTCCTATAGAAATTTGATATGCAAATTTGAATCAAATCTACAGAATATGGAATCCTTGTCTGGGGTTTATACAAACTTGGTTTCTCCCAGTTTAATAGCAGCTCATGATGCGCTGATCTCCGAGATCCAAATTAGTGATTCATTGAATGGTGCCTCTGTCTGTGTCTTTGTAATCGCATGTTGCCATGTATGTGGATAGATGTAAGACCCACTAAATTTTCTTCATACATAACTGCATCTGATTGGTGGGACATGGATGGGAACAACATTTGGGGACAGGGAAATTACATCCACATCTATGTCTAGTGGTGGATGCTTAGTTTTATTGGCGGATGCACCAGCTTTGATTTTGAGGAAAAGAGGGTAAATATATAGAGTTAATACCTACCTTTTCTAGGTGAACTTTAAAAATCTGAGGGGATATTTTGGGGGAATTCCAAAGTTTGAGTTGGCTGGGACCAGGCCCTGTCTTCGCCACCTTTAAGACAGTAAATTGTTGCTTCTAATTGCTTTAAATATTCTGTAATTACGAACTATAGCAGTAGATAGGTGGATGGTCTCCGCTATTAGGGAAGATGGGGGTTGTAGTAACTTTGATTTGTTGCATCAATAAGATCAACATGTAATTGAAATACGCATCATAGTGAATCCATTGAGTCATTGATTGTGGGCATCTATCTTTGGTGGTCACCCTACCGTTGCGGGATCAATTTGAAATGATATCTTGGGCTTGTTAAGAGAGAACTTGATAGTGTTTTGACCAATGCTTGATTAGAGAGAAAGCCTGTGATCTTTCTTTAGGTCTTGCGTCTTAATTAAAGAGAATCCCAGATTTCTCTAGAAAGCAACTCTTCCCTCTCCCCTGATATTGGAATTATCCTTCTCATTAAATTTCTGTACAAAGATAGATTGCAGTTTTGTAACTACTCTCCTAGACAACTGCTACATAACTCCCTACATTTGAAATTCAAACAATCGTAGGACACTATTCCATAACTTTTACACATAACTGACCTCTATTACAAAATACAATATATGCCACGCATATTAGACTAGGACACATTACACTATAAAGTTTGCTGTACATGACATAACACCACAGCTAGGACACAGCATGCTGCATATCTCCATTTTAATACACACAACAGAACACAGGCAAAACACAATACAAACACCACTATTATGCAAGCTGGTGTTGCTTCTTGTGCATCTAGACTCGTTTAAGGAGCTGTATTTGCTATTGGTTGGCCATAACATTACTCTGCCCTTCTAGAATGCTGAGAGCTCACTCGTGATGGTTGGATAGCATTGACACAACCTATTGGTGTCCTCCCAAGAAGCATTAGCCCTCTTGATGTAGCAGAATTTCTGTTCTGTGTGCTGATCAGAGACATCAGAAATAAAGCTTGCTAGTTATATCTTCATCTGCTGTTGTCTTGCTTCCATTTGCTCTTGATTTTCCTTCAAAAGGATCATAAATACTTCATATTGTTTTTTAGCTGCTTCAGTTGCTTCATATAAATTGGTTTTGATACCAGTTGTTATGGGATTGATTTAAAATGATAATCATTGAGCTTGTTATGAGGGAACCCAACGATGTCTTGACTGGACTTGTTACAGAGAACCTACGTTCTCTATTTGGGGCTTAACTGAAGAGAGAACCTTGGATCTCTTTAGAAAGCAACTTTGAAATTTTTTCTGGAAATTAGGACTTATCCTTCTCATTACATTTCTGGTATTTAAAATATAAAGATAAGTGGCAATTTTTTAACTAGTCTCCTGGACAACCGCTATATAACTCCCTACATTTGAAATTCAAACACTCATTGGGATACTGCTGCATGTAACTGCTACACATAACTGACCTCTATTTCAAAATACATTACATGCCACACAAATTAGACTGGGACACATCATGCTATGTTATAGTCTATTGTACATGATGTAACACCACAGCTAGGACACAACTTCATGTTAGCATCTTAACAGATACAACAGAACACATACACACCACATAACACACACTACTATTATGCAAGCTGGCATTGCTTCTTGCATGTATGGACACATGTAAGAAGGAGCTGTATTTGCTCATTGATTGGCCATAACACTTACTCGTAATATTCATGAGTACTCTTTTATGTATCAATCAGTGATTAGTACAAGTACAAATCAAATTTCAGTGGTTATGGACCTTTTTTTCCTAACCCTAGTACTTGCAATTGGTGTTTGCGTGAATTAGAATTAATGAAGATTTGTTCGCAGTTTCTGTTTATAAAGAATTTCATTTATTATACTAAAAAACTTTGTATTTTTACTATTTTGAGTTGGATGAGCTGATTTGAGTTAAACTTTTCAGGCCACTGCCTCCCCTTCCTGATATGGAGATTAGTGGGAAATCTGTAGCTAGGGTCTCCAACGTACTGGTAGAATGGACTAATTGTGCATTGTCCATTGCACATGATATTACCATTGGTCGCAACTTGAGACTTTTTCTTCAGGTTTGATATGGCCACCTTCGGAATATCTATTTGTGGAGCATTCATCGTATACTGTAAAACTGATGAATGCAGATAGTTTGATTATGCTAATTTGAAATGACTTTTGGGCTTCAGGTCACCTGCAGCTTGTTGGTAATATCTTATATCGGCGGTCTCTTTAACTTCCTCACCTTACTTTATATTGGTGAGATCTCTTGCATTATTACCCCAAATCTTTATCTATGTTGGGATGTCACAGATGTTCTTATATATTATCGTTTATTTTTTCTTCCATCAGGGGCCCTTCTTGCTCTCTTTGTTCCTTTTCTGTATGACAAGTACCAAGATCACATAGATGATAAGCTTTCTGTCACTCATAAAGTTATACAGACACAATACAGAAAGATTGATGATAGCATATTGAAGAAGATCCCACTCCCTGCAAGCAAGGAAAAGAAGATTCAATAGGCAAGTAATCTCCCTCCCTCCCTCCACTTTGTGCGTGTACGTGCAAACCTTGAAGTTTCACAGTATGCTTACTGTCCCAGAGATTTTCTTTTATATGTTTGTCTGGGAGACCTGGAATGCTTTATCTTTGATCATCATAAGTAATGTTAATGTTATATGTACTGGGTTTATTACCTATTTACCTGCCTCAAGAGTTCAATTCTGATTATAATTGTATTTCAATATCCATATCTTACCTTTTTAGAAGCATGCAGCTTCTATCTTGGTTGAAGAAGAATGTCTGTGTATGAGAATAGTTGATATACTTTTGTCCTTGTCATTTGTTAAACACCATTTCAGGTTTATGTGGCACATGTAAACTCAAAGGAAAAGCATGACTATAAACACCTTATATTATATCAAATGCCAATTCAATACAATCTTCTCGGTTGATAGGAGTGGTACAAATTAGATTTGTGTTGATGTAGAGTGAGAAGACCTGAATGTTGAAAATTTCTTGTTTCTTTCTGTAAGTCTGTGAAAATTATAATACATTAAAAAGGCGAAGTCCAACAAAAGCTTGTGTTGTAAGTGTGGCTAATTATTAGGATAAGTGTTGGGATTCAAATAATTAGACCAAAATTTGGATCTTCTAAGTAGTTTTGGATTGGTGGCCTTGAAATAGGTTTATTTGGAATGTCTCACCAGATCTAACCTTTTACAGTAGTCAGTAAGGCTCAGTTATTAATTAGTGGCCTTTATGGATTCCTAGGCTCATTCCTTACCCATTAAGATTTCCGTAGGAATCTTGGGCTTATTACACCACTTTTAAAGCCCACATTTCTTATGGATATGACCTTGTTTATTAGGATCCTATATAATTAAAGCAATCCAACAGCGTTCATTTACCCTCTGCTCCCTATAAATGCCTGCTAGTTCCTCTTATAAGGGGACATCATTCTAGCATTCAGCCTCTACTAGACTTTCTTTATCACTTGTCATAGTGATATGAGGGCTTGCTAGAGTGTTTGCTCTTTCTCTTTGATCCCTTGTGATACGATCAAGAATCGTATATTTAAGCACACAACAATTTATGAAACGAATCTGAATGGAAAAGATTGAATCTTTTGGATTTTTGTGGCTTTGGAAATAAAAGAATATAATTTTTTATATGGATTTTCGATATAAATAAACAAATAAAAGTTATGAGCAATATGTGAATTGGATATGGTGCATTAATTCACAATTTGAAATAGGGTTTATTTAATTCTTAATTGATATGACTCACAATCAAGAATTTAATAGAGATGTCTAATTATCCAATCTGATATGACGCATGATTAAATAATAAGAAGGGTTCAATTATTCAATTGATATTATACACAATTGAATAAATTGAAAGGTTTGTTAAAGAATGCCATAATTCGACACATGAATTGATAAGTTTTACAGAGGAAGATGAAAACTCTCAATTGGGTTTCATCTAAATAATGTTATAAGGATATTTATAAGGAATCCCGATGACCCTAAGGCAATTAGGTAATTTATCCTAATTAATAATCAATAACCTAATAAAATTCTAATGGAAATAAAGTTAAAAACAGTAAAAATAAAGTCCATAAAAAGATCATGGTTAAGAACATGGGCAACGGATTTGTCTATGTTTCTCAATATTGCAAGCATAAGAAAGAATAATGCTCATAGATCATGCCCTATAATCACAGCCATGTTTTAGCCTGTGATCCTCTTGGTTCGCATAGTAATTCCATTATGCCTGAAAAATACACCCAAGTTCATGGCTGTGAACCTCTATGCAGGCCTCTATTTTTTTTGTTTCCATCCACCAACTTGATCTATGTCTCCGTGTCTTGATTATATGGACTGATGTCCTTATCACCTCATATGATCCCTTTGTGTTGAGAATTGTTTGAAATGCAATGCTCATCCCTATCACATAAGGTGTAGGATGCATGCAACACACATGTAATGCACATCAATTAATCCCCACATCTACATTTCTCGATAAAGATAGCTGATCTTTTTGTCAGTGTATATATATGTTCTTATATCTTGGTTGGCATTTTGATGTTTGATTCTGTTGATGTTCCAAGGGGTTATAACTTGTTATATACATTGCTTTCAAGTAAAACCAATAATATTTAACTAAAGCATGGTTTAGCAACTTTCATTCACGTATTCTATGATATCTATCAGCTTTTGGTAACTTCATTCCTCTCTCTGTCTCTCTTAGTCCCTCCCTCCTTCCACAACAACCCCCACCCACCCACCCAAACACCCAAAAACAAAAAAAAGAAGAAATGATCTAGGCCTGTATTTAGAGTCCATTTTAGGTCTATTGGATAATGGGTAGTTTTGTATTTTGGATGACGGAATGGGAAGACCTAGGATATAGAAAATCATAACATGAGTGATTGGGTAAATTTGAACTCTTTATATTCAATAATTGAAGGCAAAGAGGGGAGGTTTTTTGAGACTTTGTTTGGCAAATGAGTCGATTATTCAAGCCGTTCTGTCTGAATTCAAATTTCTGTGGATAAAAGCAGTCCTTAACTACTGTACTCAATGCAACCCAACCACAACAAACCAACCTACCAACTTAAGGCTCCCTTGAATTTAAACATTTTCTTATCTGGGTCATCCTTTGAAGAATTTTGGTAGAAGAGATGCTCTTGTCATGTATTTTTTTGCTTTGTGTCATGTACACTTTTCTTATTACAACAGTTGGTTGCAAAGATTGAATGATTGGTTTTAAGTTAATATTATTCTTGGTTTTTCTTTCCTTTCTGAGTCTTTTTCTCCGTTTTCAATAGCTACATTCAGGGGAATGAGTGGAAAATTATTTATAGTTGTAGAATTTCCACAATGGCCTGTAGGGTTTATATGATCTTTTCTCCTGATAAAGGTCCACATTTGGTCATAGTCATTGGATGAATATTTTAATGATTGAATCCGAGGGGCAGTCTTTCTTCTATGCTTTCAATTCCTTCAATGGACCTGCAATTTGTTATCACTAAAACAGTAAAAAGGATTTGAGTACAAATTCAAAGAAACTGTTAAAAGTTCTATGACATTATTTGAAGACTCGTTTAGTTTTGTTATTCATATCCCATCAATTTCAAGAAACACTCATTTACATTGCTTTTTGGGAAGAGTAATGCTCTTAACCGCACACTATCATGTATGGGGATGAGTATATGTCACTAAATATTGTCTGCTTTAAAATATCATGATCTTCGAGTGATTCATATCTGTTTGAAGAGTAGCTTCATTATGTTTCAATGTCCTTCACCTGGATCGCATTCCCTTGTGAATTTTTACATATATGTGAAATGGTCTCTATGCTTACTACATAATTGTGCATTATTTACACTTAATACACTGAAGCAAAGCTCTAGCTCAAACAGCTGTTACCTGAAGGTAGAGGCTTCATAATGGATTCTTCTTTTAGACACCCATCGCCTTCTCAAGTAGCTAATTTTGTGCCTTTTCCCGTTATTATTGATTAAAGAGGATGAATATAACAAGCAATGGTTTTGTCTCGTATTTTTTCCCCTACCAGACAATAGGCTGAATTACTGTTTGCTTTATGATACAGGGCCTCAATCCTTTGGAAATGTAGTCAGAGGTGTGGGCATGGTTTTTGATAGATGGACATACTGGAGCTTTTAAGCTCCCCGAGTGCTATTGGTATACATTGACAAGAAGCTACTCCATGATATTTTAGGAGTGTAGGCTGACCGTTAGTAATCTTTTTCCCTGTAATCCGGCTTTTCTGTAAATTTCATCAGATTGTAAAATGTCTTGAGTCTGGGTCGTTTTGTGGATGCTTGTTTTGGTTGGGAAGGCAAATCCTCTTATTGTGAGTTTGGGAGGTACCGTTTCTAGTTGGTAGTTGAATGGTCAATAGGGTTAATGCTATTGCGACCAGTTTCTACAACGATATCCATTATCTCAAATCAAGAGGATTGCACGTTTGCTTATTTGTTTTAGTTGGCTTCAGTGGACTGTTACTTTTGGAATGATTTTTTCCCTTGCCAGAAGTGACTGAATTTGTATTACTTATCAATACTCGCAACATTAATTCTTAATGGTGCTTACCTGGTCATGAAATCAGTCCTTGGTAAATTAAGTAAGGGCAGCCCTCATGAATGGCTGGGATTTGCAATAAGTCTGGTTCTGAATCATACAAATCCTGCCCCAGAAAATAAAAATAAGCTCATCATGAACACACGACATGAATCCTAGGAATTTCCAGAGAAGCCTGTCCTAGTATATTCCAAGTTAGGATCCCGGGCTACGAGGTTGCCGACCAATTCTACTACTGTTCCCCTCTTGACAGGTGATAAATTCCGCAGCAAAGCCTCCTAACCAGACATCTTTCCTCTGACCAGCATTTGGATGTCAATTTCTATTTTGAGTAAATCTCTAGCTTTTTAACGGTTTCAACATACGATGGTTTGTCCGTAATCACGAATACCATCTGTGGTTTGCAACAAGTGATATCGTACGGCTAGTAGAGCGGTATTCAAGCGTCCCGAACGTGCAATGATAGCATTTAAAAGTCTCCCTTGTTGCCCAAGCTAGCAATTAAGCTTCATTACCCCTTTTATACCCCTCTGATTTAATTTTCACTCAAAGTGATTCACTCCCTTTTCCTAAGTTTGTATTACTTTCACATCAAAGAAGTGGAGACTAGATATTGAATACACATGATAGAGAACAAACCAGAAGAAACAGTCATATGTTAGGCTTCTAAGTCGTCCAATCTATCTGAGTTGGGGAAGATTTCTTACAAAAGTTCACAATCAAGAAGCAAACACCATTGATATCTTATACTGAGAGAATCACGATTCATAGGTAAAGGATATAAAATGTAATTTCTAGATGAGAAATTCAGAATTGGAGAAGTGATTTGATGTACGTATCTTATTTCCTTAAAAAAGAAAACAAATTGTGGTAGGATGTAGTATTTCGCTCATGAAAGGTCATTTGTCATTTGTCTCAGCCATGACAAGAGGCCCAGTGTTTCATAATTGCAATTTGAGTTCGTAGCCTAGAATTCTTTAATCCAGGAAACTTGCAACTCACGGAAAATGAGAAAAGATGGAGAATCATGAAGCAAGCTATATCAGCGCAAAGCCAAATCCACTATAAAGGTAGAATTACAAGCTCGAACTATTCTTCCGGATGCATTCACCCCATCAAAAAGACTCTTATTTGGTTCATTGGACATGTGACACAGACTGCTGGAAGCCTAATGTGGAGCTATGGGGCTTTTGAGTAAGAAAGGTGGCGTTGCAATGACTACGTACCTAATAAGAGAAACCCAGGGGTGAAACACAAGTCATACACACACACAAAGATGTTGAGTTCTACTTCACCCCACTCGTCACTCACTCTTCCTTGAATCTTTGAAACAAATCTCTGCAGAGCTGCAAATTTATGCTAGCCGAGGAGCTGGAGCATTTTCTGTTGGTGGTAATGTCACAGAGCGTAACAGCTCCAATGAGAAAAAAAGCCCCAGAAAATGAGAAAGGATAGTGTTGGCTGATGCCTGCATGAAACGGAGGATGTTACTAACGACATCATTACAGTTATGGAGGCTACAGCACTCGACTGACTCTTCTTCTCAACCGATTTCATAATACCATGGGCCCACAACACATATGAACGACCAAACTTAAATGTATGTCAAATGAGATATCGACATGGTTTACAAGCATCAAAACTTCTATTTAATAATTAATATCTCAAATCACTTTTGAGTTATACCTGTACGAGGAACACATCTAATGCGAGAACGGGATTATAACCCGGAGGGACCCCTTGAAAATATGGATTTGCAGAAGAAGTGAGAGCCTTTGCTACCAGTAATCCCACAGTGGCTTGCATGCCGAGAATAGCCGCACCCATTCCCAGAACGTTCAGTATAATTCCATTCTTCAGACTTTTCACAACATCAGCACGAGGAGGGGCCTGGAAATCAGGTAAAATAACAAGCTAGTCTGACCGGAAAAGAAATTTTACAATCTCTGTTCACATATTAATTAACAGTAAACATAGTACTGATAGGAGGACTTCAATCCATGCAGAACCATATATCTAATTAAAATTTCACTGTAATGAGCATAACTCTTATATAAAGAGACTGCAGAATGTAGACATCAAGGTAAAAGGAGGTCAGGTTTTCTACCATGCAATAGTGGTTATAAACAAGTTTGCATGACCTAGGAGAAAGTGAGGCCTTTTGGCAGTGTAGCAAAGAGATTGGTCCAAATAAAACTTATGATTTAAACCGAATCCCTCCTGATAAACACATTGGTGTTGCACTAAGAACAAATAAATAATAAAACGATCTCATAAAATTTTGAAAGGCTGGAAATAAATAAGAAATTAGAAGTGTTTTGTCAGAACTGCAAAGAAACGTAGTACCTTGGATGGCTCGTTAGCAGTTCTCCGAAGCTTTTCAGATAGTCGAATGTACCCAAATGACCAGAAGACTGATACAAATGCAGCTGCTATCCCACCAGCAGTGGCATAGAAGCTGGCAGGCGATGTGATCTTCCCAGTAATAACAACAGAAAAAGAAAGAATCACTGCAGCTACAACAGTGCACACTAGTTGTCCCCAAAACCCTAAATTGCCCAACCTTCTAAAGTACCTTGAAGTGTTCTCCAATCTTTTAGCTACCTACAAAGAACATTTAAAAATCACTATCATGGCCAAAAGCACACTCAACCTCTTCAAAACATTAGAAAAGAGAGAGCAGTACATGGCAGAGTCATTACTTGTGGCATTATAGCAATATGTGCAAGCACATTTGAGCATACATCAGAACTTCCACACATATATATAATTCAACTGTTGTACCTCAATTTTACTTGAATGAATTTAATGAAAATCATCTACATGAGGTTTTATGAAAAAGGACATAACTGGTATATGAATTTCATTATTAACATTATTATTTCTTTCCCTAATCGTTAAGAAGATGGACAATAGTCCCTTGTTTCTATTGTCTGCTTTCGGCTATCCAATTTATTATTATTTTTTTTCTTTGTTGTGAAGGGTATGCTATATTGCACCTTCAGTTTCTTTTTAACCAACCAGATAACTCCTAAAAGAAAGCCCATATACTTTTGGATGACCAAAGCTGATGAGTTGAGAGAAATAATGGTAAGAAGTGACTGATGATCTTCTTAGGCTTATTATGCAAATGGCATCAATTCAAGATAATGCAATCTCTCTCAACTAATGATGGGATTATTGACGGTAGGTCATACTTCCCCAAAAGAGAGATTTTATGATCAAATTCATTTGACCAAACTATCTTCCAAGAAAAGTTCAATCTTCTTCGCTCATGGTTCAAGAAATGATGTTACCGTGACCATCCATTTACTCCCAATCACAGCACTGAATGCCACTGCTTTGGGCTTAGCTGGTATATCAAATATGCCGATGAGAACGAGCAACCTGACTAGCTCTCACTCTTCAGTTAAAGTAGTTTTTTTGATAACCTAACGTCCCAAGTTTGGCTATCATTCGTGGAAGACCACAAGGATGTTAACTTGCTGTACGAGAGCATTGTGGCATGAATAGGTCATGATATCTGTCCAAAAAGGGGACTTGTATACCGCTAAAAGTTCATTTCGTCCACAAAGAAAAGTGGTCTTTCTTTTAGCAAATCCTACAGCTCCATGGTTCATTTCCAGTAAATACGACATCTAAGATCCTATAAGGTGAGGTCACTAATCTACCCTGTTCACCTGCAGAAGTACCAACAATGACATCCTTCTTTGTCTAGTATACTTACTTATACTCCCTACCCATTTCCCACATAATGGCTGTAGGAAAAGCAAACAATGTGACCCCTGGCATCTCTATTAAGATAGGATCTCCACTCTCTGTTTTTTGAATGTTGTTTTGTAACAGCTCCCCACACTTTTCGAGTCGTCTTTTGAATTTTGGAACAGTTTCCTTCACTTTTCACTATTTAAATTAACAACCAAGTGGAAAGATAACCAGTTGATTGGAGGCTTCAAGTGCACAGCTCAAAACAAGTTCAATCACCTTGAAATCAAGGTTAAGTCAAATAGGGACAATATTTGCCTTTTACCAACACCACTTGCAGGTTTGCTAAGGAGATTGCCAATGGATAAGTAGACACCCAAAAACAATCAATAAGACATAAGAGGTCTAATAGCTGGTCATAACAAAGCAAGAAGGAAACCCTTATCAATCAAAATACCAGTTAAATTCTATCACTGACTCTTTGCAAGTCTTCCCATCAATTTCGCTCAATGTATCTATTATTAATGTACATTTACATGTTTTTACTATGTAAGGGTAGAATAGTACTTTGTATCATATTCTAGGGTTTTGAGATCATCTACATGTATATAAATACTCATATACTGTACTGTATTTTCTGATATTGCATAATACACACATTTTTACACATTTGTACATGGTATCAGAGCTTTACCACATCAAGACAAATCCTAACTAAATTTTCTTTCCAGCTTTTTCAGCTGAATCCTCTGTTTTTTTTTTTTTTCCATCTCACTGGAATATGTCAACGCAACCTCCCACCACTGCTGACCACCCTGTTGTCTTGAATCCCACCACTGTCGACCACTCTTCTGCCGCCCCTCTGCCTCTCCCTAACCCTCCCATGGCTGTACAATCCATCAATGCTGCATCCATCCTCTCCTCCAGACCAATTTCTGTCACATCTCCCATCTCTGTTGTTCCCCCTGCTGATCACCTTTCCACTGCACATGTCACCTCTCTAACAACCACCACAAACCCAAATTCATTTACTGGTATTGTTCCTCATCTCTCTCATCTCCATTCCCGACCCCCACATCAACATTCTATCACTCAAACACAAACAACCTCCTCTCACCCTCTTGACACCAACCTCATTGGTCATCCATACCCCTCATCCATAGTCTCACATTCTCCATCAATCTTTCCACCACAGCCTTGTGCCCACACACTCTCCCACACCCCTTCCCCTAACAATATCACTACCGTTGTTCCCATTAAACTCATGGCACAAAGTTCTCTCGCTCATGACATCATTTCTAATCTCTTCTGACTTATATTGCAATGTTGATGGCACTGTTTTGGCACCCCCATCTACCATCTCTCTAACCTCAGGCAATACAAACATTCCTAACCAGGCCTATGCACATTGGCTTCGCCTAAATCATTCCGTTCATGCATTGTTGCTTGCCACCATCTTAACTGAAATTCTCATTGAAATTCATGATATCCTAGCAGCCTATGATATTTGGACTGCCCATTACTCAGAGCTCTAGCACCTCCTCGACTACATATGTAGATACTGATTACTCACCGCTCCACTACTGGCTATGCGATCTTTCTTAGCCGTAATCTCATTTCTTGGCGGTCTAAGAAACAACCTACTGTGTATCGTAGCTCTAAAGAAGCCAAATACAGAGCTATAGTCTATGTAGTTGCTGAATCAACTTGGATATACCATCTTGCTCGAGCAGTGGGAATCCTGATTCGGTGACCTCTCATCCTCTACCGTGACAACCTTAGTGCAGTGTATCTTTCTCATGCCCTGTTCAACATGACTGCAACAACCATGTTGACATCGACTATCATTTTGTGCGAGAACTAGTTGCATCCAGTCAGGTCTCAGTTCAATACATCCCTAGCTGCTATCAATGGGCAGATATTCTTACTAAGAATCTCCCTATAGCAGCCTTTACTGCTCATTGTAACAATCTCACGCTGACTATTGCATCATAAGATTGAGAGGGCGTATTAATATACATTTACATGTTTTTACTGTGTAAGGGTAGAATAGTACCTTGTGTCATATTCTAGGGTTACGAGATCATCTAGGTGTATATGAATACTCAGACACTGTACTGTATTTTCTGATATTGCACAATACACACATTTTTACACATTTGTACATCTCCGACTAGAAAGGGAACAAGCCGCTATCCTCAACAGATTCCCATTGACAAGTGGAAGCCCAATGGAGAGAAGGAAGACATTTTAATTGATTTCCTAATTCAATAGCACCACCACCTTTAACCAGATCCCCTATTATCAAGTAATAGCATATGCAAGTTTTAAGCAACAATATCAAAGTTTAACTCAACATCAGTTCTTTCCAACGAGGTGCACTGGGTACTTCCAGATATATGAACTTCTCAATATCAAGCTTGTTTACTAGTACTCAGTAAGTCTTCCCAGTTAAACCTGGATCTTAAGCCGCATTCTCTAGTCAAAATCACAACCTCCAGGTACTTCAGATACAATCGAAATCACAACAAACACTAGAAAAGCTAACCAAGTGTTGGAATCAATCTCAATCAATCCTAAAACTTCACTAAACAAAACCAAATTAAGAAACACAATGCACCCAGTTCATTTTGCCTACTAAAGAACCTAAGCAATACAGAAAAAGAAAAGGAATTTGTGAACATTTCAAGAAAAACAACGCTATAGGAAGTCCTACCTGAGCAAGCTTTGCCTTGTCAACATCATCACCTGGAGAAGAACTAAAAGGGGGCGATGAAACCGGAGAAGAAGACGAAGCTTTCGTTACAAGAAGCTTCGAACTTTTATTTCGTAGAAAATTGTTGAGTAAAGAGAAGTGAAAAGGAGCGAGATTGGGTTTATGGGTTTTAAGGGTAAGATCGGACTTTGGTGGAGAGAGAGAGATAGAGGACGTAGGCAGGGGAGATAATTGTCGAGAAGGGAGATGACGGAGTTTGGACGGAGGAAAGGATCCTACCGCCGCGGTGACTGTGCCGGAGGTGGCTGCCGGCAATAGGAGCGTTTGCATTGCTTTGCGGTCACGGGCAGTTTTTAGAAATCGAGATATTTGCAAGGACCGGGGACTACTCCACTTCCTTTCTAGTGAGTTGGATTTTTTTTTTCCTTTTTCTTTTTTGTTGATTCTCTTTTACTAATAAAGCACGCAAGTGGAAAAAACAAGAAAAGAAACCTCTCCGTAATTCAAAAAAATTCAATTAGATTTTATAATTGCTAATTTCACGTTTGAAATTCTAAGAGTATTTTTATAAAGCAATGATGATCGCGAAAAGAAAATCACGAAGAGAGTACGAAAAAGAATTCATAAGATTTACAAAAATGGCTTTCCTTGAACAGTGAACTTAAAATCAAGCCTAGTTTTTTTTTTTTTTAGGTTAATGTAATAATGTAAATATAGAAGGAACAAGTATTATTTTTATTTTTTTGGAGCCAAAGAAGGAACAAATGTTTGATATAGTGGTTGGTGCCGTGGAATTTTAAATTCCACATCCATCGTTCGAGTCTGACGAGTACGGTTTGTTTCGCTCAAAGCAAATCAGCGAAAGACAAGATGCTGTATTGCGGACTTCGTGGTGGCCTTGGCTGAGATACGAACCCATGTGACGCGTGTAAAAAGTAAATTTACCAACCTTTGTCAAATTATAAATAAATTTTTTCCTATTAAAATTCAGGTATTCGGCTTCTTAAAAGTCGATTTTAGTATATTATAAAATCATATTTTAAAAAATCGATTTTAAGTATGATATTATTTTTGAAACAGCCCTATTTTAGATATTTTTTTTTTAAAATACAACATTAATTTCCTTTTCTCTCTCTTCTGCAGTTAGATATGAGAATACATGTGGTACGAAAACGTGTGACACATGATTCATGCGTTTCGTTCACTTTTTTATTTTTCATATTTTATGTTATTTTTTATTTTATAATTATAAGGGTTTTTGACATAAATTCTTATATTAAGTACCCTGTTTTTTTTTTCAAGGGTGGGGTGCGTATTTAAACATGCCTTCTCTCTCTTTGCTTATGTGGCCTTGCATTTTGGCAACCTTTTTTTTAAAATATTTTTTAACAAATAATAAATAAAACTTTTATATATTTATTTGAAAGGTAATGTTAATATAAGATCAATAAAATATTTTAAAATTTAGTTAGTAAATTAGTAAACAATCCTTGCCACATAAGTACTCCATTTTTTTATATATTTATTTGAAAGGTAATGTTAATATAAGATCAATAAAATATTTGAAAATTTAGTTAGTAAATTAGTAAACAATCCTTTGTAAGATAGAGAGGTATTTAATAAAGTGGAGTACTTATGTGGCAACTTAAGCACCCCATTCATAAAATATACTCTAAACACCATGTCCTCACATAATATGTGCTGCTAATTTAATATATTAAAATATTTTGCCCACCAACGAAAATTTATGTCAGAATTATGTCAAAATGGTGTTTTTTCAAAAACAGTTGTGGGGAAATATGGTGTTCGAGTAGTCGCGCAGCTCTTAGTTACACTTTTACTAAAACTCATCTTCTGCCTACACTTTCTACAGGCCAAATTAAAGCAAAAAAAGCATAATTATCGGTTCTTCGATAACTAAAGAGCATATAATACCTACATTTTTTATTTGTAATTGCAATTGCGGTAACCACATCCCCACGATGATTTACAATTCTCATATATTTATACTTCTGAAGAATAGGTGGAGTCACAGGCATATGCTGTAGTGGGATCAGTGATCTTTTATGTGGTGAACGAATGAAATAAGACAAGCTTAAGTTTGGATCAAGTGTAGGAAATGGAGAGATATGATGTGTCGACTAGACATGCATTGCTGGTGAATGTGGATGAGAATATCTATTGCCGAATCCTGAAGATGATCCCTACCACATCTCCATACTTGCCCTTGAACTATACGATCTACACAATCCTTTAGTTGCTTTTGTTCCACTGGAGGGAACGATGTCACACCTTCATAATCTTGAAGTAGCTGCCTCCCAACAGCTACAATTGCTCACATTTCCTATATATTAGCGTCGAGCTCGATATGTCGAAAAGTATCTACCTGAATGAAAAAAACTCTAATATAGAAATATTCTAAACATCATATATAATTTTAATTGCTCTCGTTCTTACTATCTCGTATCTTTATCTTTATCTTTATCACTAAGTATACACTCGAATATATCGATAATAAAATGAAAAAAAACAAAAATCATCATTCTAAACATCATATATAATTTTAATCGCTTTCGTTTTTACTATCTTATATCTTTATCTTTATTACTAAGCACACACTCGAATGTATCAGTAATAAAATAGAAAAGAGCAAAAACATCATATCGAGTATAATTAGTACCAAATATGGGACTGATATAGGTAAATGAGCTTTGAGCTATAGTAATCATCAATTTAGCATGCACGCAATTTTGTCATGCATGAAATTATCATCTAAACACCTTTCCCCCTCTCCATACAAACAATGGACCATAACTCTTACCAGACTCCTCAAACGTGGAAGTTAGAGATGATGCTTGACGTGATGTATCTTAATTGCCTAGATCAATTTTTTTTTTTGCAAAATTACATCCCTTTTTTTAACTTGTCACCAAAACACAAAATTTCTTAAACTATGTTTGTTTTCCTTAGAAGTTATGTATAACTCTCACCCATTACCTCCTCATTAAAGAAAGAATTTAATACTGGATGGATATGTCAATAGACTCAAGCATGTGATAATTGGGCACTGCTGTGCCTTTAGGTAAAGTATGTAGTGAATTGACTACAAAATTATTTGAAGTGCCACTAGTCACATCCTCTTCATGTGTGTATTCTTTATTTGTATCAATAGGCTGATCCTGTAAGACTAGGGTAATATCCTAGTTAAGATCACATTTGGAAAAATAAGTGCTAAAACAAAATGGAATGTCTACTTCTATCAAGTTGGATCTTCCTTAGTGAAATAGATGTTTGTAAAACTGCAATTCATGTCAAGAAGATGAGTATGATTTTTAGAGAGAGAAGAAATTTCAAGTAGGAAAGAGGAGTTAGAAATAAGAGAGAGAAATATAAAAAGGGGGGAATACAACAGAGCAATACCTAATTAGAGCAAAATAACATGCACTAAAAAAAAATTTGTCATAACACAATAAAAACTGAAGCTCCACTGGAGCTTGATCAAGCTTTAAATTTAAGTTTGAGTTGACTCAAATCAATCCTCAATAAGTTTAAACTTAAACTTGACTTCATTAAGTTTGTTTAGAACTTTTGTTTGAAGGAAAAAAAAAGTTTGTTTAGATTTGATTTTTCTAATTTATCGTTTCTTTTTTAATAAAAATAGTATTGATATCTAAATTTGATTTAAACTCCATCCTCTCAATTTCTTCCCTCCTAATGCCTTCCATTTTCCCAAATACAGTGTAAGTGTCCACTCGGTTTCGTTTAAAAAAATGAAATTTCATCCCATTGCGTTACACGAGTAATACAGTTCAAATGATCACAAGTAGGAAAGGGAAAACAGGGGTTACAAGGCCCTAGATATTTCGCACCAAATACCATGGTTTTGTAAGGGTTAATGGTTTGAGAAATTGAAATTGAAAAGGGGTTAAGAAGCGGCGAGCTTTAATAATGTTGTTTTAAAAATTGCAAGATTGCTAATAATTAACTTTTCCGGGATACAAAGCCAATTTCTAAATTTAAAGTGGCTTTATAAATTATTAATTCGAGACGATATAGTTTTATATTTGAGTTCAATTTGAAAAACGCTTGATTGATTAAATTTATTTATACATGATTCATTAAAAAAATAAGATAAGATTAATGTCTAAACTAAATTCAAAATTAACCAATAATTAAGTTTGACTTAAAATTCGGTTGAGCTGGTAAACTAATTAAGTAAAAAATATCACACAACTCAAGTTTCACTTGACAAATCACTCTAAGTAGCTCTAAGTAAACGATAAAAGTAGCTTGCAAACAATTTAGGCTTATCAAAACCCATAATCAAAAGTCCTAAATTCTTCATGCTGCTCTGTTTCTATTAATAGACATTCTTTGCTTGGCAAGTGGCAAGGACTATTCTAATGTCGCACTTGCCACTCAGTTTCTGATCAATCAATTTTCTATTACGCTCTCCATGTAATCAGCCACTTTTCCATTTCAAGACAGATTATCCTCGTAATTTAAGAATACTTGTATATCTGTAAATCCATGTCTCTGTCTACATCCAAGTTGCCACTCTTATCGTGCATAATGATAAAGGATGATTTGGATGCTTTTACTACCACGAAATTGGCTCCAGAGTCAAAAACTAAGATGCACCCTTCACTTAGCCTGAACTTATGGTGTATTTAAGCGCCAGGTAAGACCACGCAATCTTAAACACGACCAAAAGTTATACAAAAACATCTTATTCCTATTCCTGTTCCTATTCTATCATTTTTGTCCCCTACGAAAAACCTCCGCAGTTATCAGCCACCAACTCCAAAATATGCGTTTTCCGTCACTTCATACCGGATCATATTGTTATAACGTATCCTTATCGATAACATACACGCATTCGATCTTATGGAACAGACTTCCTTATCATTAAACCAATGGACACGCTTGAAAATCAAATACTTGTTCAGCACTGATAGAATAGATAGGAGAAACCAAACTTGTTCCATCCTCATATAATGAATATGTCTTAGCTAGACTTAATAGTATCCGTACCTTACTCTCCCATGCTCTACAGACTACGGTATAATTTTTCCTTTATAACCACATCAAAGTAGTTAGCCATAGTGGAAAAAAAGGACTAGTTAGCAAAATAAAATAGCATGTGCTACCACTCGTACTAGCCAAACATGGCCAAGGCAACAAAGTGTAACTTCCTCAGCCACCACCTGCTCTTAATTTTCACACTTACTGTCACCGCCTCACCACACTCCATCGCAACCAGCACTGCATACCCTGATGTCCCTGGCACCACTGCTACTGCTAGTGAATGTTCCCTCAGCAGTGATGCCAAGGACAGCATGGTTCCGATACGCCGAGAAGTTTATGACAATGGTAGGATCATTGACATCACACATAGGATAACATCAGACTTGCCTGCCTATGAATCAATGGGATGTTTGGGTGAGTTTTTGTCACTTCCCGTCAGCATGAAGAATGGATCGCTCACCAATAACTCTGAGATGAAGCTTCCTGCACATACTGGCACGCATGTGGATGCACCGGGACACGTCTTCGATCACTACTTTGATGCTGGATTCGATGTTGATACGCTCGACTTGGAAGTGCTCAATGGTATAATGATATATGTTCATCTTTGATGCAGTGGTGCCTAGTTAGCTAGTCAACAAACTAAATGATAAGAGTACGCATTTGGACACCCATATAAAAGGCCGGATAGTATAAAATTATCCACATGGAGCATGCTTCAAATAGGAAATAAACCATGTAAAAATCTCGAGCTTAACTCAAAAGCTAGCTTATGAAATAGCGGGTTCATACAGGTATATCGGCATATATTATAAAGAAATTTTTTGTAGGCAATACGAGGTTCTAATGGATAGACAATATAGTCTTATTATTTCTGATCTGTGCAGGGTTAGAGGCATAAAATTTTAGAGCTTTTTTCTAAGTGAACTTGTTGTTTTAATTCAAAATAATACCATATATTCATTTTTGCTTTACAAATATTGGTAATCATCTATCTCCTGTTTAATATCATGTAGGTCCAGCTCTGTTAATTGATGTTCCCAGGGATAAAAACATTACCGGTATGTCTTTCTAGCTTGTTCCGTCGTTTCCTTGCCTAATGCCTCCTGCAGATTTATTGTCAAGTAACAATTTAAAACTAGGATTCATGGTATGGCAAGTAAATTTGACAGAATTGTGGAGATTCGCTAATTATGTTTGCTTTTGTCTAATGTAACAGCTGAAGTTATGAAGTCCATGGAAATTCCAAAGGGGGTTCGGCGTGTTCTTTTCAGAACTTTAAACACTGACAGGTAAACTTTACTGGTTCATTTCTTAGCATATGGTATTATGTTAACTTCTATAGATCTCAACAGTCTGATGATGAGTTGAACGGTCTCCCTGTACAAGTTAATCCATCTTATGAGATGTATTTGTGAAGATTGTAATGAACTTATGAGAGTGTGGAAATTCCTTGTCATGGTGATGCATAGACATTAATTAAGCCACTGACTCCTCATTTTGTTCTTAGGTTTTAACAAATCTGTGAAATTTCCATAGTAAAGAATGAAGCTGACCTGGTAAATGTATTTGTATACAAAAATATGTATTGTAACATGTCTTGAGTAGTCTTTTTACTTCAATGAGTACCAAGTAACATGAGTCTAAAATGTGTGAAACTGCAACGAGGTTAATTTCCTGGAAAGTTGAAACGGTATCTTTTCCTCTGTATTTTAAGCAGTGATGTGAGCTTTTGATGTATTATTGACAGACTCAATTTATCAAGTAACAATCTATTTAGTTTAGCTCCATGATCATCCGATGTAAAAACTGAAGCTTGTAGATCCATGTCGGCTTTATAAATGTATATCGACAAATCCAATGCGAGACTTTCTTTCATTATCAGGAGGCTTATGTATAAGAAGGTGTTCGACAAAAGTTACGTTGGATTCATGAAAGATGGTGCAAAATGGTTGGTGGAAAATACGGATATCAAACTTGTCGGTAAGTGACTCGTTGAAGATTTCTGCTTCCATTTTGGTAGGAAGAATTCCTGCAATGCTCCTGAAAATCATTGTGCAAGGACTGAAATTGTGATTTGTATCATTGGTATAGTCCCTACTTCCTTTTTGGTCACATAAAATGCTGAACAAACATAAAAATTTTAAACTGACGATTTGAGTAATGTAAGTTGTTTGGACAATCCTAATTGTTTGAACGATCCTAAAAGACCTTTTGTACCTACTATTGGATTTTCATTTCACTATCGAATGAAACATTTCCGGATCTTTTGCTAAGAACTACTGAAATTTTTAGTTAAGAATTCTAAATCTGCATACGATGACATATTTGGGATATTTGTTCCGTCGTATCCTAGTGGCTTCACAATTTCGCACCGACAAAGAATCTTAGCATGACTATTGGTAAATTTCATTTTCTGAATGAAAGACGATAATCAATATTTATTTACTATTGCAATTTCCTCTGCTTTGAATTGCAGGGGTTGATTATTTATCCGTTGCTGCATTTGACGATTTGATTCCCTCTCATCTTGTTTTCCTAGAAAGCCGGGTGAGAAAAAAACCTCATAAAAGAATAATTTTCTTAGAGCTAATATCATATTCTATTTGTTAAAGTGTAGCATCACTACTGCCGCATTCAGATGAAGATTTCATTTATGATATTACATTGTCGTCGGATTAATTTCACGCACTTGTGTGAATTATCTAAATGCTAATGTCCTTGCTAAATTTCCTTCAGGAAATTATTCTCGTGGAGGGCTTGAAACTGGAAGATGTCCCAGCAGGATTATACACAGTGCAGTGCTTGCCTCTGAGGTTGGTAGGTGCTGAAGGTTCCCCAATAAGATGCATCCTTATCAAATGACTTAGCAACATGGTGAGTATTATTTAAATACCTTTAATAAACTATGAGATGTGTATGCACGAGAATCTAGATACCATTTAGGTTGTTTTTCCGAACAAGTACTGTTACTTTAGCTGAACTTTATTTTTGTGTGTGTGTGTTGAAGAAAACAAATAGAAAGTATAAAGGAGAGTAATGTTGTAGTAGAAATGAATTCATGTGTGTGTGATGAAGAAAACAAACAGAAAGTGCGAAAGAGAGTAATGAGGAGTGCAAGGATTATAGTGAAAGTGAATGAATTAAGTTATATTCTCTGTACACAATGCTCATATATATATATAGTTGTTGTGTAGAATTAACAACAAAACTAACTAACTTCTGCAACTGATAACAAAACTAACTTCTGCAACAAACAACTAACTACCAGAACTAACAACATAGCTACTAACAACTACTATAACTGTAATACTCCCCTCAAGATGGAGAGTATATATTCAATACTTCCATCTTAGATAATAGCTGGTGAAATTGTTCTGGTTGCAGTCCCTTAGTGAATATGTCCACGAGCTGTTGCTTAGAAGGAACAAACAGTGGAAACATGTAACCTTCAATGACTTTATCACGAACAAAATGCAAGTCCATTTCAATGTGCTTTGTTTGTTTGTGGAAAATAGGGTTTTTAGCAATATGTAGAGCCGACTGATTGTCACAAAATAGTTGTATCGGTAAAGTACAATTAATATGAAATTCTTTAAGAAGAGAAATCATCCAAAGTATTTCATAAGTAGTAGCAGCAGCAAGAGCTCGATACTCTGATTCAGCTGAACTTCTAGCAACCATTGTCTGTTTCTTGGATTTCTAATTCAACAGAGAACTACCCAAAAAGACACAAAATCCAGTTGTTGACCGCTGTAAATCAAGGCACCCTCCCTAGTCGCTGTCACTATCCGCCTATAGCACAAAATCATTGGTCAAAGAAAAATAGATACCTTGTCCAATGGTTCCTTTAATGTAGCGCAATACATGATCAAGTGCTAACTGATGAGACTGCTTGGGACTATCCAAAAACTGACTTAGTACATGAACTGCATAAGTGATATCTGGCCGTGTAATGCATAAATATAGAAATTTGCCAACTATTCTTTTGTGGCGCGAAACATTAACTATATCCGTATCATCATTTTTGGATAACCGATGATTGACTTCGATAGGAGTAGACAATGGCTTTACTTTAGTAAATCCAATATCTGCTAGCAAGTCAAGAACAAACTTTCATTGTGAAAGAACTAATCCTTGCGAAGATTGGGCAAGCTCTAAGCTAATGAAGTACTTGAGTACCCAAATGTCTTTAATTTTAAATTGTGTGTGCATAAAACTCTTGAATTGATCAATAAGAGAAAGATTCTTACTAGCAATTGCTATGTCGTCAACATACACTAAAACAACCACCATATCATCACCTGAACCTTTTATAAACAGAGAATAGTCACAATATGATTGCTTAAATCCATAAGCTAAAAGTGATTGTGTGAGTTTGGCATTCCATCGCCTAGATGCTTATTTTAAACTATAAAGAGACTTGTTAAGCTTGCATACAAGCTTTTCTTTTGAGCAATTCTATATAGCAACATGAAGTCCCTGAGGAATCTCTATATACACTTCTTCGTTTAGTTCACCATTGAGGAAAGCATTGTGCACATCCATTTGATGCACATGCCAGTTGTATGCAGTTGCAAGACAAAAGAAAAGCCTCACCGTGACATGTTTTACTACTAGACTAAATGTCTTAGTATAATCAAAACCTTCCTTTTGACTAAATCCTTTTGCTACAAGCCGTGCCTTGTATCTTTCCATTGAACCATCTACCTTAGTTTTAAGCTTATATACCCACTTACACCTGACTGTGTTTTTGCCTTGTGGCAATGGTAGTATAGACCAAGTATTGTTAACAACTAAGGCATCGATCTCTTCTTGCATTGCCTTACACCAAGGATCAAGTAAACTGGCTTGCTCATAACTATTAGGTTCATTATGCTGTGCTAGTTGAACACTAAAAGCACGAAAACTGGGTGATAAGGACTTGTAAGAAAGAGATTGATGCAAAGGATGAGTAGTTGATGAAAATGTTGCTGTTGAATCTGTTGAAGAAAGATTCAAATGATAATCCTATAAATTAGGACTCTTACGTGGTTTAGTACTTCTTCTAAGTATGCTAGGTTCAACATCACTAATAAGATCCTGCTGATCAGTAGGAATTGGTTATGTTGCTACATTAGAAGGGAATAAAGAGAACACATGATCGGTAGTCAAGACTATGTCTTCTAAAGGTAGAGAAACTGGCAAGAAAGATGCTGCTGTTGCTGGTTGTATCATCTGTCGAAAAGGAAAAATTTGTTCCAGGAACTTAACATCCCTAGAAATAAAGAATTGCTTTTCTATTAGACCATACAGCTTGTAGCCTTTCACATTTAGAGGATAGCCAACAAAGATAGATGGATGAGCCCAAGAATTAAATTTAGACCTATCTTGACATAAAGTAGATACAAAACATAGAGAACCAAACACTCTTAAATGAGAATAAGATGGTGCACACCCAAACAACAACTGAAAAGGAGTTCTTCCTTATAAAACATTAGTAGGAAGTCTATTAATCAGATGGATTGCTGTTAATACAGCTTACCCCCAGAAACATAAAGGTAAAGAGGCTTGTAACAATAATGCTTGAGCCATAGAGACTAGATGCTGATGCTTCCGCTCAACAACACCATTCTATTGTGGGGTCTCTACACAAGATGTCTGATGAACAATCCTATGATCAGCATAAAATCGAGTCATAACAAATTCCTTACCATTATCATTGTGTATGATCTTAACATGTGCATCAAATTGTTTAATTGCCAATTGACAAAAACTTTGAACAATTATAGACACTTCACTCTTAAACTTCATCAAATATACCCAAGTCATTCGAGTAAAATCATCTACTATAGTAAGAAAATACTTATAGCCTTCAATTGTTGAAACAACAAAAGGACCCCAAATGTCCATATGCACCAATTCAAATGCAGTAGTTGTATTTCGAACATGAACAGGAAAAACAATACGCTTCTGTCTGGCCAAAGGACAAACCAAGCAATTAAAAGAGGTACAATCAACACTGCTATCCAACTAACTAATCTGTTTCAATTTTTCAAAAGATGGATGTCCAAAACGAAAATGCCACAAATCAAAAGAGTTTTAGGCATATGACTCACTACACTAGAGATGAAACCATGACTAGCAGAAATACAATTTTACTGTGCACTATCTACCACATTGACCTCTTATTCAACCATATACAGACCATTTTTAAAATGAGCTTGTCCAATCTCCTTCTTACTGATACGATCCTGAATAAAAGCAACTCAATTTGTAAAATAAATTGTACAGTTACTGTTTTTAACCAATCTGTAAATTGAAATGAGGTTATGTTTGAATGAGGGTAAAAACAGAACCCCGTGAAGAACAAGACTTGGATTTAAACAATTGTACCAATATGCGTCACTACTATTTGATAGGTAAGCACACAAATCTTTCATCAATTTCAAAATATGTTTGGAAAAGACTAATTGTATTGACCATGTGATCAGTAGCTCCCGAATCCAAAATCTAATGTATGGAACCATTTAGTGAACAATAAGAAGAAAGATTAGCCATACCTGCCATATGGCTCATAGGCTGTGTTGCATCTTGATTACCAGCTTGTATCGTTGAGGTTGATGCAGAGGTCTTACCCATCTCAGCACTACTACTGCTAGCATTAGAAACATTCATCATACTTAACAGGTTTAACAATTGCTCTTTAGAAAAAATTACGCTATCAACTCCACCAGATAGACTTGCATTCCGCTCTTAGACAACAAGTATTCTAGATGAGGTCTACATTCGGACCTGAAACTTCTCTATTAGCATCTCCTGCAGATACATAATTTGACTCTAATATTGGTTGCTCAGTAACATTGTAATTCCGAAAATGTGGTGGAAATCCAATCAATTTGTAGCATCTATCCTTTAAATGCCCTTTCTTTCGATAGTAACTACATACTATATCACCTTTACTCTTCAATCTAGGATGTGCACTCATCATAGCAGATGCATCTGAATTTGAAAAATCTTTCAGCTGATTGGCCCTCTAAAATTCATCTCGTACTACCAAATTTTAGGCTTCATCTAGAGTGGGAAATGGTTTTTAAACCAGTAGTTGTGATCATAAAGGAGCAAAATTCTCATTCAGACCATTAAGAAATTTGAAAACATAATCTTTGTGAGCCATCTCAACATACTTATCAAAACAACTAGACTGACAAGAACCACAAGAACAGTTCGGAAGTGGTCGAAAATTTCGTAACTCCTCCCATACAATATTCAATTCTGTAAAGTATTCATCTACAGATCTTGATCCTTGAACTATAGTGTTTAGCATATGACATAGCTGACAGATTGTAGTATCATCCGGTTGTGAGAAACGTACCTCAAGTTTTGTCCATATTTCTTTGGCCGTGTTCATATACAAAATAGTTGAAGCAATCAAAGATGAAATTGACCGGAGCAACCAGGCAACAATCAAATCATTACATCGACTCCATGCTACATACAACTTGTCCGATTTTTTTCGTACTGAATTAGAGTTATTGACAAATCTAACTTTGTTTTGGATTGATAAGGTTAACAGAAATGAATGACTCCAAGTATTGTAATTGAGACCAGTAAGAGCAGGCGTTATTGCAACTGAATTTTGCGAATCTAAATGATGAACGAAATAAGGAGAATGAACATCTTCTGTATTAGTTATTGACATCATGAAGCAATCACGAAAGCAAATGCTTTGATACCATGTTACTTTAGTTGAACTGTATTTGTATGTGTGTGTGCTGAAGAAAATAAACAGAAAGTACAAAGGAGAGTAATGTTGCAGTAGAAATAGAAAGTGCGAAAGAGAGTAATGAGGAGTGAAAGGATTATAGTGAAAATGAATGAATTAAGTTATGTTCTTTGTACACAATGCTCATATATATATATAGTTTTTGTGTAGAATCAACAACAAAACTAACTAACTTCTGCAACAAACAACTACTACTAGAACTAACAGCATAGCTACTAACAACTGCTATAACTGTAACAAGTACCATGCGAACAGTGTATGCACCTTGCTCTCATTTGTGGTCTATAAAATGGTCTAAGCAAGAAAAATCACCCTTGTTCATGTGTGGTGCCAGGTTGCGGATAATCCTAGTGTTGAATGATGCAGGTGACACCTTCAGCTAGGTGATAATACATTACTGTCGCAGAGAAAGGGGATTGCAGTAGCTGATAAGAATGAAGGACATGTATGGACATGCTCTTGGAAATGTCATTTGAATAGGAATTATTCAACTTGGTGGATTCGGTTTTTGCCTTCATGTGTTTGCTAGTTAGTTCATCAATGCACACATCATTTTACAAGAAAAATGTATTAAATTGCAAGATTCTGCACTGCAAAATACACTCCTCACATCCATGGTGTCTTGATGTTGAACAAGGCTCTTACGGACGTCGTCTTAGGAATCTTGCAGATTCTCTATAAAACTTACTCTGCATGAGTATAATTATGTTTAGAATGTCTAAATCGTGTTTTTGAGTTCATCCCTAGCAGTTTTGTTTATTAACCTTTTCTTGTCCTATGAATTGTGACACCTTGATTTAGGGAATTAAATAAAATAATAATGGCAATAATTAGTCCAAACAAGTCACAATCACTGTCTCCAACTTGTAAGACTTACTAGAGAGCTCAAATTTATTTTTCATGATTGTTCATCCATCTATATATCTACATGTGTTTCTACCTCCTTTGGCACAAAATATTCAACATCTAAAACTCCTGATTTTAGTCGTAAGCTATATGAGATAAATTTTAAAAAACAGTTCAGAAGATTTTGTGTGTACAAGAAGAATGGAAAACAATAATGGGTTAAGTTTATTTATTTCTCTTAAATCTATTTTTCTTTCCTTGTTTTGGGTTCATTTCCCATTCTTGAAACAACTAAATACTTTTTTTCTTATTTATTTTCTTTAAAATTTACTCATTGAAGTTATTTTGTGCAAATAAAAATAGGAGGCACGATCTAAGGAAGCTTTTTAACTTGGTCACAATGGTTTTGATTGTCCTTATTAACAATTTTCTTCCTAGTTGAGAGTCTAAATATATACCTAAGATTTGACAAAGAGGAAAAATTTTTATACTTTCCCCATCAATGTGTAAAATTACATATTATAGTTGTATATTAAAAGCTTTAGGTGAATTGTAAATACACTTAGAAGTTATTGATGAGGTGTTAATAGACCACGAAGCTAACATAATAATACACATTGTTTTACCTTTTCAAAATAAAATAAAAAATTATGTGCATACTCTTAAAACCATCATTAAAGGTCCAAAATTGTCACTTTTTATGGCTCTTTAACTATGATACTAGGATTTTAGTAATAGTTTGAGGGTATTTGCATATCTTAAAAAGCCATATAAAGATGAAATTGCCTTTTAAGAGTTTAAAGTTCTATTTACATTTAACCAATAATTTTAGAAGTATATTTACAATTATCTCAAAGTTTTGCAATTCCTAGATGGGTATATCTATCTATATATATTATTGTACGTAGCTATCCATTTATCTATCTATCTATCTATATATTTTATTGTATCATTAGCTATGTATAATAATCTAGCTAACTTGAATTTGTTTAGGTAAAAAATACGTACAATGTAATGCTAGGTGAGACTTCAACTTAGATTATGGGTGAACTACTCCGCTTACTTTTAGCATCATTGAATACTATAACTAAAGTTCATAATCAGGTTCGTGGAGATAATATATATATATATATATATATTATCATATCATTAGCTATGTAAAATAATCTAGCTAACTTGAACTTGTTTAGGTTAACGATGCGCACAATGTGATGGTAGGTGAGATTTCAACTTAGATTATAGGTGAATCATGCCATTTACCTCTAGCACCATTGAACAATCCTAAACTTAAAGTTAATAATTAGCTTTGCAAAGTCAATTGGGGGGGGGTGGTGTATGAACCCCAATTCCTTGCAATTGGGCCATACCATGGTTATAATGGCAAGCATTGGACACATGCACTATATGGAAAAGTAAAAGTTGCATTATGTAGACCAAATGCTTAAAAGGAGAGGAGAAAACAATGTTGATAGGTACATGCAAGCTTTAAGCGCAATAAAAGTTTAAGCTCATCGACAATTTGCTGAAGATGGCAATCTCACATAAAAAGAATGCATTGAGATGATGCTACTTAATGGATACTTCATTGTTGAGTATTTTCTTAAATTCTCAAGATGAAGTGAGAATGAAGATGACCCTCTTTTGCATGTTGGTTGGATGTTGTTTAGCATATGACATGATTTATTGCGACTTGAAAATCAACTTCCATTCCTAGTCCTTACAAACTTATATGACTTGATAGGAGATGGTAATAGCTC